>JAZAYU010000072.1:0-452710 GCA_038501625.1 Corbicula japonica
GATTTATGCAAATATTTTCATTCTAGAGAAAAACAAATTTTTGATAAATAGAGAGCCGTCAAATATTAATTCGTTCTTTAAATAAAGGTAATTGTTAAAACCAAAGCAATGTTTATTTGTAACCATTAATATAGTGTACATGTATTTGCAACCAGTAATATATTTATTCAAAATAACATGGAAACACTCTGCACTGAAATATCACAAAAAACACTACTTCTTGTAAAAACAGGTTGGTACCCATAATCTCATAATATTCCGAATGAATAAAAAAATTTTACCAGTGAAAGATGGAATTATATTTCACCAAGTGAGCTCCAGAAATCATCTCTTTTTTTCACCAGTGGTGATTCCGGAGTTCACGATTGAATTGTAGTTCTATCTTTCACTAGTTAAAGCAAATTCCGATGTGGCTCAGACGAATATGTTGGGTAAGGTCTCCAGCGGTTAAGAAAGCTTTCTCGCGTTTGTCTTTACCATGGAGATAACCTCTGAAATAAAGAGTAGTTGCATACTTTTCTAAAATGTATAACAAAACAATGAAATCGAAATTCCAGGGCTGCAGGTTACGTATAAGATGGGTTATGCACGGGATACTTCTAAGGAATCCTTAACACACTAGCTCGTTGATAAAGTGCTAATGAGCTTTAGTCGCATGGTTTTTGAACTTCGTGCATGATCATACTTTTCGGTTACAGTCAAACAAACTGCAACGTTTTAGCAACACTCGTTAACCACGGCATTTAATTGTTTTACCTGTTAACACACATTATAGTTTGAGCTTACGGGTGTTCACACATGCAAAATTACAAGTTACCGAAACTAGAAGAGTATGGTATGGATTTAAACAATTAATAGTAGAATTAAAATATTTCAAAGCTAATATTTGTTCAGTTCGCCTAAGAGCTATTAATTAAACGGGCCACATTTGAATGAATAGTTTACCTGTGACGGTTTAAGTGTCCTAAGCTGTAAAAATGAAGCCACAGCATTTTTAAGGTGCGGCACCAGAATGCTTTCATTCGTGCTCGCTCTTCAGGCGTTTTGTGTTGTAGGCTTTACAGCAATGTTTGCATACCATCATCTGTAACGACACATGAAATTGGTTAATGCTTGGTTCTGAAAATATTTCACGAGTGCTTGGTTCAAAATTTAATTGAAGCACGATTTCTCCAAAATGCCTATACAGTTTTGGAAACCAAGCTGCAGGTACATCATCAGGTATACGCGCAGTTTATATGAGTAGGTGTTCAAAAAGTACTGCGTATATTTACGTCGATTTTTTCAAAAATATGGACAGTTCGGGCTTGGTCCATAAATTTCTGTAGCAATTATTTTCATCGATTCAAATTTTGTGACATTCATTCCAAGCAAACTATAGCACTGTTCGGCAAGGTATCAAAATGCGGGGAAAATTGGGCGCTGGAACATAGGCTATGTTAGAGAATGTATTTCTTTAATATTCGAGACAAACACATAGAAAAGACATACCGTTTTACTGGGAGCCGCCATTTTCTAGTGCTTGGTATCAAAACTTTGTACCACGTGATTCCTACCCATGAGAAAACAATGAGGAAGTTTTATGTTTATTTACGATTTCGTCGATCCAGTGCCCATTTGTCAGCAGATGTGTATCAGTTACAAAAAATGTTTTTTATCAAAAGATGTTTAACACTTTAACGCTTGTGCATACGTTTGTTAAATCAGTTGTAAAAATGAAATTAAATAGAACAAATAAGGAAGTTTTTGAAACCTTTGCATCAACTTGTAGGACTGTGTTTGCAAGTTTTTTTTTATTATCTAGTTCTTAAAAACCTTTGCATTTTTTTTATTTTTCTTTCAAAAACTAAAATAGAGAAAATTGTAAAGAAACATATATAATTCCGAATCAATAGCAGTGATCGTCAGATGAGATTAGTTTCTAAAAATAGCACCGACTGATAAGCCGTTGAGAAAGGTAGTACAAACAATCGATGCTGCACTACCATCGGCAGTGCATACACAATGACGAAAAAAATAAAGTTTTCAAGAAAAAATCAGAGTGACTGTGGGGATCAGAAAAAAAACAATTGGGCATTGTTGTTATGTACAATATAATAATGACAGTAGATATGCCGACTGACCGCATATGCAAGAAGTAAATTGGATTTATGAAAATAATATCTAATCATTTATAAGACAGAGCTATACATTTTAGGTATACATCATAATCAGATGTTATATTATTTAAAGGCTTTTAAGTACCCAGGGCTAAGCACCGTGGACAGTAATTTGTATTTTCATTACTGCCCATGAACAGGCTCAATCAACCCGAGACTGCAATATTTTGATATATGTCGTGTTTTGCGGCTTTCGAAGTTTTCTTTTCATCAATTTATTAACATATCCCACCGCTTGCTGTTTATTGTACACTAGCTACTAGTCTGATAATAAGTTTGCTTGTCTTTTTTATATTTTTTCATGTAACTACCAAATGTTTATTAAAGCCGGTCTATTTTCTATCTCACTGCATTGAGATAGATGCTGTATTATCAGTTCATAGGGGGATGTAGACTTCCTAAAGATTAAGAGAACTGTTGGAAATTTAAGAAAATAGAATACTGCATCGCCTAAATTCCAGGCGTATTGTACACAACATGTGCATTTGGACAAATGATAAATGTTCTTGACATAATCACCATTGTAGACGCATATAATTGATATAAACCTTTTTAGACACCAAGCTTAAAATCCATATGAACTGTGGTTCGTAATGCCTGTCTCGGACCTCTTTTATTTGCAATTAACGCTTCATTCGGTGGATACGACTTTCATCCCTTGTGCAACTAGTTTAGATCCACATCAACCAGAACATCAGATTAGGGTCTACAATAGAGCTTTTGATATGTTATCATGGGCATTAGGTTATTAATGACAAGTAGAAAACAGTCTAGATCCTGATCAGACTGCTCTGATGTGCAGAATGATCTTGATCTACACTGGTTACACGTAGTACATAAGCCGTTTCCCACGGAGTTAATGGTTAGATGCTCTGGTCTCGGAAAGAGCATTGAGTACCCGCCCTTTGGCTTTGCAATGCTATTAGCTTCTTATGTTTTTATGTTTGTATGCTTTTGCATACAACATTGTTGAGCTGATGGGTGGGTTGGAGTTATTTCACCAAGACAATTTGTACTTGTCTTGTGATACGAGAACCTGTTGGGGCAAGTGTGAGGTTGGTGCACCCTAGAACCTGGTTTAAACCCCCAGTGGCAATTTGATTTGCCACTGACCGTTCCAAGGCGGTAACCCCTCGAGTTCTCATTTTTGTTTTTTGTTAGTGGCGTCCTTTTTGAAACTGATTATTTTATTAACCATGCTCTCTCCCCCTCTCTTCTTCTTGACTGTGTGGGGAGGCTGTTTTTTTCTGAATGTGGCAATTCCTGATATGCATATTTCACCCTTTTGATTATGCATGGGACCAAAAGTAAAATTACTTCTTTGGTATACCAGAATCCGATCTATTTCAACATTTTATTTATTTAATCAAGAATATTTATTACAGCATTTACTTCATATATACATTTATTTTATAAATACAGTGAATGTTCTTTTATTGTAAATTTAGCCTTCTGACTATTTACAGCGTATACTTGTATACTATCTGCACCTATTGTTAAAAGTTGCTTGTACTACCTTTGGCTTTTTGTGTACCACGTGGTGCGCAAACCACGTGTTGATGACGTTATCGCCGATCACTGCTATTATGTAAACATAATGATTTCAGTTGCTGCTATATTTTCACGCAGTCGACTGATTTTATTTATAGACTTAAATCTAACGCACTTTCTGTACAATACATAATATTTCCAGGGGTGGGTACATTTTCGGTCAATAAATATGACTTGTTTTAGTAAGTTATTTTTTCCAACTTTGCAACCAGAACACGTTTTTCATGTAAACGATGTCGTTACCGACTGGGCACATCACGCAACAAGTGAACACAGCAAACGCTTGTCGAAATCTAGATTTTAAACAAACATTTTGTAAACATATGAGTAGGACGCTCTTGAGTTCCAAAGAAGGAGAATAAAGCTTTGCAAAATAACGATAAAATTCGCTTTCTGATTTGTGTTCATTGAATTCTAAAATTGAAACCAATAGTAAAGGATAGAAGAAACATATATAATTAAAAACTATTGATTGTAAAACACGTCTTTACAGTATCAAGTTTATTGCAAATTATACATATTTCATATTAACCTGGGACGACCGGACGCGTGCCTTGGTGAGCAACTTGATTTCGCGATACTGATCACAGAAACTAGAAAAACAATTTGTAAACTGCCTGCTTTAGATCAATAACTGTTTTTGCATTGAAAATTTCGTAGCTTCCTCATCTTAAGATAAAAAATTACAGATAGTTTAAATAACTGGTTATGTAGAGATGATCAGCACATTCAACTAATTATTGAAAATATTACAACAGAAATATAAATACATGTACATGTACTTAAACCAGTATTTTATGTTATGTTTGTGCTATGTCTATGCTATACGGTTTTCTATAATAAATTATTGTTTGTTTTGATTCACAAAATGAATTTGATGAAGTTTTTTTTATCAAATTTGACAATGCCGCTCCACCTTTGAACCCTGTACATGAAGTTTCCGCTCAACGGACCAAATGCTTCGGTCCATATTTCTATGAATTTTCGCAATCAAGGTGACATTTCTGGTTCATGATGTTTAAATGTCCAAGTTTGCATTTATAGCACTGAAACAATTAGTTAACAGATTTCATGAAGTACTTGACGTGTGTATAATTATATAAACATAATATCCAAACTTTTGTCAGGTTGTACAAAATTAATTTTAAATTGTTGAAATGAAGTTGATGAAAACGTTAAAGACTGATTCAATAGAGATCCACGGGGCACATATAACTATCGAATATTCAAATATTCAAATACTTACCCCTCCTAATATTCGAATATTTGAATTCCAATTTTTCTTTTCGTGGCCATCCCTAGTATTTAGAGAACACATTTAAACGCAAATGGGTGATTTTATCTTTAGAATACAGTCAAACCTGTGCTAACGATCACCTGAGGAGAGCGACCACCTGTCAACAAAGACCATTTCCGTCCCCCGGTTGAAATATTCTATATAGCTTAACTGTTATGAACGGGCACCTGTCGACCGCGTCCAATGACCATTTAAGATCGACCCCAAAACCCCGAATTTGCTGTAAACAGCGACCAGGTGCACCCTGTCAACGATGTATTAACTTAATTGGCGCCAATTAAACAATTAATGTTGCTTATATGGTCCTATCTCTCGCACGATGTTTGAAAACGGTATTGTTGTGGTCGCTTGTGATGTTGCGGTGGTCGTTTTGATTAGTAAATCCACCGAATATGTGCTAATTAGACGCAAATTAAAGCCGATTGTTAAACAAACATGAACATGACTGGATTATTATTTTTAATCTTTGATTGGTAGATCAAGTCAAGTCAAGTCAATGTTTTATTGGCATTAATAGTTTTTAATTAATTCTGTTCGTAAAGTTCTATATTTTGGACAAATTAACAAAAACGGATATTCATTTTCGATTTGACGTTGATTACATTGTGAACAAAGTCTTTTATTTCTTTCTATGTTTCTAAACCTTCCTTCTTCAATAGCCAATTTATGAGATGAACAACGGAATCTTGATAGAGCTTTTCTTTATTTACTGTTTTCAATGCAACTCAAATATTTTTCTTCTACGAAATCACTTTTAAACAATTTATATGAATCAAGCTTTGAAAAATTATCTAATTCTGAACACCATTTTTGCAAGTATTGATCATATATTCTTTGAATTACTCTTTGCGTTTCTATTGGTTCTATGTTTACCTTATTACACAGATATGAAAACCTTAGTTCTTTCAACATAGATTTCAAATTTATGAACCTGCTGTGTATATGTATACCATTTACGTCCTTTAAAGACAACATTTTATAAATAAATGAATCTGGTAACTGTAATATTCGATACCAATATTTAACAATTCTTACTTTACGTAATATTTCAAATGGGAATCTTAATTGTCTATTTTCGAAAGTAAGGAAGTCTACTTGCAGTTTGACAAGCGAACGTAAAACATTAAAAATAAATATTTTCAAACTGTGGAATATCTTTTTGAAACACGGCGTCAACAAAAACGCTAAATCGCAATTTTTCGACATAAGCAGATGGTGCGAATGTTATAAAGTTGGCAGAAAGCGATTATAGCCAAAGAACACTCGCTGAAGACTTTGCTGAAAAGCGGAAATATCTTGATGAGTTTGAATCTACTGGAAAAATGAATTTGAAACGTGTAAGACGTGCTAGGACCGTTGAGTATATAAACGAACTGTTGCTTAACTGATTTAACGAAGCCACAGCAAGAATCGTAAACGTAACGGGCCACTTCTCAAAGAACGTTCTCTTAAATTTGCTAGTGGCCTTGGACTTACATACTTTAGGGCCTTGAACGGGTGGCTAGAAAGCTTCCTCAAAAGAAATAACATTGTGCTTAGGACGATGTCTGGTGAACGCGGGGCTGTAGACGATCAAACAGTGTCAGACTGAAAAGACACACATCCGTCAATTTGTGAGGGTTACGAAACACGGAACATTTTTAACATGGACGAAACTGTACTCTTCTTCCGTAATTCATCTTACTTCAAAAAGGGCGAAGACTGCGTGGGTTGGAAACATTCCAAGGAACGACTGACAGTCGCACTTTTTGTTAGTATGACAGGTTAGAAACTTTCGTTCGAAAAATTGTTAAATATTCAGCAAGGGGATAACTGCGCACAAATTAATTTCATGGCAGCACCGTGCCATAAAAAAGATAATCAACGGAAAGAATAGTTTCGCAAATCCTCTCTTTTCTATCGCACTTGTTGTTTAAGTCAATACTACCATGGATCAAACACTATTTAAGGTGTACTCTTAAACAAATTTAAAAAAACGGGACGTGAAGCTCATTATACGATATTCGGATAAACACTTGTTCGGATACAAAGTTGTTTTAATAATAAATTGTGTGCAGAAAACTTTAAACTGAAATACAAATTCCTTTGACAGATGCCGAATTCCCTAAAGAGCATATAAAACATAAATTCTTAACAAATTCTGCTAAAAAATCATTTAGCATCATCAATTAAAATGCTCATTTGTTTTTCTCCTTTATGTGAAAAGATTAAGCCGTTGGTAATCGGGGGGAAGGCTGAACAACCCAGTTGTTTCAGTAAGGTAAAAGTTGATCAGCTCCCTGTTATGTACAAGACGAACAAAACGGCATGAATGACAACTGTGCATTTTGAGGAGTGGCTGCACTGGTTCGATAGAAGTATGTCAGGAAGAAAGGTGCTTCTGTTTGTTGACAATGCGCCATCACATGGCCATGTTACTCTTAAAAATGTGACTGTCCAGTAACTTCCAAAGAACACGACATCTATGTGTCAGCCAATGGAATAATTCAATCCATGAAATTGAATTACAGGAAAAGCAGCTCCAGTTTGGGATTGGCATGATAGACAATGATACTGCCAGGACAGGGCCAGAAACTCTGAGAAAGTGTCAATATGCTGGAGGCTATATACAGGATTTCTAAAGCTTTGATGGAAGTTGAGGTATCAACGGTTGTGAAATGTTTCAAAAAAGCAGGATTGACGCTTCCCGAGTCTGTAGGTGTTTGTGATATGGAAACGGATGATGATAATGATTATGATGATGATGTGCATATACATCTTCATGTGCTAGCTCGGCAGCTGTTTGACTGCGATTTGAAAGAGCTCATTGATATTGACAAGAATTTTTCGACTTGTGACACCACTTCACGTGACTGGAAACGACCAGCGCAGGACTTGCTACAGGAATTAGGGGACAATGAGGTGGAGTCAGATAGTAAAGAATGTACTGTAAGCAGCACTGAGGAAGTAGAGCCAGTTTGCTCAGTGACACAGAATGATTGTTTTAGCTATTTATAACATTTTAAGGAAAATGCTAAGTTTCATGGTGATGTGACTTTATTGGGTATTGTTATGGAAATGAGTGATGCATGAAGGCGAAGCAGATGAAACTTGATCAGTATCTAGTAAATTACAAACTGTGGTTTTCAATGCGGGGACTAGGATACATGTATTTTGTGTATTTATTAAGGATTATATATGTTAACAGAAGTGATGATTTACTTTATGCAACACATGACATCTTTAAGTAATTGAACATTTACAAATTCTTGAAAACAATTGCTGAGTACAAGTTCTGATATTTTATATTTTAACATGTGTGAGCTTTTTTAAGTGTGCTTGACATGTATGCTTGTTAAATAAATAATAAGTTAAAGCCTTTACTTTTGTTATTTCCTATTTTTAAACCTGCATTTCTTGCATGGTAAGTTTAGCTATGATAATAATGGTATTATACTGAATAGACTGTTTTTGTCAAGCCCTATCCTGTGAACAGAGACCACCTGTCAACAAAGACCACTTTCATTTGTTCCGAATGAGTGTAGCTGAACTCGGAAAGGTCAGAAGCAAAACGTGTTCAGCGCATTGATTACTTAAGCTCTTTTTTCTTTCTAGTACTTTAAAGTTGCGTGGGAGGCTGTTTTTCCTGGTTGTTGCAATTCCTGATATGGACATATCATTTCTTACTTGGAAAACCCTGTCTTTAGTCCGTTTTCTTTGCCTCAACGGCCATCGAATGTTACATTAACACTTTATAAAATTATATAAAACTTTAAGTTGGGGTTAATCAGAGCTTAGGCGGCATGAGCGCTTCACCCATTTTAATTTAACTTCGCTAATTCTTTTAAAAATATTAATTAAATGACAACGTGCAGGCATTTATTTCTACAATTTTATGATAAATTTTTGGCCTTCGAAACACAATGATTTATCTATTCTCGTTAACAGTTTCATGAATTGCATTATTTGAAATGGTCAAACTATCATATTATTAGCTGTTTCATTTATTAACCATATAAACTTTAGTTTGATATTCAAACTATTCTAATATGTTTTTTCTGGTTAGGTTCACAGTTAATCGCCATTAATCATGTCAAATTTTAGTAACTACTCATCGACTTGGTAGTTTTCTGGATATGTTTACATGAAACTCTGAAGAAAAACTAATAAAGAGCATTTCTGTGTATATTGATCAACTAATCATTCGGCAGAAAGTTAATTTGACGAAATGTCCTTTGCCGATGTTAAGCCAATGTAAGGTAAACCCTTTGATGTAATGTACTTACATTTGCTGATCGTTAAATGGGTCACTTTATATTAAATAGGTCGTTTAAAAAGGCAAAAAATTAAAACAAATGACATTTTGTGTTAATAGGCAAATAATTACGGTAGAGATGTTACTATTTTAACTGTACGTTTTCAGGCTTTTATTGGTGCAATTATGAATTACTGTTTCTAGAATGTCAGCATTCTTGCAGAACCAAATTTTTCTGAACAGTACTGCACGACCAAGATCATTTTTTTGCATTGTTTTATAGGTTTAAAAATAAACACACCATTCAGTCTACAATAATATAATATATATAATAGTTCATTAATCGGGACACTAGAATTCGTTATTTGTTACTAAGACAAACGCGTTGATGTATATTCTAAGGCCCGTATAACTGTTTTATTTCATCATCATAAAATGACTTGGTCAGCGTTTCTTGTCTGTTTCTTGAAAAAACATTACTTTTCATTATAAGGTATGCCGCTATGAAAAGTAATTTAAAATGTTTAAACTGTTTATAGGACATGTAGATTCGCAGTGACTGACGTTACACTCAAGCAAAATTCTAATTGGTCATCAATTGTAAATGTTTACAATGTATGCTAGTTTCGTTTCTTCCCAACGTCAAGAGAGGTTGTGGAAAGAACTGTTTTTTGTCAAAGTTATCTAATGTATTTTTTTAATTATTATTGATTGTTTTCTTAAATGAATCCAATACTAGTTACTTACACCGCTGGGTCAAAATTAGAACAGTCTTTAATTGATGGGAGGTAATATTAAAATTGGATACTTTGAAAGGGATTTATTCAAACAAATGTGCTGTTGATTAATAAGATTTTATGTTTTTCCTACTAATTAGGGGCCCTATTAAAACAAAATAAGAAATTAATAGCTAATTTCAGTTTGCTTGACCTTTTTATGCAAAAATGCATGTTAGCAAAATGTAGGATAACTCTCGCCAAATGGTTACAAAGTCAATTTTTACAAGATTAAAGCTTAAGATGAAGACATATGATCATAAATAAATATTGAATTCAAAGTCTTTCTAATAAAAAATACGGACAAAAAGTGACCAGTTAGAACTTTGGGTGAGTGTATATTGGTTGTTCAACTCTGTCGAATAAAATTAGCAACAAATAAATGAAGATAACAACTGTATTTAGATAGGTCCTTTTACTACAATTAGTAATAAAAAACTACATGTAGTAATTACTAATATAGAAATTTAGAAACACATGACAATGTCGTTATACATCTCCATATAAATGAAAAAGTCTTAGAAAAATTTGTGAGAAAAATATGTTTTATATCCAAATTATATTGTCTTATTGAATCTTATCGCAAAATCGATATGTTGCAGTCTATACATGTATGAAACGCCGTCCAGTTTAAAAACCTCTTTCTGATTAACTTGTAAATGATGATTAAGATTTGTAAGAACTTCGACGTATTAAATTAACTAATAGTGTAATACATTTCACAGCTGTAAATGCATGTTCTTGTTAAAATCGAAATTCTAAATATCCTCTGCTAACATTTTTGAATAATCAGTTTTTTGTTCATGTATAATACGTGTCTTTAATTATAAGTAAACACCAAACGTTTCGGATATTATATTTTTTACAAAACACAGAACAATATCATGGAAAATATGTTACTTTAACGACCTTACATGCATTTAAGTATTTCTCTCATGATTATTTTTGACTGTTATAGTGTAATTTCGCAAAATGCTAAGTAATTTCCAAAGCAGAAAGCGTCGTGCCATCCACGTGTGTTTCCAAAGTCAAGCACAAGACATAACTCGGCGGCTGCGTTGCCAGGTTGACCTGGCATCCAGTAGAACTTTGTTATCTCGTTTCCTTGACTTGTTTTCCATGGTGACCTCGTGTCTTTTCGGCGACCATCAATCCAGATATAATCGCTGGCACCTTCAAGCATTTTCTTTATGTCGCCGAATTTTTTGTCATTGTCAATAAAAACAAGATTGCCACCGTCTTTCCGACATATTGTGTCCGTTTCGTTCCAATTCTTTGGTATGCCGTAAAATTTCAAACAGTAGCCATTTGCAGTCAAAGTGTAATCTGGCGGACACACTGCTTCCACTGCTCCCACACATACACTTAGGTCTTCTTCAAGTTTTCTTAATGCGTTTACCCCAGTCGAATTATGTGTGCTGCATGTTCTGGTTCGTTTTTTAATACCAAAGTTTCGCGGGAGTCGAGCCGTACAAGATGTCCATTGGGTCCATCCTGAGCACTGGTGCTGGTTTCTGATGGCCATACCTATCAGTGTCAGGAAAGGTTTCTGTATACGTTTTCCCAAGTTGACTAACATTTCTCCGTCCGCGGCATCTCCATCATAGGTAATATTGTCATCACCAGAATTGCCGAATGTTGAATAGATCAGAAAGATCCAAACTGACAACTGCACAAACCTTGCTGATTGTCCCATTTTTATTTGTCAGTTCTCTATATCAATATATGGTTATGTCCCGCACACGTCGATAATAGTCTCTTCAAATGCAAAATATTCAACTTGCAGAATGCAAACAAGAATTTCCGTCAAGAACTGGTTGTCCTCACAAAAAGAAATACGTGTAACGAGTGTTAAGCTAACTGAATGGCGTAAATATATGTATCTTTTTGCATTAAAACTTAAATGGTTCAGTTTTGCTATTTCGCTATAAAACAAACAAATAATTATAATGAATATAGGGTCACCAGCCTCGCACAAGTTTCGCCATATCTAACGACCTGAACTTGCTGGGTTTCGCTAAAACACTCACATATGTTCCCTTTTTTACTACGTAACCGGCTGCTCTATATTATCATTTACCAGGTCGACTATCAAACTGTTGTCAACTCATTGAAATGATATTGCCTCTACCTGGGAGCAAACCCGCACAGTCACGGCGACAGAGCCTAGCCCTGCAATTGCGCCAACGCAACCGACTGAGCTAACCGGGACAACCCTAAAAGGTTGACTGGATAGTCCTGATATACGTTATCATCACTGTATGATATCGATAACGGATAATTTTACTGATAAAAGTTCTGAATATACTAAAAGCAATTTTATTTTAAGCGCCAATTGATTGCAATGAGCGTCAAAATAGCTAACCATATTTTGGTAATTATTCTGAAATTTAAAAACCACTGTGGGTCTTATGTTATAAACATCACAACACATTAAATATTTGTTTTTTGTCTGGACCACCCCTCGTATTTTTTAAAATTTTAGTTTTATTACTATCATGCTTGCCTTTGTGGAAAGATCTCGCATGTATAACGCTTTGTTTGCAATTTGTACATATCCACGGTTTAGAATAGCAGAGAATTGTGCATGTTTGATCGATGCTCGTTTACAGTCTTTATTGCTGATTTGGAATAGAAACATGTCACTCTATAGAAAAACAACGCACTTGTAAGAGAACAAACTAATTACCGCATTAAATCTAGCCAATATTTGTTTCTGGAAATACCATGTTTATAACTGTGTATTGGAAAGGTGAAACTAGTTATTTAAGTTGGCCTGTCCTAACAGTTCAGCATTTTACTAAAACTTTTTAACCAGTTAAAAGACAAGAAATTGAGGAAGAAGTTTTGTGTTAATTTAAGATTTTTATCGATCCATTTGTCTGAATCCAAAAGTATGTGTAAAACTTGGTAAAAATGTCTTTTTAATAAAAAGATAAAATGTTTGTTCATACATTTGTCAATGCAGATGCAAACAAATTGAAATTAAATAGAACAAATAAGGAAGTTTTTGAAAACATGCTACAAGCTCATCTTTTGGGAATGTGTTTCCATGTTTTTTTTTATCTAGTTCTGAAACGCTTTTGATTTAAAAATGTTTATGCTAATTTCAAAAAGTAAAATAAAATAATTAAAATCAGGAATATATATCCAAATTAACTATATAAAATAACTTAAAGGAAAATAGTTATAGCAGCTAAACTTTTCAAGGCTAGCGTTATTTGTTATTACATAGACTATCTCTATCGCATTCGCTGTAGAATTCAGAACATTTCCAGTTGCGAAATGAATTAACGGACAAGTTATCCCTTACCATTTTAGACTAGAGCGACCATTTGAATGTCGTCATTCGAGAGAGCTTACAGTTAACAGTTAAAACAATGATAACAATATAGGCAGGTCCAATTAAATAGAATTATTCAGTTTACCAAATGATATTGCCTCTACTTGGAAGCGAACCCGCACCGTCATTGCGACAGCGCCTATCCATGCAATTCCGACGACGCAACCAATTGAGCTTACTGGGACAACCGCCCAAAAAGGTTGATTGGATAGCCCTTATAAGACAATATTAAGAAGTAAAGCCAAGTGTTGCGCGTGTATCTCTGCAGTTTTGTGAACGCTTTAGGTTACAAACGAAACGCACGATAGACGATATTATACGGACGCACGATATACGATAGACGGACGCATGATACACGATAGACGGACGCACTATACACGATAGACGCACTATACAATATATTTACAAGACTTGCACGTGAAGAATATCACAGGAAATTAATGAAAAAGAGAACCCGTGCGATTAAGGTCTTAAAGGTCAGTGGCTAAAACAAATTTGCTGCAGGGTGTTTAAAATGTGGTTCTATATATATTACACAACCTAATAAGCTGTAATGCATGATACCATGGTTAATTAAATGAAACAGATATTAAACTTATTTATTGTTGCGTATGAAAATTATTGATAAAACATGTAAATCTAACACAAACATCATAAAAACCAAGATTTATCCCCAGATTCAGTTCTTGCAAAACGATTGAACAGCCGTGCTCTTAACTTCTTATTTTACTGCTTTTACAGCTATAATTAAGAAAAATCACTTCGGTATTCCGAAAAGGTTTTTTGAAACAATTGGCAGAACTCTTTTTGGTCTATTTAAAACTAGAAAGACGTTCTTAAGACTCATAAAATAAATAATTTTCTGGCGTTCTCCTTGTCAACTTATAATATATATATACATTGTTCACTTTAAGATCACCAGTCTCATTGAAAAACATGTGCAACAAAATATTAAACCTTTATCGCTGGTAAAGAATGCGAAATAGATTTTTTCTACAGATGGTTCTTGTTATAATCTTATAATTTGTGTTGGAGTGCATCTTTCTCAACTTTCCTTTTTTCCATAAATATTACAAACGTCAAAAATTTAATGATACATTTAATGCGCTGATCTGCACCGTGTGTCCGATTTTACATCGGTTTTCGGTCGTGATGACAAAGATATCATGATCATTAATATTAGTTCGTCACAAAATGAACTTGCCAAGAAAACAAAAATTGACCGACCTCTTATGTAATTACGTTAAATATATGGATACATGATATTTTGATGCTTGTTGACAATACGTGGACATTAATACTGCAGAGATTATGCGAGAAATTTAGTTGTCGAAAACGTTATAATAATTATCATGAGTCTATATTTAACTCAAAGTACTGATTGACTGGCTCATTAGAGAAATCACAAATACACATAAATATTGAATATTTGAATATTTAAGTACATTCACTTCAAAATATTCCAATGCCAATTTTGGTAATTGTTGCCATCCCTGTATTTGGAGAACGCATTTAAAGCAAGAGCACTTGTACGTACATAGGACTTTTATATTCCTTTAACTTTTTGAAGGACAGGAAGGATCGTTTATCAATATAATTGTAATTATGTCCCGCACACGTCGATAATTGTCTCTTCAAGTGTCAATTATTCAACATGCACAATTCAAACAAGAGTGTCTGTCAATACCAGTTGTTCTTAGGAGAGAAAATACTTATAACAAAGTGCTTAACTATCTTAAGGGCGTACACACAATGTGTATATTTAAAAAGTCACCATACGTTAGTGAATTGTTAGGCCAAATTAAAACTTAAATTGTACAGGTTCGCTATTTGAAAGATAGAACAACTATAATGAATACAGTGTCACCAGCCTCACACAGGTTTCGCCATATCTAACAACCTGAACTTGCTCATTATTTTGCTAAAATACTCACTCATGCCTTAGTTAATTTTTAAATATCGTAACCGGCTTCCCAGTATAATAATTCCCCAAGCCTACTGTCAAACTGTAGTCAACATATTGGGGTAATTTTATTATTTTGAGCGATGAAATGAATGAGCGCTAAAAAACCTAATCCGGCAAATAGCTCACCATATTTTGATAATTCTTCTGAAATTTGGAAAAACATTGTGGGACTTATGTTTTTATAAAGTACAACATTTTTGGAAATATTTGTGTTTTCTGGATCACACCTCGAATTTGACTTTTATGACTATCCTGGTTGACTATATGGGAAGACCATGCATGATGCTTGTCCTGTTATAAAGCTTTGATGGCAAATGAGCCTGGAACTTAAAACTGTTACTGACCAACCTTTTAGAACAGTAGAGAACAAACCATGCATCATCAATTCTCGTTTACAATTCATATTGCTAGTTTGGAAGGAAAACAACCCACTGTATAGAAAAACAACGCACCGGTAAGAGAACAAGTCGTATAAACGCATGAAATCTTGAGGAAATATTGCGGGTTATTACGGAACGAAAATGTACCATGTTCATAATTGTTTGTTACAGTAAGTGAAACTTGTTCTTTTAGTTGGCCTGTCTAATAGTTAAACATTTTATTTAATGTTTAAACCAGCAAAGAAACCAGAAATTAAGGAAGTCTGCATGTTTATTTACGATTTCATCGGTTGTCATCCAGTGTCCTTTTGTCTGAAGTCAGAAGATGTGTATCAGTTGGTAAAAAAATATTGTTTTTTCAAAAGGCGTTAAACACTTAAACTTTTGTTCATACAATTTTTAAAGCACAAGTAACCAAAATGAAATAAAATGAGTACAAATAAGGAAGTGTTTTAAACATTTGCAACAAAATCAACTAATTGGAATGTGGGTGCAAGGTTTTTATCTAGTTCTGAAACTCATTAGTGTATATCAAGTTTTTATGTAACTTTTTCAAAACTAAAGGAAAGGAAATTGAAAACAAGAATTAATTTACAAATAAACTATGTGACGAATCAGGATAACCCTTGTTTTTTTTTCCACGCGTTGTTATTTATTTCATAGATTACCTCTAACGACTTATCTGTATAATTCAGAATATTTCAATGGCTGAATACATTTTTGGACGATTTTGGCCTGCTTGTAAATGGAAAATTGATACAAAAAGAGAAATAATGTAATTCACCTACAGATAATTTATCTTGTTTTAGTCAGTTAGATGTTTACATTTATAAGTTATTGAAATTTGGCAACCAGAACACTTTGTTCGTGTATTCGATATTGTTATCGAAGGGGTTACATCACACAAATAAAAAAAACAGCAAAAACTTATCTAAATCAAGATGTTTATCATAAATTTTGTAAACATTTGAGTAAGACGCAATCCAGCAAAGCCTTCAAGAAATTAGACTAACAAGAATGTTGTGTTCCGCGGAACACATGTGTCGCCTGCATGGAAAAAGTTGAAATGTGGGCCTATATTTAATTATATATAATGAAAATATTTTATTAAAGTTGATTTCAATACTTCGCCACAGAACGCATGTGTCATCTAAATTGCATTTAAAAGAGAATAACTAAAATAATGGTGAAACCTGAGTTATCATCTTCAAAAATTGGTTTGTAAATGCAGATGAGTTAGTCAAAGTATTAAGTGAATTAATTGAACAAGTACTTTCCATTTTATAGGCAACACTAAGTTTCATGTTTAAGTTGCATTTAAAAAGAACATAACTCATAAAATATTGAAAGTTAAGTTATCATTCTTGTCGTCACAGATGGCATTGTTCCTGCTGATAATATATTCTAAGTATGAAGTGAATAAGACAAGTACTTTCAAAGTTATAGGCAACATTAAGTTTCGGGTTAAAGTTGAATTTGAAAGGCATAACTAAAAATATTAAAACTGGAGTTATCATGCTTGTCGTCACAGATGGCATTGTTCACGCTGATGATATATTCCAAGTATGAAGTGAATAGGACAAGTAAATTCAAAGTTTAATTCAACATTAAGTTTCAGTTAAAGTTGCATTTGAAAGGGGCATAACTCATGAAAATTTTAAACTCGAGTTATCATTCGTGTCGTCACAGATGGCATTGTTCGGGCTGATGATATATTCCAAGTATAAAGTGAATAGGATAAGTACTTTTAAAGTTATAGGCAACATTAAGTTTCAGGTTAAAGTTGGGGGACTACCGAACGACGCCGACGACGACAACGCCGATGCCGCCGGACAATAGGATCTCTATGTGTCTACCTGCTATCGCAGGCGACACAAAAAGTGAAATATGCCAATCAGGAATGGCCACATTTAGTAGACACCGCCCAACTACAAAGCCAAAACGTAGAAAAGAGAAGACAGCATGGTTATACAATAATCAATTTCAAAAAGACGCCAAGTTAACGCCTTGGAACGGTCAGTGGCAAAAAAAATTTCCACTGGGGGTTTAAACAAGGTTTTAAGGTGCACCAACCTTACGCTTGCCGCAACAGGATCTCATACGAACAAACAAGTACAAGTTGTCTTGGTATAATAACGTCAACCCATTTATTAACTCGACAAATGTGCATGTACAAGCACACAAACATATCAAACATAAGAAACGAATAGCATCGTAAAATAAAAAAGCAGGTACTCAATGATCCTACCTGAAGTCAAATCAGCAAAGGCACGGTGACAGGGATAAGAGAAACATCTGCATCAACTTTCTCTGAATTCAGCTGCACAACTGGCAATCTGACTTTTACTTAACATTTGGGGTTTTAATGTGTAAAAAACAAAGGCTTCTTGCTTAAATTTTACAACTCAAATGTTTTCCATATTGATAAATTCTTCATTGATACATGTAATTTCTAATAATTATGTCACATTGTGCATGAAAATTAATATATAATTGACTTAAAAATATATTTTACGTTTTAGAATGTTACCTTGATTACACTTGAATTTGTAACTTGCAATTGCACAAAATTGTGCCATGCTATTCAAATATACATCACATAAACACCACATTGAGACATCAATATGTAGTGTGATACATCATCTAGATTTTGGGGCATATTTGTGCAACGTCATTTGAAATTATCTGCAGGAATGACAATGCCACAGGGATTTTCAGTTATTAACAACAGTGATCTTGAAGCTACAGATTCTGTGTGAAAAGTATTGTTACAATATGGTACATATTTGAGCAAATTTACTTGAATTTGCATTATAGAGTTACGCATTTAAGTTGAAAACTATTTCAGCTATTGTGCAAAACCAGATTAAATAATCTCAATCAACTAAACATAAACATGTACAATGTCGCGTAGTCTGATTATCCATATACATGTAACACTCCTTTACAGGTTTTAGTAACTGATTTGAAGCAAAATGCTTCTTTATATCTATTTTCTTTACCAAATGAATTACGGTTGCCAATCAAATCATGCATCAAAAATGTTGTTGGTCCATTTTTTCCTATAATAACAATGTTAAGTGAACTCAGATTATTTCAAAAAAATGTAAACCGGGGAACACATCAATTGGCAATAAAAAATGCAATTATTCAAAACCACTTTTGGATCTCTGTCTGGTAAGTAATTTATACATGCATTAAGTTGGTATTTTTTTATTTTATATTTTTATTGCAGAAATGTAGGCAGAACTACTTTAAAGTAGGTAAACTTCGCTTAAAGATGTACCGTATATTAAAAATGTACACTTCGCTACTTCTAAACTTCTCTACTGTTACAACTGCTATAACATAAACATACAAAAGAAAAAAATGTATTTATTATAAGTGCAACTTCCAGTTTTTAGGTAAAAGTCCAGCTTAAGCAGATCCAAGTACTGGTATTTTCAGATTTTCAGAGGACAAAAACCAACTGACATGGCAAGAAATGATTTTCTTCCTCTTCACAGCAATCTACATTTTTGTTTCAACAATTTAAATGATTATGGAAGCTTTTATTATTTTATTTTCTAAAACACAAATTTTTGATGCTGAGCAAATTTAGTGACGCAATGCTTATTAAACAAATTTGGCAAAAATAAAACTAAACAAAACAGACACCTTGTAAATAGTGTATTTGATTATACATGTACCTCACATACATATTTTGATTATGAAATAATAATGAAATGTGCACATGACAGAAAATATGGTAATAATAGACACTTTTAATTCCCAAATTGAGCACTTACTTGATATTATATGTTTTTTTTTGGTACACATGTAGTCTGCTTTCTGGTCAAACTTTTTGGTCCCAACTGATAATATTATGTGGAGATTAACCCTTTCCTCCGTGTACACACCTTTTTGACATGGAAGAACTGTGTAGATTCAGATCATCCAGCACATCCATGATGTCTGATCATGATCTGCAACGTTCACTTGTTTAAATCATTAGGTTTTTTCTGACCAAAAAGTGAACAGTGCAGATCCTGATCAGATGGCACAGATTTATTTTTTTTATTTTGGCCAAATACATATCAGATTTTCCTAAATGTATGAAATTTCAGGTTTTATAAATGGGTTTCTACCGATATACAGAGTTATCTCAATATTCTGTCTTAAGAGACCTTCATTTGTAACGCGCACCTGTCACTGGGTAGTTCCGGTCTGAGATTGACAATTAAAATAAAGCTGCAGTAGTCATATGTGGTCCTTTCAAATACGTTTTAATAAGGTCTGGTTGGTTAGAGATCAGCATAGTGCATTATAACGTTTGATTATTATCATTGAGTGGAAAAATAGGTAGTTTTTATAGTGCAGCGCATAATATCGAAATTTTCTCGTTTAACCATTTTAATACGTTGGAGAGGTTTGTGATTAACATCGTTATGTTAGAGCCCTTATGTAACTAATAAAGAGTAAAAAATACGCATTTCTTATACTCAGAAATGGCAGATTGGAGGAAAAGAAAAGTAAGATAATCTTTAAAAACAAACGGTAGTTAAATGTGTAACACATGAATTTAAAGTTTGACATCCGTCAATGAAACACCCGTTCACTTTTTATACACCTCGAGGTATTTTTAAAAGCTGCAATGATGTCATCTTAATGTTCGGTAAAAAGAAATAACATTAAGACTTGTGCAGTAATGTTCAAATTTGATTTGTTTGCATTGAACTCTAAAATTGAAACCCATTGTAATATAAACTATAGCAAATCAGCACATATCTCCAGAACTTTATATACTAGTACAACTGTCATTTCCCAAGACTCTACAGTATAATGTTTATTCCATTATATATAGAGAGAGAGAAATTTTCCGGCAACGCATATAAACCATAACTATCCACAAATGACCTTCTGACTGCCTAGACATTTACATACACTTATTTTTATACATATACAAACATGTAGGACAATTACATATACACATCTATTAGCATCGTGCTTCCTCCTTTTTTATTTTTTGGAGTTTTTATCCACACAAGTGCTATAGACAGAGACACACACAATGAAAGTCAGCTGGATCTTTCGATACACTGAATTGAAGATATATATTAAGTTAAAGGGAGATAATTCAATTCAAACAGCTAACTTTCGAATTAAGGGATCCCCGAAAGGATTCATGTTCGTGGAAGTAAAATACATATATGTTCACTGTGGACGGCCGGGCACCTGCTAGGTATTGTCCAGCAACATTGACCTGGCACTCTTGAATTTGACCCTGTAGTCGGTATATTTCGTAAATTTTACGATCTAAATTTAAATCGATATGTTATGTATAACCAATTTTAATAAGCTACGAGATGTAAGAAGCCCGCTTAGCGCAGTCGGTAAAAGTGTTTAAATCCGAGAATAAAGACGTAAACTTGTGGGTTCGAATTAATGTTTTAGCCACTTTTGTTTGTTTTATTTTAGTTTTAAATTTCCTTTCTTTTAAAACTGGTATAGACTGTTATTTTTCTGTGTAAACTACCGGTGTAGTGTGAAGTATTTTATAACTGAATATTTTGCGTGTATGGGCTAAAGTAAAATGCATGTATATCCTATACGGTTGCATAATGTCACAAATAAAATTATAGAAAAACACTATTCAAAGGGTTTTCTAAAACCAGATGTACGAATAATAAAACGATTTCAAATGATTTTTTACAAGTAAAAAAGGGGAATTTTTTTAATATAATGTTTGTAAGGATTCGAACCAGAGACTATCAGATTCGTAGTCCGGCATGTACATTTGTATACCAATACACCATAACTCACTGACGTTCGGAGTAAACAATCATATCAATTTGTGTATTATCTGAAATATTTTCAACTGTATTTCAGAGAGGCCCATATCACACACCTCACTTTCAGAGTAGACAAAAGTTAATAACCTCGTATGAACCTACTTATTTATGCACGATCTTATCAGAACTTACTTATTTATGCACGAGCTTATCAGCAAACCTTGTTTCTGGTTCAGTCTTCCTTTGTTCGCCGTTTAGCTCGCAGAGAAGTCTTGTGCTTATATTTGTCAAATTAAAATAAAAACAAAACAAACTATACGAATAACGTTTTAAAGTGCATTTGGATTTTAAAAAAATGTCTGGAAGGACTATAAATCGGGGATCACGTTCGGGAAAAAAAAACCCGCTTGGAAAACGATATGACAGACGCAACAGAGCATAATTCCAAGACGAAAGACCCCGGAACGCCGAGGAATAAGAGACTGAATAGTTTCGAGCCGCGAAATTGGACTATTGCAAAAATCAAAACAGAATTTGGAAAGAAAGGTATAAACCTTCCGCATTCTACACCGCATTAAAAGGTTAGTGACTCTTTATGAACAGTTGAGCAGTGTAGACGACGCGTCGTCTATAAATACCTCATCTAATAATAACTCAGCTATTTATAGCAATTCGGACGACGGCGAACATGAACTTCCGGCAGATTCCGTAAGTTTCCCGGATGAAGGAGAATTCCACGGTGATAACACCAATGATTTATGTTCCGGATCGGCAGATGATGTTCAGCGTATTACACATGAAATCAGACAAATGCAGGCAAATCTGGCTCAGATTTCTCGTAGACTGGACACCTCATTTGCTGGAAACCGTAACGGACCCATAACTAGCGGGATCCCTTTTTCTATAGGCTGTTCCGATAGTACCGGGGACTCACGCTCGGGACGCACCGAAAGAAGACCCGTGGACGATCTTCCGCCAGTTATAATAGTTCTTTAGAAAATACGGAACGACATTCTTAGCAACAGATACGTAAATCTGGTTGTTCTGCTTATTCGGGTATGGAGTCGAGTCACGAAACGCAGATTTTCGACAAACACGGTGAGCAGGTCGTCATACGCGCCGGTGACTCCAGACTTCACAAGACCCTCAACATTCATGAATTCCGAGCAGCTTTCTCAAAATACAAGAACATATTCTGCGAGGTTGATCCGTTCCGGAGGAAAGAACTGGATGCATACGCCGATCTCATAGACAGCATGCATCGCCAGTACGGGGGCATTCTCTGGTTACATGTATATACCAGTGTTTTTCCTATGACCTTTACGAAATTTAATGAGGTGTTAGGTCAATATTGTTGGACATTAAGCAAGTCGATTTCTTGATACTAATAAAATCCAACAAATTTAAACAATTTGTAAACTGCTTAAAATCAGTGACTGCTTTTTGTGTTGAACATTTTCATAGCTTCCTTCGAATGACTTTATCGACTCGTCTAAAGATAACAAAACAAAAAGAGGGTTGAAAGAACTTGTATACGACCATTTCTCTATATTAGCATGTTCATAATATAACCATAAAATACATGCATATAAAACGCCATGCCATGCTTGTCCTATTATGGGCATTCATTACCATAATATGCTTATAAATACTATGTACGTTAAAATTTCTTGATTAAATAATGCAGTTTGCTTATAAATATCTACAACTTGAAATTACAAAGATGCTGAATCACATAAGTTTGAATATCAATATTTGCCTTTAAAACAAGACATTATTTTAAAATTTTATGAAATATCGTTGAACATTTTACACACTGGGAGAATTCATTGGTAATCCTATTATGTCAGTTAACTAGGGATTGTGGCAAAATATTTTGTGGGTTACAGGTTGGCAGTTAGTTACACTCAGAGTGATATGCTTAAACAGGTTAGGTTGTGTGTAATTGTTTGTGTTTTTTTTGTTTGTTTATTACTTGTTTAATCTTTGAATAGATTCATGGACGATAATTTTGCTGGGCATTAAATCGGGTAAAAATTTAGTCAAACCCGGTTTTTAACATTAGATGAACCAATTTCAGATCTGGGCTAGAAATCCTTACTATTGGTTTTAGGATAATGAGCACCCGTATGAATTGCTTGTATTTGGCATTGGCGGTCACTACCGGCAAGTGTTAGGCTTTAGGTTGAATATTTACTTTTCCTGATACTTGTGTTTTTATTAAGGTTAAGAACAAATTTTCAAAATCAAGTTCTATTTCTATTGATGAAATTTCACGAGTTTTTTGTCCAAATTTTAATGGTTGCGTCGCAAAATGCGACACTTCAAACAAAAACGGCTTTGACTCTAGCATTTTTGTCACTTTAATGGACAAACACAACTGGTCAATAAAAATGATTGCTTTCTACTGTTTTCCTGATCAGGAAGGAGGATGAAAAAATAAGACGTTCTTGAATGCTTGTTCAGATATCTGATAACGTAAAAAAATCTTCCTGGTTTCAAATAAACGCAAACACGATTCTCACCGATTTTAAAATATATTGGACAACATTCTCCTTGCTAAATACTTTGGTCTTGGCCTATCCCAAAGTCACTATTCATGAGTATCGCGGTAAAATTTTCATTCGTCATACTTACGAAGCAACATAATTCTGAGTAAGATCTGAGACACGTTTCCTAGTGACTCTTTACCTGACATTCCAATCATTCACCATTGTGATAAAGATTTGAAATCGAACTAAGAACAAGGGCCATGAATATATTTAGAGTTTTTGATGCAGCAATGTGGTCAATTCTTAATAATTTTCAGGCGTTCTCTTTGTCAACTTATGATTTATTTACATTGCACTAGACTTAATTCAAATGCGTTTGCAAGAAAACATTAAACCTTAATCGCTGGTTTAGAATGCATAGCATTTTCATACTTATGATTCTTGTTTTAATTATATTATTTATTCAGTTAAATTTCTTAAACAAATAAGAGTTATCCCTGTGATTAATGATTTTAAGCCTCACATTGCCGACCTGTCTTGAACTGCCATGGAAGAAATTTTATAAGATATTCAATTAAAATTTTAAGTGGATTTTATTTAAATTCTGGGTCTCCAGGCCATTTGCTGTACATTTACGTGTTCTAGTGCATCTTAATCATTTTCTTTTCATAGACTTATGCTCTAATTTTTGTTGTTGTAGGTCTTTTTTAATGCTTTTATTTATAACTATTACAAACATCCAAACTAAAAGGATAAATTTGCCGAAAATTAAATCAAAGAAATATATGAGAAGGGAGCTTTGAGTCTTTAAAAAACGGACGAAAGCTTTGCTCAATAACGAAAAAATATTATTTGTTAACAATGACCCCACTGAGTACTGCCAGACGCGTTCCAGGTGAGCAAAAAGATTTCGTGAAGCTGATAAAACCAACAAAAGGTAAACAGTTCGTTACCTGCCAAAGAACAATTACTGCTTTTTGTATGATTGTAAAATTTCAACACGTCCTCCTAATGACTTAGCGATTCATCTTAAGATTACGAAACAAAAAGAGGGGGTTGAATGAATTGATGTTGTGGAGATGATCGGTTCATTACACTGTCATAATTGAAAATACTTCATCAGAGAAACATGACAATGTATAAAAAGTCATACTTGATAAGCATTTATTTAACCCTAAATTTGTTATGTTATTTTATGCTATGGTAGTTCGGGTTTGTACATAAAGTATGTAGTTTGCTTGAAATTTACAACATAAAATTAGTAAAATCAAAGCGGCGCAAACTTTTAAGTTTTAGTGTCCATGTACTTTGTGTGTCGCCTGCGAAAGTAGGCAGACACATAGGGATCCTATTATCTGGCGGCTTCCTGTAGTCTAACATAAAACCCAATGTTGCCCATAACTGAAAGAAATTGTCCTAACAAGTGTAAATACTTGGAATAAAATCATCTGCATGAACTAAGCAGTCGGTTACTCAAATAATGATAACTCTGTTTCTGTATTTTTATTAGTTATGCCACCTTTCAAATGCATTTTAACATGAAGTTAGGTAATAGCAATAACTTTCAATGTACTTGTCATCTGCGACATTAAGAATGATAACTCCTGTTTCACTTTAAATGAGTTATGCCCCTGTTAAACGCAACTTTAATCTAAAACTAGATATTGCCTATAACTTAAAATGCATTTGTCCTATTCACTTATAATTAATTAATAATTAATTGCACGAACAAAGCAATCGGTGACAACAAGAATAATAACTTCACTTTCACTTTTTTGAGAAATGCTCCTTCCGAATGCAACTTGAACATGAAAAATAATGTTGCCTATAACTCTGAATGTACTTGAACTATTCACTTAATACTTGGAATATATCATCTGCATTCGGTGGCAACAAGCGTAATACCTCCTGTTCTTATTTTTTGAGTTATGTCCCTTTCAAATTCAGCTTTAACCTTACTTAATGTTGTAACCTTTAACTTAGAAATTCCTAATATGCATAGTTCACCATTCTTTAGATAGCACTTGCCCTGTTTTCTAAATACTTTGAATATAATCATCTGCACGAAAAAGCCAACGGCGACATCAAGAATGATAACTCCTGTTTCATTTTTAGTTTTGACCCTTCTGAATGCAATTTTTGGAAACACATGTGTTCCGTGAAACACGAAATTCTGGTTTATAGCAATTATACAAAACAGAAGTTTAAATATTTCCTGTATCCATTAAATTACTGGGGATTGATGTACTATATTTCATCGGTTATTGAGAATGTAGACAGTTACACTATACACCATAAATGATTAGCTTAACCCTTTCGCTGCCAAATAGTATATACTTTGGCACTGTCAGTGCCAAATATTTTTCCAGGACTTCCTGCCAATAGGGTCACACAGATAAAAAGTAAATAACGTTTTTGTTTTTTTTAATATTTTTACATCAAATTCTGACAGTGATAAGCTTATTGAACATAGTTATTCAATAGATTTTTTTCTTCAAATGTTAAATTTAATATTACTTAATATTTTGAGAAAAATTTAAAAAATTAAAAAAAAAAATTTGTTTTTGTTAAAAATTAATTGTACTTATTCTATAAACTGTTATTTGAAAATGATGAATAAATACTAGATTGGTAACTAAAGATAATATTGTCAAGTCTTTTTCTAACAAACACTTGATCACACTTCAATAAATGTCTCAAGTTCACCATACAACTGCCAAATGTCATTGTTTTAATTCTGTCCGATTCATTCATGCTGTTGAGGGTTGATTGGGTCCTGTTGTGGGTTGTTTCCATTAGCTACACGAGGAATGTTTGAACGCTTTTGGCGACCAGCTCTAACATTCTGTCTTCCGTGACCACTGACAGATGCTTCTATGTCAATGTTTTGATTATGATCAGAATCGGCCGAGCCTGAAAACAGACAAAAATTATATCTATTGAGCTATTTATAAACATTAAGACTATAAAAAAGTCTTGTTTTACCATAATATTTATGTAAACACGTATGTCGCATTTATAATGAAAATAGTACATAAATATTGCAAAAGCTGCACTTGCATTTGTTATTTTCACTTTTTCGTCCGAAATGCATTATCCGATTTATTGTACAGTTATTTTGCAAATTTTTCATCTTCTAAAAGAAACTATAAGAACGGGAAGTAAATATAAGCACTGAACATATTTTCTTTGCTATTCAAACTTATTTTGTATTATGAATTGTCTTAAAATGTGATAAAATAACGGGTAGAGAAATAGAAAACTTACCAGAATCTACCGGTACAATCGGTGTTTGTGACCTTTTTGACGGCTCAGACAAAGTGTTCTCACTTAAATCACTTTCAGATCTGTCCTCAAATTATGTAAGAATCATATTCATATTCGATTCCTTCGCTGTCGCTATCATTTGTAAGCATATCAACGACTTTCGAGCAAGTATAAGAGCGTTTCCTTTTAGCGGAAGCCATATTGGATCCCTTAGAATAGTTCCAATTTTTTCAGCGTGTTTCTACGGGGATTTCTTTGTTAAAATTCAGTTATTTTCCAAACAAAAGCAATCATTTCCTCATTTAAAGCCTTGTTTTAAAATAGAAAATGAATCATCAGCGTTTAAGTAAACTACACATCGTTATTACAGCTTTTTCAGAGCACTATTGCGCGTCACAAAAATGCGACTTCGGCAGTGACGCCTGAGGTCGCAAATAAGTAAAGTTTCCGTTTTTAGACGGTGATGTTCCTCGTACAACATCTTACGGGGTTTATATCTCACAGCTTATTCGCTTTTCAAGAGCTTGCAACGATGTAAATGATTTCAATGAACATAATCTGAGCATTACAGAAATACTTTTTAATAAAATAAAATATCACAAATTAAGGAAAACCTTTTGCAAGTTTTATCGCAGATACCCAGATCTAATTCATAAATACAGATGCAGTTTATAATCACTATTGCAACAAGGTATTTTACAGCCGGTGTTTTATGGCGAATTAATTTACAAACTTAAGAAGATAAAAGGCAATGTTAATTTATCTCCGTTATTTGTAAAAACAATCTGTTTATTTAAAAGAAAGGTAACCGATATTTTACAGCGCTCTGCAGGCCTGGTAATTAACCCATTCACAGTTGATCATTATGCTTACTTCTTTGGTTGTACTACGGTGGCAGCGGTTTAAGAGTTTATGAAGGTTTATGGGGAAATCTGTTTTAAAAGAACCTAGAAGCTCGATTCGTTTTTGTTTATCCCTGTCATCGTGTTCTTGCTGATTTTACTCCAGGAGCTCTGGTCTCGGTAAGATCATTAAGTACCTACCCTTTGGCTTTGCAATGCTATTAACTTCTTGTGTTTTATATGTTTGTGTACTTTTGCTGAAAAAACATTGTTCAGCCGATGGGTAGGTTGGAGTTATTTAACCAAGACAACTTGTACTCGTTTTGCGATACGAGAACCTGTTGGGACAAGTGTGAGGTTGGTGCACCATAGAACCTGGTTTAAAGCCCTAGTCGCAATTTGTTTTGCCACTGACCGTTACAAGGCGGAATCCCCAAAGGTTATCTTCTTCGTTAATTGTTTGTGGCGTCATATTTGAGTTAACATACTTATATAAGACATGCTCTCTCTCTTTCTCTCTTCTTTTACGCTGCGTAAGTGGGCTGTGTTTTTTTAATGTGGCGATTCCTGATATGCATATATTACTTTTTTAGATAAAAATATTGATCTGGACTTGACTTAAAATTCTTTCAGCTTATATTTTATGTTTAAGTGTCCGGTTAAACTTGTATTGTCCTTTAGTTTTGGTACCATTCTTCAAAATCAAATTCTTTTTCTAAGTATGTAAATTTTACGAGTTTTTGTCTGATATTTATTTTTTACGTCGCCGAATGCGACACTCTAGCATTATTATTGTCATTTATTTTGGACAAACAAAACACCTTTATAATAGTTTTTTTCTATTGTTTTCTAGATCAGGAAGAGAGATGAAGAACAGCAAACTTCTAGACTACTTGTACAGATATCAGATCTTGTTAAAATTCTTCCTGCTTTTAAATAAACGCGAACACGATTCTTACCAGTTTAAAAGATATTATACAATATTTTTGTTGCAAAACATATTTTTCACCGAAGCCTATCCCCAAAGTCACTGTCATGGCTTATCGCGGTATAACAATCATTTGTCATGCTGACGAAGTACTTACAGTATTCTGTGTTTGATCAGGGACAGGTTTCCTAGTTTTCCTGAAAGTCAAAACATCCACAGTTATTGAATAGTTTCGAAATCTGACTAAGAATAGGGGTCATGAATGTATTAAGAGTTTGTAGAGATGATAAGGATATGTTCTCTTCTAGAGTTGATAAGGAAATGGCGCCAAATATATTCTCTTGTAGAGATGATTTGGAAATGGCTTCAAATATTATATTCTTTTGTAAAGATGATAAGAAAATTGCGTCAAATATATTCTCTTGTAGAGATTATAAGGAAATGGCTTCAAATATATTCTCTTGTAGAGATTATAAGGAAATGGCTTCAAAATTGCATGTGATATAATCTCTTGTAGAGATGATAAGGAAACTTTGACCACCGAGCACGAGCCATATGATTTTATCGGTTTGACATAGCCTGTTAATGGACAGTAATGGAAAAAACATATAACTGCCCACTGCTTAGCCCCGGGTTGAGCACAACTCAATATTTACACCTGTGATCAGTACAATTTAAGAATAATACATCACATTTACAGGTCTTCTTGGGTTTTTCTTATAACTTTTGCATATTTTAAAACAACTTAATCTTTTCTTCCTGAAACGTGACCAGCCACCTTTAATGCTGAAGTGTTATCATGTGAGCGATGAAAAACTATGTTTAGTGCTAATTCGTCAAAATAATGTTAGGGGTTTCAAGAAATTCAAGGAAATCTTACTTCCTGGTAAAAAGTGAAAGTGAAAATGAAAGTAGGAAGTAAGTTTTCCTTGAATGTCTTGAAACCCCTAACATTATTTTTACGAATTAGCACTAAACACTGTAGACCAGCATATACTTATTGCAGGTATGAGTTGCTTTGGTATATTGTTCATGAAATTCAAAGTTCTGATGCAAATGGTTTTTCTTTCGTTTTAGTATGTGCTGGGTAATTAGAACATGAATTAGCTTAACTGAGCTTGCAAACATTTACTGCATCCATAGCTAAATCCATTTATTTACTAAAATCTAGGTGACAATAAGTATTTCCCCCAAAATTCATTTTTTGAAATTTTAGCCTGTCTTCGCCATTTGCAATCTTTGCGATACCTTAACGAAATGGCATAAATCAGCCACAATAATTTTTCTCCAATAATTAGGCACCTAATAAAAGAATTATCTGGTAACTGCACTGACAAAATGCAGTTTAATTAATGGTTTGATGCGTGTACATGTACCTTTCTTATCTGTTCAACAAAAAGCATAACTGGACCATTTTCAAAGATATCGTACAACAAATGATGGTCAATATTCAACAATGGATCAAAATATCAATGTTGATTTTATAGATAACACCATAACAAATGTAGTGGACATAAGGGATGTCGTGGAGATTTATCTAACTACAGTAATTGTTACCTAAGCACTAGTAGACGAATAAAGATATTCATTACTATTAAAGTATGAGTCGCGAACAAGTTTCTATGTACTTTAAAAAAATGTTATTAATTCTTATATTAAGAAAAGAAGTAAGCAGTTAACACGAAACGGTATCTCCACCGTCGAAAGATCATAAAAAACTAAACAGTCAGATAAAGGGAGGTGAATCGGTTATCGTGGCAACATTTTGTTATAGCGATTGTCACGCACTTTACAAGTTTCTTTATACATTATGTTGACGTATTGTCTTTTGAAACTTATGAATTGTTTCAAACAATCTTTGTTTTAAAATCAGAGTTTGTTTGTTGATATAAGCCTACTAACATGACTGTTTGTAATACCAAAAATTAGGTAAACATTTAAAATTAAAGTTTGAGTGTATTTTTAAAAGTAAAATGTATACAAACGTTCTAAGGTTTTCGTAACTTATCAAAGTTGCATGCTTAAAACCTGTTTTACATAATGGCCTAGTTGCTCGTATTTTCCTTTAAATGTAACGGATATATTTTAACGTTAACGTTAAATTACTAACGTTGACGTTAGCTAAGGCCAGAGAAATAAATTATTAGATTCTCATCCGGATTTTGGGAAAAAAGGGCGTGTGGACTTTTTTAATTTTTATATTTTATTAACAAAATACCTGTAAACAGAAGTAAAAATTAACTTAAAATTTAGAGAAAATGGAATTTATAGTTAGCAGAACCTTTGGTGTAGAAAATTCGTCAAGCTTTTCAATTTCTACCAAAAAGTCATTATAACAACTTACAAAAGCAGCAGGTTGTTGCCTAATTTCTTACTTGAAAAGCCATACCAGTTTTAAATAGTGGCAGTATCACCTTCGGTAAGCTTTGAAATGATGAACATTTTACTTTATTATTGTCTATTTATATGTATCTTCATAGTATCTACTTTAAGTAAAGTTAGAACAACAAAGAAAATATTGCTAGGCCTAAAATTCCCTAAAATTCTACATGTATTTACATAAATTCACAAAAACATAACAACACATACAAATCATTATAATTTTAAAACCCTAATTATTTTGATACATTAGGTTGTATCCTTTTAAAAGAACTTTCAATTATGACCTGTATGAAGCGACAAGAAATATCAAGGCCAGACAATTTCACAAATAGCCAATATTGTTAACATAATTATTTAAGTCAATATAACACAAGATATTGTTGTCAGTATCATTATATTATATTACTTATATGGGCCTTTAAAGTCATATTCTTTGCTTTTCAGGTTTTCCGAATTTATTTAAATATAATTGTAGTTCTTTTTTCTTTACTGTGTTAAATAAAGACACATTGATAACATTTATTTCTAAGGTTTCACTGAATGACATTTTGTCCTCAAAGAGATTTTAATAATTTAAGTTTTATCGATTCACGTCTAATGATGATTGTAGACGCCCCTTAAACGTTGTTTAGATTTTTTTAAATAATATTTGCAAAAAAGCTGGGGTTGGAAACTGCTTTAATTTTATAATCGTCATCAGATCTAACATTATATATTAAATATGACTTTTGGGACATTGGCCGAAAAAGCATTATCCGATCAATATTTTGGGGATCGTCCCGATAAGCTAAATTTGTTGCGTAGAGGGAATTGCAGGGCTAAGAGCTGTCGACGTGATGGTGGGCGTTCCTTCCCAAGTAGAGGCAATACCATTTAACCGGAAAGGTCTGGAAGACGTTTAGTTAATTATTGCAAGAACGCATTCAAATTAAGAAATAAGTAAGTAGGAAAGTTACCCGTTAACAGGATTTTAAAAGATGTTCCAGTTACTTTTATCACATTAACATATAAAATAAAACAAAAGAATTTAATAACATTTTGCAGACTATTTTTATAATGAGGGATTTATTGTATATGCGGTAATCGACGCAAGATTTTTGACACCGTTATCTTAATTGCCGAATAACCACGTTTAACACATTACATGATGGTAAAACTATAGAAGGGATTATTTGTTTTAGCTATAAGATACACTACCTTCCAACCAAATTCTACAGAATAGTATCATAAAACGTGAATTGATCGTGTTTGAATTTGTCTTGTGTTTGACCGTGATCTGGGGTTTTCGGTTGTTACGTTGGTTTAAACGCGTTGACGCAGATAAAAGCGAAATGATAATTATTTTGCTTTATTTAATAAGCTTTTAAAACAATTTGGCTAGTAATTAGATTTTTAAAAAATTCCCTATCCGTATTCAGGCAGTTTTATTTGAAGCTAATGATTGGAAAGAACGTGTGTCTTTGAATGCGAACAGAAAAAGCAATTAGATTGTTCAATCGCTTATTTAGGTTATTAGGTAATTGAAGCACAATTACACAAGTAATTATTAAGTCTTATCTTTTGTCGGTGAAAGTCAATAACATTGTTAAATTTAAAATTGTGATCGCCTCAATCGTAGACAGACGTACATACAGGACCAGAAGTCTCGCCTTTTGTTCAACATGGAGTACAAATGTACTAAATTCCCTTAATTACTCATAGAATTTAATGCGGTCATCAGAAACTGACTAAACAATGTTTTAAAGCCCTGGTCTCTCTCATTTTAAATTTTCATAGGGAAGGAATGTAGAATAGTTATAGTAAGTAGAGGTTGTCCTCTTGCCATATTTATAACAGTTTGAAGTTCCGATTTATTTATATTTTTAGCGTTGAGGATGATTTTCGCGGCTGTGTTGGTGTTTTTAATTTCTTATAGCGGTAAGTATTTACATGACTTGTAAAAAACTTGATAATAAATTTACGTGTTATATAAATTTTAATAGGGCGATGAATAAAATGTTCGGGTCTATATATATTACCCAAGTAATAGTGATTTTTTAATATATAATTTTAGTATACTAATTTTTAGCATAGAGAAACAGACAGACACTATAAGCTTAATCATTTTTTACAATACTGCTAATAAATTTTACATGTTTAACATATGTTTTGTATTTTATGATTCCTTTACATATAACAGTACTGCTCTAAGCCTTAAAATAATCAATCCTGATTAGTTCTACTTTGTTAAGCAAAACAATACTATCAAAACTCGGTAAAACGTCAAATAAACCTGTTGGGAATGCTTTCCATTACATTCAAAGTGGGTGCTTTTAACTCGTTCGATGCTGTGCATGTTCGAAAGAACAAATTTACTCTTTCATTAAGAGATTAGTATAACAATTTTCTATAAGCATTTCAAATCTATTTAACAAGTTTACATTCATTCAAAGAAGAATTAAATAGTTATTGCTTTTATAAAACTTAAAAATGTTAAATGCACGTTTTGTCGTCTTCCTGCTGTGATACAGTTTTCTGTTAGCTCGTAAAATATACTGCGTTTTTTTGTAATTAAATACCAGCACAAATTGGAATACACTTGATTATAACAAATCAAAATTTTTGTTCACAGTAGTATTATAGTCGTTCGCCAGAGCAACAAAACTGCTTAGCTTTGGTTACATCAAAATTATTATAATAAACAGCCATGTTCTCTTTGTATTGAATTGTGGACAAATGTGTTGTTGTTTTTAATTCAGAAAAGCGACATTCAATTATTTTTAATGTTGTTGGAGCAATATTGTTCCATTCAAATAAACTAAAAGGCATTAAGAGTTACATTCATCTGCCATAAGTGTATGTGTAAAATTGACAGAAAAAAAAACATGAGTGAAATAAATAAGAAAGGAACTCGGAAAGTATACCAGTCGCCTAAAGCAAAAAGAAAAAGAAATAAGCATAAGGTATACACGTAGGGTTGATTGAACAATAGCCAAAGATACACTGGCTGGATGAATATTAAAATCGTTTAAAATATCCATAATGATGTTGAACAAAATACACCATTGAACAGGTGGACTGTGAGAAAAATCTTGTCATCACAACATTAAATTAATGTTCATGTCTTTTGTTCATTGATAACACTTAAGGGAAGATAAATATAAACATTGAAGTTTTACTGCCGCCAATTACTAATTTAGTTATAATGCTTGTATACTGATCTTTGTTCCAGAACAATGTCAACAAATCGCTAAACCTCTTGACAGACTTGCACAACGAGGATTTATGAATACCGGTGGGTCAAACCAAGGCGATGAAAACTTGGTATGGTATTGGTACAGCGCTATATATAGTGGAGAGCAATATCTCATGTCAGCTTCGCTACGACCGTTTTATAGTAACAGATGTGGCGTAATGAATCCGATCTGTATAAATGGTAAATAAAAGGCCAATATTTTGAAACATTATATAATGATGTTTATTAAAAAGATTTAATTAAAAAATACCGGTGCAGTTTAAAATCACTTTTGCAACAAAGTATTTCGCAACCAGTTTTTATAGAGATTTAATTTATAAACTTAAGAAAATAAAAAGTAATGTTAATTTTAACGGTTACATGTATTCGCAAAATCTGTAAATTCAAAAAAGAAAGGTTACCAACATGATATTCTGCGGCGCTCTGCAGGCCTGGTGATTAACCCATTCACGTTTGATCATTATGCTTACCTCTTTGGTTGCACGACGGTGGCAGGGGTTTAAGAGTTTATAAAGGTTTATAGGGAAATCTGTTTTAAAAGAACCTAGAAGCTAGATTTGTTTCTTTTATCCCTGTCATCGTGTTCTTGCTGATTTGACTCCTGGTGCTCTGGTCTCGGTAAGATCAGTGAGTACCCGCCCCTCTGGCTTTTCAATGCTATTAGCTTCTTATGTTTTATATGTTTGTGTGCGTTTGCATACAACATTGTTCAGCTGATGGGTGGGTTGGAGTTATTCCAATAAGACATATTTTGCTTGTTTTGTGATAATTATGAGAACCTGTTGAGGCAAGTGTGATGTTGGTGCACCCTAGAACCTGGTTTAAACTCCTCGTGGCCGTTTTGTCCACTGACCGTTCCAAGGCGGTATTCCCAAAGGTTCTATTTTTCGATAATTGTTTGTGGCGTCTTATTTGAATTGACATACTTATAACAAACATGCTCTCTCTTCCTCTCTTCTTTTCCGCTGCGTGGAGAGGCTGCGTTTTGTGAGTCTGGCGATTCTTGATACGCATATTTCACTTTTTTATCATTTTTCGATTATTTATATTTCTGCATTTAGTTCAGAATGTGAAACTTGTATGTTAATTTTCTGCTTCACAATAGCTGTTTTGTTTATAAACAACCAACTTAAAGACCGCTTAAATTCTCTACCCTTATTTACAGATATATTTAACTTACGAAAAAATAAATAGCTTTCAGCTATATATGTCGCAGGATTTTTTTTATTTTTTTTTCTTCTCGTTTCGGGCCCCATTTAAGGGTAACCCCATTTATTTTCCAATTCTTTTACAATTACAATAATTATTGCATAAAGTTATTATGAAAACATGATCAAAAAAGTAAACATCGTGTAAGTAATCGAATTATTAGGCAATAAAGATCAATTGTTCATTTGTGATTTGCTCCCTACAGAGAAAATAACTATTTATACAGACTGGAATACCGAAACATTTTAGAATGTAATACGACAAGAAAAAAAATAATAATAACAATAGAATTAATGGAAATAAAACAGCAGTCGCATATTTGCTCTAGAATGGAAGTGTATACATGTAAAAAAAGTAAAAAAAAAAGAATCGCGCAATTTCCACCCCCGTCCCTTTGACCCCCAAAGCGTATTGTAAATAGTATTTTTTTTTTTTTTAGTTTAATGCTGGTTTTATCGTGTTGAAAAACTAAGCCTTGCGTTGTGGCAGGTTTAAATTATTCTTCAGAGTGAAAAATACCAATCTTATATAGAAAATTGCAAACGGTAACCAATTTAATTAAAAATGTCGCAGGATTTATCACGGGGCGGAGTTCAAACGCGTAAGGATATATCACGAGGAGCGTAGCCGGCCCGTGATAAATCCTGCGATATATCAACAGAAACTATTTAGTATTACATACAGTTTCAACACGACATAACGGAAAGAAAACCGAATAATTTTTATATTTTAACGCGTTGTTATAAACGCAAATGGGTTATTAGACAAGTTGCTAGTATTTACTCCATAAACATCTTTATAGATCAAATATTGAATGATAACTAAAAGATTGAATAACAACGTGAAAATATGTCCATCATACTACTGGGACATCTGCATTTTACCGGTACGTTAAATTAAAGAAAAGAGACGCGCGAAGGAAAAGAGCGCATGGTTTATAAATTGATCAGTTTGAAATAAGACATAACTCATCAGATTAATCTGTACGTAAAACTGGTATGTATAATTTACAACAATTATTACAGAGGTTGAAGATGAAACATGAATATCCATATCAACAGACCTGCAGTAAAGTCGATAATAAAATATGGTAACATATGAAAATTAAAGATAAACGAGATACTTCTAGACAGAAATTGAATTTAGGAAATTAAGCAAGGTTACCAAACTGTCCAAATACATAATGCAAGTAATTGGTTTGTATATTTGTTTCATTGGAACATTAACCTATATGTAGGTACTCACCCTGACGTCAATAGTATCACAGATGTACCGATAAACGTGTCAGTAGTATGGGTTTCGAATTGGCGGAATTACACTACTTTGTACACTACTCGTACTTACAATATACGAATTAGGAAATGTAATGGCGAAATCCAGTACTACTTGGGATATCCGTACTACCACAACTACTCTAGCGGATACTGTTTTGGTGGGTATAGTGTTTCTTTTTTTTAAATTCAACGTCAGTTAATCAGCTACTAAATTAAATCTACGTCATAGTGTGCACGATCAACTGAGAGAAATTAAATGTAAAGAAATATGTTAAATGTAAGTCCTGTCTAGACATAGGGTTATAAAATTTTTTTAATAAATTTACCATAAATGGTGTGAAATGACTGCATTTAAACATTTGAAAACGCTGCCGTTCAGTCTCTGACCATATGTACTATTAAATTAAATTAAAACTTTAATTTAAAATTATTGCATTGTAAATGATATTTTTAATAGCTTGACATTTCAAAACGTGTTTTAAATTACATGAACGTCACCGCTTAATGTTAGTGTTTATTTAACGGAAAAGGGTATTATCCGATTTCACGCATTGAGCCGTTAATGTATTTAAAGATTACTGGAATATTCCACAAAATAGGGAAGTTAGATATTTCCATCATAGCTCATAATGTTGAAATTGTACAGCCCTGTAAATAACATTTCATGGCGATGAAAGTAGCGCTTTTGATTTCTAACAATATGGCAGAAGAGTTGTGTGTTCGAATCTCAGGAGGGGATTTCTTGTTCAGTGTTATTTTTTGATGTCATTGTTTTCAAAACATTCATGTAGACACCGACAAAATGCCATTAAATCGTGCAAATTTTGGAAAAAGCTTTGATCAAATAGGTCGCGATAAGATGTCGCGATCGAAGCTTTCTCAAACAGAGTTTTCGGACAATACCAACAATTGTGCAAATTGGCATTACATTTTGTAAATAAAAGAAAGGGAATGTAATGAAGGTTTTATTTACTATAGAGACGGCAACGACTACTCGAGAAACCGAGTACTCGATCAAACGTCCGAGTATCAAATACAAAATCCACTACTCGAGTACTTGGTTAAAAAATTATAAAAATGAAATTCGTTTGTTGTATTTCAAATTCATTTTAGAATTGGCAAGGTGCAGTTGAGGCACAATGTGCGATAAATTGCACAATGTGCGATAAATTTATATTAATCTTTACAGGTGACGCGATCGTTGTAATATTTCAAAATGTCAAATTAGGGTCCCAATTTGCAATTGTCAGTCACGTCAGTTGGTAATGTTTTGATAGCATACATCTATTGTTTGCCAATTATTTTGAAGCTATCAATAGAAAGTTCGGCCGTCCACTTGATTTGTTAAGGCCAGTATTCCATAGTTCCGACGCGGAACGCAGAACGGACACGGAGGTATGGAATTGCCCGCATTTCCATGGTTCCGTGATGCGTGATCCGTGTCCGTGTCCGCGTCCACGTCTGTGTCCGCGATATTTCACTCACCAAAGATATCGATGGGTATATTCCGTATCCCGCGATTTTTCACTCACCAAAGATAACGTTGGGTGTATTATATACCTCCGTGTCCGTTCAACGTCGCGGACACGAACACGGGAGCGGAACGGATACGTACACGGAGGTATGGAATAGCGGCCATATACCCAGCGTCTGTGTCCGCGATTTTTCACTCACCAAAGATTTCGTTGGGTTTATTCCATACCTCCGTGTCCGTTCCACGTCGCGGACACGAACACGGACGCGGAACGGACACGGACACGGAGGTATGGAATACCGGCCTAATTCGTGCTTGAGGGATAATCTTTTTATCTTTAAATTGGCAGCAGAGGAAAATGCAGTTAAATCTTTACTATTCAATTAACAGTTAGGTGAACAATTAAGGAAGTACCAGCCGAAAAGGGAGACATGACATACGAGCCCCAAGAAAAAATAATTCGGTTTTAGTTATGATTCTCGTATACTTTAATTTATTGATTTGATTATTTCAGTACATTATATTATTCTCAAAAACTTATACAGGCACATTGTTCGTATATATGTGCTGTAACTTGAATACTTTTATTAACTTTATTTATATATATTTATATAAATTAAAAAGCACAAAAACAAAATATAATGCTCGTTTAATTTATCTTATTTATGTGGAGTATGTTGAACATAAATAAAAATTAACTTAAAAATGGTATTGACCCTATTGGGGAGCGAACCCGCACCGTCACGGCGACAGCGCCTAGCTATGTAATGTTGAAAACGCAACAGACCGAGCTATTCGTGACAACCCCCCCCCCCCCCCAAAAAAAAAAAAAAAAAGGTTTATTGGATAGCCATGATATACGTAATCAACATTGCATGACGAAGATTTAAGAACACGAACTGAAACTCAAAATGCAGTCGATCTCTTTCAAAATCGAATATCATATTTCGAGTACTCGATCTAAAGATTATCCGAGTACTCGAGTATCAATTTTATTACACGTTGCCATTCCTTATTTACTACTACAATTGTTTATAGCACGTCAGGGTTCACAGTTGTTAGCGCACCGTCGGTGCAGATATTTAAGTGATCACAGCAAGCTGCTCAACAAAATTATCATTATCTACTGAGCCATTTCGTCGTTACTTTATATCTGTTAATATATATCTGTTACTTTTAACAGGTTTTAATGTCGTGCAAGTTAACTAACTTTACGGTACTTTTGTAAATTGACGCACTTTACCTATTTAGGATTATAACAATGGACTTCCGAAAGGTCACAGCTCACGGGTCAAAAGCGAACTATACCGGTGTTTTCTTCTTGATTTCAATTAGAATGTGTGTGCCTTTACTGAATTAAGGATTTTTTCACCTAATACAAATTATCTAATTAGGCCTACAGTTATAGAATTTTGTCATGTCTGGACAAAGAAGTTTTTCACCAATAAATTATCCACGCACGCCTGGTATTTTGCAAAACCTTTATTAGACTTTAAATTTGTAACTCGTATTGTTCGCCTAATCAATGTTAATTGTAGTAATTAGTTGAGTTGATAGTCAACCTTTTTGCATTACCTGTTATGTATTTTTACAGATCCTGCGTTTCCTGTCAACGATTGGAACTGTACATCGGAAGAACGTGGTAAAAATTATCATTTAAGTATTATTCGACAAAGATATGTAATTTGGCAATGTTTACATTTGCGTGTTTACATCGGCGTTACTTGTAAACATGAAAACGTTTTTATCGTTGTTTAATAAAAATCGGAACGCTCCCAACACTTGTCCCAGTAGCCGAGTGGCCTAGGACACAGTCAAATGCAATGGTAGCAACACTGTTGAAGGTTGTAGGTTCGATACATGTTTTTTAACATTTTTTTTATTACTTTTTACACACAAATTATTTCCGCGATAAAATTAAATTTAATCAAAATACTTAAAATAGTTTGAAATAACTGCAATGAAACTGAAAAAGAATATAAATCTAAAATTTATCTCTAAAAGCCGTGGGTCAGTGTGAATCGAACAAAAGTTAGGACAATGCTAGCTGGACGCGATAACCACTGCGCTATCGAGGCGATGTGATATAAATAGGAAAAAATATTTCTTTAAACTCGTAAATTTGCCTTAACCCGTGTTTACATTCTATTAATAATTGTAAACATCGCCAATTTATCTTGGTCGACCAATAGACACAATGTGTGTTCATTGTTTTTTGTTGCTTTTTCGTTTCGACCAACACATTTTTATATCTAGAGACCATATGCCGCTGAACGTGACATAGTATAACATGCATTTTTTGAATGTTTATCGTAATGTACATGCTACCATTTGGGATTAATCAAAATGTGTACTGTTTTATTGTGTCTTTATTGAGTTGTTCACAGCTTCTGGCTAGGAAGCGTGGGGAAATACTATGCATTAACATTAGTATCCATGAAAAAGTCTAATTAAACTGATAAATGTATTTCACACATCATCGGGCTATCTCGAACAATAAAGAATACAAATAAACACAAACATATCTACTAGCTAAAAGATCGGCAAATGTAAAAATATTTTCTTATCGATTACCGAATGAGAAAATATAAACCAATTAAAATATCACGAAACTATTTGATAGTTTACATTATTTGAAAAATTTGATTCTGATCATTATGTAATAATTATACTATCAGGCAATATTTTATAGTTATAGTTTCTGGAATCAAAACACAGTTGCAGTTTCTTCGTGAAGGCAATTCCTCGACGCAGGAGGACATCATCCCTAACATTGTATTCCGTTGCAACTTTACCAACATTCCTGGTCGGTTTTACACAGTTTCTTGGTATGTTGATAATTTTACTACATGAATCAAATTAAATTAATTATGACAAAAGTATCAAATATAGGTAAGATAGTAAACCTGGACATATTTAATATTTAAATATTGATGATTAAATTCAACAGCGGGGTTTTTTTCTAGTCAAAAGATATAATCACTACAAGAGTTGTTTTTCCAGCAAAAAGATTGACAAATGAGTATAAATTCGTCATCTTCGCTGTATCTTTTAATCAAAACGCAGCCTGCAGTGATGTCGATTGGTACTTGAATTTTTGAATTATCAAGAGTTTAACAAATTGAAATTGCGAAACAAAAATTGCACAGTAGTCTGACTTTGATGATTTCATATTTCATTTTATTGATAGGCAGTTTGAAAATAAAAGAAGTGTATTATGCTTTTCGGTGAGTTGTGTAAAGTCATATTCTAAATCAAGTTTTTAAAACTTGGTAGTTACGAATGTTTATAAATTACATTTCATTATTGAACTTTGAATTCGATAAATACTACATTGTCACTCATAGATTTCACTTGGCCATGTAAAACTATGTCGTGGCAAAATCTTTAATTTGTTTTGATTACTGTTATTTTCTTCTAGGTTCATCGACAATATAAGTTTGGTAAAATATGGTCCATCAAATAAAACAGATGATTTCTTGCTTCACGAAACAACTCTTTTGAATTTCACGGGTATTGGTTCATTGCATGGAAAAAAGGTCAGAATGTTTTTTCAATGTTTTAATTTCATTCAAATATTTCGCACTACACGGTATGCCGTATTTTGATATCTAAAATAAAGATGCATTGCATTAATAAACAAAAAAACATTTTATATAATACACTTCAAATAAAATCATGTTATTCTACAGTGTTTGACAAGCCTGTTGATGAACCTATCTGCAGTTGATCGTTATGTTTACCTCAGTCTTTGACGATGGCATTGTTTTTATATTTCTGAAAATAATAAGTAGCGCTCAACTCGAAGCCGGGCGGCGTGGACAGTTATATGCATTTCCGTTACTGCCCATGAACAGGCTTAATTAAACTGGGTCTGATATTTGCGGTGTTCGGGGACATTCAAAGTGCCTTACTATTCTTAATATAAAATATATCTTAATATTCCAGATAAAGTGCAGTGTATCTTTGTCTTCAACATATGACATAAACAAAGTAGCTTGTACATCTCAGAGCCCAGCTGTTCCAGTTGGCGCTGAGGTAACGTACACACACCTGTCTTTTTATCTTAAGACAGACGTTGAGGTAAGACACACACACACACTTGTCTTTTTAACTTAAAACAGACATTGAGGTAAGACACACACACCCGCACCTGTCTTTTAAAGTGAAGACAGACGCAGAGGTAAGAAACACACACCTGTCTTTTAAAGTAAAGACAGACGCTGAGGTAAGAAACACACACCTGTCTTTTAAAGTAAAGACAGACGCTGATGTAAGAAACTCAGACCTGAATTTAAAGTAAAGAAGACGCTGAGGTAAGAAACACACATCTGTATTTAAAGTAAAGACAGGCGCGGAGGTAAGAAACACACCTGTCTTTTATAGTAATGACAGACGCGGAGGTAAGAAACACACATCTGTCTTTTTAACTTAAGACAGACGCTGAGGTCAGAAACACACACACCTGTTTTTTAAAGTAAAGACAGACGCTGAGGTCAGAAACACACACCTGTCTTTTAAAGTAAAGACAGACGCGGAGGTAAGAAACACGCACCTTTCTTTTGAACTTAAGACAGACGCTGAGGTAAGAAACACACACCTGTCTTTTGAACTTTAGACAGACGCTGACAGAGGTAAGAAACATACATTTGTCTTTTAAAGTGAGTCTTCCACTCTGAAATGTTGTGTAAGTACAAACACTAAATTGTGTACATGTATTGTCCTATGTACATGCCTGTAACGGATATCAAAATTAGCCATACTTTTCATTCTTATTAACGAGTAGTCCAATAAGTTACGTTATATATTCTTATTAAAAAAAGAATTATACTTTCTCATAGTTAGGTTTAAAGTACATTTTCAGAAAATATTTAAGATCCAAATAACTACTGAAACACAAATACGTCGATAATCAAAATTTAAAAAACACTGCTTTTTTATTTTAACTATCGGATATTGTCGCTACTTAAATTATCTTGTCATTATTTTGCAAAGTTTGGTCAATTATCTTATTTTGTAAATCATGTACAAATGCACCATTGTTAACTATCTATAAAAGACAAATTTCATTAGGCAAAAGTTTTGAAAAGTATTCATGCACATGTCTTTTCTCATTGTTCACAATTACATTAACACGGCTTATTTCCAAATAAGAAACAATATAGTTGTTATCTTTGCTTCTCAACATCTAAAAATGCACTTAATGTCTATTATTAGAAATGTTTTTGCAACAATTTTGACAGATATTTATATGTAGTATTTTATCTAGCTGGATTCAACTGCAGTCTATCTTAGCAAGAGTGGTATCAGCTCGATAAAAGTAAAATTTAATGCCCCAGTTGGTTGTGGCTACTCAGTAATTAACAACGAAAAACCCTCATTGCCGTGCGATTACAGTTTGAAACTGTTTATGAAGAATGGCTGGAGTTGTTCAACAGGCGGCATTGTCAATTTGGTTACCCACCCATTCGTGAATAGGTTCTGTACAGAGCCGATGAAGGTATGTATATGTCATGGATCTCATTATAACTGTATAAGGTCATAAACAAAAGTATTGAAATAAAAGACCTTCAGCGCCTTAAGAACCGGATTTAGCTTGGTATATTTTTATAAACATATACAAATCTACGTACATGTTTGTTTGTGAGAATCTGGAGGGCAAGCAGAGGTTTGCAGGCATCAAAGAACTGGTTTGAACTACTTATGACAAATATGTTTGCCATGGACTATTCCAAGTCGGTAAAACCTGAGGTTCACTTATTTTACTTGTTTTGTGGTGTTTTTTTTTAATTGATTAATAAGTTTAGGATGTTTGGTTCTCTCTGATATGTTCCTTTTTGACAGGCTCTGATTTGTTTGATGGTTTGAAAAACAAGTTTTAATTCAAATTTAATGTGTGATAAAGGTTATCGTTTCCTAGCTTGCACTCGTCTAGTTCTTCGTAGTCCATCACACGATTTTACATTTCCTATTCATACTGGCACGAGTTTTATCGTATTTTATGATATTCGCATTCTAAAATTAACATACAAGTAATGCCATTTATTTCTTTTTTTATCTCAGTTAACTGTTTATAGCTTTTAATATTGTTATAACAATCTTGTTATTCAACACGATTGTTATAACAATATTAAAAGTGTTTAATGTCTCTATGTAGATGCTAGAGTCAAGTTTGGAATGGAATGGATCATCGTCCGAGTTCGTTCTGGACATCATAACTACCGATCGTAACTATGACGACAACAAAGACTTTACCTTGCAACTAATGTTTGATGACTCTATAGTGCATAAGTTTTGGAAAAACTTTACCTTTCCTGACATTAAGGTATTTCTCAGTTAAAATATGTGTATACTATCTACTTAGTTAAAATATGTAGATAAATCATTATTATAGAGAAATTATTTAGCCTCCTCGGACTAAATTTAATAGGGTTTTGTAAGATTTAAATAAGGTAAACCTTTACATTGTTTTACCCAAAATCAAGAAGTATTGTAGGATTGTCTTCATGTAGATTTAATTAACTAAGTTAAAAAAAAATATTTGTTTGATAGTATGAAATAAAAGATCTTTAAATTTACACGATTGAACACTTAAAACTAGTACTAGTAATATATGTTTTCTCAGTTCAATCGTTAAGCAAAGTCAATATATCACAGGTTCAGAAACAAACAGTTTTTTGTCAAAAAAAATCTGTAAACATGGGGATAATGAGTTAAAGCACTAGTTTTAAAAAGAAAAACAGTGAAAATACAATTTAAAAATGGTTTTCCACAGTTTCAAATCAGTGAAAACACCTCAAATTGTATTTAACAGAGATAGCTCTACAATTTCACTGGAAAGTATGCAACAAACACTATACATGTAATTTCCATTACTGAACAGGTTAAGGTGATGACAGAGAACATATACAAAAACAAAGTATGTTATTCACATATCGATCCCCACATGCGGTCAGCTGACACAGTGTAAGTTTCAGTACTAGTCGAAAAAGAAAAAAAAAACGGTAGAAAAGTAAATTTGTTATGTACATTCAGAATTTTACTTTCAGATTTCCTTCGACAACAAAAAACGCATGATGTATAAACAGTTTTATATCTGTGGTTTTAATCATGTGGTAATTTTATTTTTTGAAAGTTAATGCACAAATGATTTTATCATCAAACGTGCATTACAAACACTAAGCTTGCGAAACCGTTTATATATGTTTTGTCAAATGAACTGATCTTTTGGCAGTTATTTGATTGTCCTTGTCATGCCCCACCTACCTCAAACTGGTATATGTACAGGCTAAGGCTTTGAATCGAACAAGCCCTGCCACTGACTCAACGCTTAGCTTAGCCACACAAGTCAATAACCAGCAGGAACACCATCACATCTCTAAATAAATACCAAATAACGTTGAAATCTACTTATATTTAGCACAACGCTTACTTACATATGCATGACATTTAGCAATATAAATAATATAATTTTCTATTACTGTAATGCAGTTATTATGAACAGCATGTGACGGGAACCTACATGCTATACATAAACAAACAGTATCATATTGAGGTAAGAAATTACAGATACTGATCAATATTTGCCGAGTCTTTTATCCTTTAATTTAAAGTTTAACTAATCACTGTTGAACGTCCATTGAAAATATTTTACAATTTGGAATTTAATATTTAAACTTGTAAGATTTCAAACGTAATAAGAGAATATGGTTAGTGTAAATAATAAAGGGATAATTAAATACAGATCTAAACACGTTATACTGCTGAAGGGTACATTCCTAGACTGAAATATTTATTCAATCATGTGAACCTTCAGAAACGAATTCAGATGTTGGTAATGACAATTATAAAAAGCCTTAAAAAGGTAAAAAATGCATATCAGGAATCGCCACACTCATAAAACACAGCCTCGAAAGAGTATAATCAAGTGTAAAATGCAGATATCTTACGAATTGCCCATTTTAAAGTCATGTTATAAGTTGTTGTAGCTGAAGAAATACATGCAATATTTTATCAAGTATACTCGTTCCATTTATTTGAAAGGTACAGGAGCAGGTAAAAGAATGTTATCTCGGAAGTCGGGTACGTTGCGCTTGTGGGATAGCGATTCGTGCCGGCAAAGACGTGTTTATGATTAACTTGTGTGGAAAAATAAATTTTATGGACTTCACTCAGTGTGGCGACGGAGGAATTCTTACAGTATTGCAAGTTTCTTCATTAGAATACAGGGTAAAGTTACAGTAACTTTAGGTCTAACAGAATGCAGGCGATGTTAAAACAAAACTTAATTTTTGACATTTTATGAGGTTTATCATTTGCTCATTTGCATGCCTTAAATACATGTATATCTGTTCTATACTGCTTCGACAAAGAATTTATCATTTCAGCCAATAACGTCTCGATAAAGGTACTTGTAAAATAGAAATTGAATTGTTAGTGTTTCGTATTGCGTGTCACGTGCAACAATTTCCTTTGTATTTACTTCTTTACTCATACCGAGTTGCTTCTTACTCAGGGCTGTGCGGCTATTTTAGATAAATTCATTTTCATTACTCTCCAATTATAGGTTCAATAAAATAAAATACAGTCCGCAATATTCTAAACATGGGAAGTGGTGTATTGCTTTCACAGCTCCCCTTTTATCTGTTTTAATTCGTCAAAGGCGCCCTTGCACTTAAAGTTCAGAAAGTAGCTAATTTTTAACAGACACTAACTTTAAAATTTAAATCGACAACAAGGTATTTTCGATTCCGCTGCGGTCCGCTCCCGACAACTGCTGAGACCTCTACAATTTCATTCCGATTCCAATCGACAGGAATTCCATATACTTATATATACTAAGAAATGTGGTAAGTTACGGGTCTTATTTCGATATTATACCTATATGTGAGGTTCTATAAAGTGACGGGGTATATATGGTACCCCGTTATTTTAAATGCCTTTTCTATGCATAACCGGACTTTTAAAGTACGACAAACTTTATTCCCGTAACACGGTTTATTATCTAAATTTATTTTCAGTCGATAAAAAAACGCAATTTTTTAAATCATAAACCAAATTACCATATTACAGCCTGTAGTACTTAAAAGGTCCGATAGTGCATAGAAATGACATTTGTTGTTTGAATTGAATTATCTCCCTTTAAGTTAATATATCTTCAATTCAGTGTATCGAAAGATCCAGCTGACTTTCATTGTGTGTGTCTCTGTCTATAGCACTAGTGTGCATTACAACTCCAAAAATAAAAAAGGAGGAAGCACGATGCTAATAGATGTGTATATGTAATTGTCTCATATGTCTGTATGTGTAAAAGTAAGTGTATGTAAATGTCTAGGTAGTCAGAGGGTCATTTGTGGATAGTTATGGTTTATAGGCGTTGCCGGAAAATCGCTCTATTGAGAATTTGGATGGCACGTCTATAACCATCTACAGCACTATATATATATATATATATATATATACCTCTTTCTGATGTGTGTGTTTCATGACCTGGATGCCTTATATTTTTACTTGATAATTTCAGGTTTTTACGCCTATCGGCACTCGAATAAATATTATAAGACATTCATATTGGAAATTTTTAAACATCGACATATTTATGGCACCTAAAGACGAAGGGAATGTTTTTGGACTTTGTGGAAAGTTTGACAACAGCAAGACTGGTGATTTACTACATAGTGATGAAAGAACAGTATCATCCCCAGGCAACCGCTACGACGGACCGTTGGACTTTGTAAGCAGTTGGACGTAAGTAAAATGCCATTGTGTTGGATTTTCTCAGTGCGAAAGTGCTATTTGTACATGTATGCAGTTATAAGAACTTTGACTCTCGTATGTTTGTTTTGATAAATCAATCTCCGTTGTTTGTGCCATGTTGCGTTTGTAAAATGTCTCCCCGTACATTCAATCAGTGCTGTTTTTATTTACGTTTTTTGATGGTCGTTGTGCACGATATTTATGTAATACCTAAATAATACTAAATAAATCACTTTAATTTGTTTTAATATTTCAGTGAGTTTAAAGATGGATATCCCAGCTCATATAAATTTAGCGTTGTCTGTGATAGCGAATATGGGGACCATACGTCGCTGAACATGGATTTTGTCGTGTTCGGTGGCTTTCAAAGTTCCCTTATCATCTATTGCAAAAATAATAATTTTAAAAAAGGCATTAGGACGCGTCTTTTCCTGGGAGGGAAGTTTGACAGCTGTTGAATACAATTGTGAAGCACCTGTGTGACAAGGAAACAAAAACATGTTCAAGTCAAAAACTTAATTCAAAAACAGGATTATAGCTACAAATAATAATGCATAAATGTAATAAAAAAGACTTTCGTTTTAAGTTATATTTCCTTCAATGTCTTTCCATGAAAATCTCTTTTATAGGGTGTCAGACGATGTCAACCTGTTTCAGACAATTGATCGCCCTTTAGAGTCCTGGGAGGATACCAACAAACAGTTCTGTGTATGCCAACGACTGGGAACATCATTAAGCGAGGCGCTATGCTCGTCATCCCAGGAGTTTGGATGCAGCTCGGAACGATCTCTTACAAAGAAAAAGTGTTCTGTTACAAACAGAAAGAGGAGAAGTTTAACGACACGACACGACGAAGAACTCCGTCGCCTTTTTGCGTTGATGAATCAGGAACGTCGTGAAAACACAAGATTAAAGGTGTTATCTATTGAAAATTAATGTCGGCTTTAATATTTAAAATGATCCAGAAGATAAAAAACGATACTAATTAAAGTGTTCTATTTTGTTTAAAATTGAGCATAAATATCCAGAAGAGTTAACAATACTAATGGAAGTGGTCTATAATAAAAATTGAGCTTCAAGATTCAGAAAAAAGCAATATATGCATATCAGGAATCGCCACACTCACAAAACACAGCCTCCCCACGCGGCGAAAAAGAAGAGAGAGAGAGAGCGCGCATGTTTTATATAAGTATGTCAATTCAAATAGGACGCCACAAACAATTAACGAAGAAGAGAACCTTTGGGGATACCGCCTTGGAACGGTCAGTGGCAAAACAAATTGCCACTGGGGGTTTAAACCAGGTTCTAGGTTGCACCAACCTCACACTTGCCCCAACAGATTATCGTATCACAAAACAAGAACAAATTGTCTTGGTGAAATAACTCCAACCCACCCATCAGCTCAACAATGTTGCATGCAAAAACATACAAACATATAAACATAAGAATTTAATAGCATTGCAAATCCAAAGGGCGGGTACTCAATGATCTTACCGAGACCAGAGCACATGGAGTAAAATCAGCAAGAACATGATGACAGGGATAAAAGAAACAAATCGAGCTTCTAGGTTCTTTTAAGAAAACATTTCCCCATAAACCTTCATAAACTCTCAAACACGTGCCACCGTCGTGCAACCAAAGAGGTAAGCATAATGATCAACTGTAGATGGGTTAATCACCAGGCCTGAAGAGCGCTGTAAAATATCATGTTGGTAACCTTTCTTTTTAAATTTACAGATGGTTTTTACGAATAACCGGGAGAAATTAACATCGCCTTTTATCTTCTCAAGTTTATAAATTAAATCTCCATTAAAAAACATGCTGTGAAATTCCTTGTTGCAATAGTGATTTTAAACTGCAGCTGCATTTATGAATTAGATCTGGATATCGGCGGTAAAACTTGCAAAAGGTTTTCCTTAATTTGTGATACCGATAACCTTGTTTTAAAAGTTTTTCAGTAATGCAAAGATTACGTTCATTGAAATCATTCACATCGTTGCAAGCTCTTGAAAAGCGAACAAGCTGTGAGATATAAACCCCGTAAGAAGTTGCACGAGGAACATCGCCGTCTAGAAACGGAAAATTTACTATATTAAAATTAAAATCATCTCTTTTATCATAAATTAGTTTAAAAGATACTAATTTAAAAGGAAGTGATCTATATGAAAACGGGTTTGTTTAAATTCGAGACGGATATCGGGTTAAATAAGAAATGTGTAAAGAGAATGGAAAAAACTGGCAGTAATGGTTAAAAAATCCAAAAAACAGTAACTGTTGCTTATAAAAAATAACTACTAATCAGTGTAATGCAATATGCAGCTGTAAATATCAAAAGTAGGAGCAAAAGTTTAATTTCATAATAAAGATATAAACCTGTCATGCTTTGCTTACATGTACATCCTTCTTAATTTATTAAATACCTGGATACAAATTTATTTTCCCATATAATACCATTGCTTTCCATATGCAGCTGTGGCAATGACTTAATAAACATTGTAATTAATAAACATAATAAACCAAACTATTTGATATTATATTATTTTTTTCAAAATTGTTACCATCTATGATTTTTCATATTTAGAGGAGCGTGCAATCGAGCATTACAGCAGATGAAGCGGCTGTTCTCTGTTCTGCCTTAAATAATTCCCTGTCTGCAACAGATTACGCGGACGTCTCTGCAGGAGAAAACATAAGCGCTGTTATATCACAATGTACTATCGATGTTGCTGTAAGTGTTTCGATTACATCATTGTTGCTTTTATAACGCTTTTTATTTAAAAAAATACTAGACACATATCTTTTCATATATAAACTACATCTTCCCGTTTATTTATTTATTAAACATATGTCACTTATAATTCACACAGTTAACATTTATTTTAGGTTTGTTGAAGCAAGTGTTATATGCATATCAGTAATGACCTCATTCAGAAGACACAGCCTTCATACAGTCAAAAAGCAAACAGGAAATGAGGAAAAGAAAGCATGGGCTTATGAAATGAAAAATTTCAAAATAGAAATTATTGCGGATTCCACAAACTCGATTCCTGTCTTCGTAATAGCATTATCAATACCTTAGAATTGTTTTCTGTTTAGGAAACCGGTGATGCAAGTATGGTTCGGGTTCACATAGACGCCATGAACTCGCTTGTGAGAAATATTATAGAGCTCTCACCATCTTATGCAGCCAACAATACAGACAAAGTGGAATATTTCCTTGCAAATTCTTGTCCAGCTAATTGTAGCGGAAAAGGAATATGTAGTACCAATGGTGAGTTTATACAGATTATATCACATCATTTGCTTAAATAAGCTTAGTTTAAATAAGCGTTGATGTTTTCAAAAACTCGATTGATTTGTCTTGTATTTTACTGTGGCTCTGTCACCGATATTGTTGTTACCTCTCCTCGTTTTAACGTCATTAGAATTTCCACTATGTTAAAGATGTCATCCCGTATTTGTTTGTTCATATGATAACCTGTTGGGACAAGTCTGAGGTTTGTGAATCTCTCATCTGGTTTATAACCACATATTGCTTTGCCACTATTTCTCTGAGGTTCTGGTTTTCATTTATTGTCTGTGGCGTCTTATTTAAATGTGTCTTGATGAAACCATGTCCTTTGCATGCTCTCTATGCTTGTTTGGCTGTATCGGGAGGCTGTTTTGGTGGGTATTCCTGATAAGCAAATTCACCTATTCCAGAAAACGCACAGTACTACTGTTTATTAATAGGCGATGTTCATCAGGTTTTAGTCTACCGTTTCTTTTTATGCATAGGATGTCTGGCCTACTTTTTCTTTAATCCAAATGCGATTTTAGCCTTGTTTCGGTCCGCAACGCTCCATTCCAGGTGGCTTCACATTGATTATTTTTTCTTTCATAGAATCTTTTCTTTCCCAGTCTTCAAATCGTATAAACAAGTGAACGTTCTGAAGAAGTGAACATAGTTCTCTCTTTATAGGAACATGTTCTTGCAATGATAACTACGGCGGATCAGACTGTAGCATAAACATATCAGAGCCTCTGATCATTGATGACATAGAAGGTGGAGGTGCGTGTGGCATAGATGATGGAAACGACTGTCAGTGTTTTACCCTAAGGACTGACAATCTGCTTGAAGGATTCACTTGCTCAGTGACTGTTTACGAGGTAATATGTAATGAAATTGAAATCTAAAACTAAAAAGTTTATAAACTTTAAACACAAAATACCTGTATATAAAATGAAAAATGGGTGATTTCAATATCCCAGCCAATATAGATTTGGATATTGATCAATCACCCCAAGGATATATTTCCTGCATTTTAAATTTTGCCTTTGGCGTTGTCTTTGATATTCAGGATTTATATTTTCAGATCCCCTGTCAAAATTCCATTCTGTTTAGTTTTGCCCATTGTTTTCTCGTTTAGGGAAAACAACAATTCATTTATCTGAGGGTCTTACATAGAATGGTATTTATCTGAAAATGCCGCACTGAAGGTTCCATGTTCACCGTCATATGCACTCCATCGTTTGGAATGGATTAAAATTGTACTGTTTATTGATGTAAACATTGAGCTGCGGTGTGGCAGTAATTTGTACTTTCATTACTGTCCATGAACAGGCTCAATCAAATCGAGCCTGCAATATTTCCATATATTTCGTGGCTTTTAAAGTTCCCTTTTCATCTATTTAAAATTTAAACAGATATGGCATAAAATTTCTATACAAACTAAATGAAACGCACGTATGAGTTGCAACAATATGTTTTTAACTAAATATTATCGGATGCTAATTGCACTTAATGTCAGCTATTTTAATTATATCGATGACATCGAGTTACCTAGTATTTATTATTTCAGGTTTCCTCAAGCGGAAATCAGAAGGTACTCTGGACAGGAAACACTTCCGGTGAATACCAAGACACCTTCACTGGTGTGTGCTGTGTTTACGACAAAGGCACAACTAGTCAAACACAATTCTACTCCTTTAAGTATGAGTTCGCGATAAGCAACGATGGAAAGAATTATGGGAATGCTATTGCAACCCTCATTTATAACTCCGCCTGTCAAGATGTGAAAACTGTCCCGGATAACAGCAAATATGTATTCCTACAGGTACATGTTGATGTCGTGCAAATATAGTGGTAATTTAAGGGAGATCTACATTTATCATTGAACGGTCAGTGATAAACAATAAAAATATCAAACTCTCCATAACGGCAAAATGCAGTTCAATAAAACTTTGCCCAAGTCATAGTTATTCAATTTATTGTATTTTCATTTTGCCCACGTTAAGCAAGGAAAGAACAGAAAAAATAAAAAGCTAGACCCAAACTTCCAAAAAATTCTATTTACACTCCAAACAAAAAACTGAACAATACACCAGAATATTCAAGGTAGACCATTTGATAGTTGCTCACTTGTTTTGTTTACAGTATCATTAGAATTTTAATGTAAACCTATTTTATTTTGCATTATTTTAAAATGGTTTGGATTTATTTCTAGTTATTTATTATTGTTTTGTTTATTTTAGGATGGATTCTGCTTCACAGAGGAGACGGGCATAGAGGAAACTACAGCACGTTACAATTGTTCTACGTGTAATCCAGCCCAGAAGCTATACGATTGTTCAGAAGGTACATATTTACTTAACATTGTTGCAAGTATATATTATTTATCGAAACAATCTATTAAATGTCGTTCAGAAATAAAGAAAAAGGAAGGGACAATATTATATGTTTGTATTGTGTTCACTCACAGTTCGAAAACACATGTACTTCGAAAAACGTAATCAATTTGAATTTAGTCTTACGATACATGTGGTTCGATGATTTTTGAAATGTTGGTACGTTTCTTTAAAATGAAGTAAAATAATACCCAACACGATTAAAATTTACTTATATGTATTCCAACGTTTCGGCCTTAACAAGCCTTCTTCAGGGTAATACAAACAATTTTTTGGTACGTTTCTTTCAAATTTGAATTTTAAAAATATCAAAATTATTAAGTGCTTGGTAAACTGTTGATAATACATGTTTAAATTTATTTTCCAATGGCTCTCTAACGATTTTTTTTGTTATTATTTAGTTTGCAAAAAAGATATAACAGAGGAGTCAAACAAAATGGTTGTTGTCATAGTGATGGCTGTTCTGCTAGGTCTGGTGGTAGTGATAGTAGTGGTTGCCTGCATTATTTGGAAATTCTGTTTCCAGAAGAAAGTAACGTCAAACGTGTATGTAATTTGTTTGACATGGTTTTGATATTTTAACAATTAATGCGGTAATTGGGTTTATTTTTATCCACCCGCTTAAGCCAATGAAAGATTTGATTTTATGTTTGCTTGATATTAAAATGAATTCTCATAAAGCTTTTTACAAAGAAAAAGAACTTCGAAAACAAACGAACACGACAAAGAATAAAATATTTCAGGTTCGGTTTTATCTGGAAATGCATATTAGTGCCCGCGCCGCCTAGCCCCGGGTTGAGCGCAACTCAATGTTTACACCAATAAACAGTACAATTTTTATCCATTCCAATCGACGGTGTGCAAAAATGTGTCATAGAATGAGTGTATGTTGTCCATGGCATAACAAATTCATTGCCTGGTTCCCACGTGCTGTCATACAATGTATTACACCCGTCGGGCTACCAAAATATCTTAAGACGATCCAGGCCACTTCAATGTTTCCCCGTTCGGCTACCCGGTTAGAAATCATATTTCACATTTTTTCAAAATCAAAAAGAAATATTCTGTTTTAGGAAACCGTTCAAACAAAGTTCAACCGGATTGTCGAGCGAGTCCAATGTGGATTCTGTTAGTAAAACAGCGTGGTAAATGATTTTTTCTACTATCGTTTCTAATATTTATAATTGAATCTTATTTCGTTTTTGTTTCTAATTCTAAAGTTTTATCCCACTAGATACATCTTAACAATTGCTTATTAAAGTGAAAGCATTTATTTTCAATATCACTGCCATTTTGTTGTTTTATGATTAAACTTAAACAATGTACATTTAAAATAGAATATCCACTACAATGTAGCAAACGTTATGTTTAATTGTGAAACCTTTTGTTAGTTGATTAATTTATATTATAAAAATTTAAGATAACAAGCATGGTTTATTTACTGTTTGGAATAATAATTATAAACCATACACTAGTACATTGTATAATTTTTAACACTTCACTAGTACATTGTATAATTTTTAACACTTCACTAGTAAGTGCATTGTATAATTATTATGAACAATACACTAGTGCATTGTATAAGTATTAACAATACACCGTTTATAGATGCGAATTCAAACAACTTCTACATCCGATCTTTGTTTGGATATAAACATACAATGTATAAACCCCTGATTCGAAACTCTGTTTGGTTTGTCAGCGGTTGATTCGTATTAAAAAATGAACGTATTATGTTTGTTCTAGTTTTTTTACTGAACATGGATATCTTATCATGGGTATCTAACTTCTAATGAATGGAACCGTGCATGTGTTTTGCCAGACTGAGCTTAAAGCAGGTACATCAAAATAGTCAGCAATTAGAAAAACGTTGTTGAACTATTTCAATATAAACTTGTATCTTTTACCATTCGTTTAAAGGTCACTGCAAATCTTCAAATCGAAGGAATTCAATCAACAGGAAAAGAATCCATTTCCGGTCGTTAACAGTTTTGAGCGGGCTGGAACCTGTCAAGGACCGGATTGGGCTAACGCTACACTACCAAGCAGTGTGGAGCCGGTTCCTAGCTCAGCTGATGCTTTACCTGCAGTGGACAGAGGAAAATATGGATTCTTTTCACAGAACTTGTTACTGGAAAGGCAAGATACACAGGGGCCTATTGTTGATCCTCAAAGTGAACGATCAACTTCAAGGGGCGTGTCTGTAATTGAGCTGGATTTAAATTAACGGTGTCATATAAAGGGTTGTTACTGCAAAGGCAAGATACCCTAGGATCTGATGTTGATCCACAAACTGAACAATCAACTTCAAGAGGCGTGTCTGTAATTGAGCTAGACTTTTACTAGCAACTGTCAAATAAACGGCGGTTTTTCCTCCATCTTTAAAATGCTTTATACGTTTTTTGTCAATATCGGAATTTTTTATTTTAACACATTCAAATATTAGTTTTTTCAGCTCATTGTATTTGCTGTTTTTCAATAGCCAAAACCATACGCTTAAACACTAACATGTTGATGATTAGCGTAATTAATTAAAATTTAAACTATTCTTCTCTATTATAATCTCAGTTCGTTTCTTTTGTTGTTATGGTTTTGTTGTTTAACATAGCTTCATTATTTGTTACGAAATTGTATTCTAATGGTAACACCAACACCTCACGAAAAGACTTACAAGCGTCCTTTAACTACTATCATCCATTACTTTTAGTTTGCAGTTTTTTCGTTTAAAACCGAGTTTCACTCAACCCGGGACTTGACCTTATGGGACAGATTTATATAAGTCCGTTATTGCCTTTACATGACTAAACCGAACTTGCTCGATATCGTATGTTTGTTTTAAGTTTTATTTTTTTGTTTTTAGCATTTGGTTATTCTTTTTTTTAATACTATTAAATGCGTGACGTTTTCGTTTATCGAAATTCTACCTTAATAGTATTATGTCATACTATTATGTAATGAATTGCTATATTTTGTGGCTGGCATTTGTTTATTCAGACTAGCACCTTCAATATGTACTTAAAGCGCCCCAACTACATGTTATTATTATTATTTGAAATCAAATTTTCCAATTGCAAGAATTTTCAAACTGTATTATTAATTTGCTATTACAAAGAAAGTTTTGTTTTACATAGTGTAAATATTTATTTTAACATTTTAAAATACAGTTACATGTAGTATTAACTTTTAACAGTTTCTTATCACTGTTTTTATGACTAACATTCTTAATAATAATATTATGCTGTTGAACCTCTCAAAAATCTGTGCACTCGTAATCTGTCCTCATCTTTACATTGACAATGTACTGAATACAGTATCGAATAAAATAGTTGTTTCGTCGTGGCCTTTGAGTTTTCAAGTTACAAAATAATATTTAGCAGTTTACTTCATAAGAATGAGACAATGGTCATTGCACCCAATCTCTATTGCGTTTGTAAAACTTGTTATAAAAATTACTTTATTTTATTTTTTAATTACTACATTTAACATATTTAAGGTAACTGCAGTTGAAAATGTTTTCAAAGGACATTTTGTCATCATTCGGAAGTAGGATTAATCTGTTTTATGCTTCTGAACAGTTTGGATCTTCAATGCATGAAAAGGAGACCGGGAGAACAGTGGCAATTTTGCGATATCATTCAGCCTCCTTGCCTCTTTAGAGCTGCAGCGGTCGGAATAAAATGATGAAGATGGGATTTGGTAGAAAAAATGGAATCGCAAACAAAATATGCTGCCTTTATTAAAAGCAAATCATTTGCAACTTTAACATAAAATAAAATGGGTACATGTACATGACCCTGTCAGATCCTTAAACATTTATAGGAAATTGACGTTATCAAATATTATTGGAGTCATTGCTGGAAAAACAGTGAAAGAATGCATCCCATACCGACTACATAGGTTTTTTTAATCAACTCTGAGAGCGTTTTAAAGACTGGAGTATTACATAATACCCTGGTACTTGAGCAACGATTCGCCGTCTGAAAGTTTTGTAGTAGGTAAGAGTAGAGTTAAAGAAGGATTTAATGTCGTAAACTCGAAGGTATATTTGGTCAGTCTGAGATAAACAAATGTGTCTGAAAATGTACTCATCATTAATTAAACGACTTCTCTCTGTCAGAAGCAAGCAAGTGAAAGAGGCCAAGATTCCGAGTGGCATCAGCAGATGGCTGTATTTAATAAAATGTTGAGCAACTAAAAAGCGAGTGTGATTTTGACAAAAGATCTGAGAAAGTAAAGCCTGCATATAACGCCAAAGGCAAAATTTAAAAAGCAGGAAGTATATCCTTGGGGAGATTAAATACTATCCAATTCTCTATTGGCTGGGATATTGAAACCACCCAACCATAAACTGGCCGAAATATTTAAACGTTTGTAATCGTTTGTTAATTACATGAATTATACTCAATCTATAATTGTGACAAAAATAAGCCACATGATAACTGTTTCGTATAATTTAATGATGACTTTAGGCGGCCCATATTATTACATTTTTGTTGAATGATTTGCCATTCTGGCTCCAATATCACGAACATCCTTTTTCTTAAACTCAATTTTCAACATAAAACAAAAATTGAAATTATGGATAAGTGTTGGTTGTTTTCTTATAAAAAACGAAATAAAATCTCGCTATCGTAACTACAATGTTTCAAATAAAAATAATCCCTTATGTGTTCAAACTTTGAATTTAGAGTTTCTCTAAAGTTTCGTTCAATTTTAATCAGTGTAAATGGATAACAAATCTTAAAAACTGCATTTAAGGCAGAAAAAAAATACAAATTAAACTATGTATCTTCAGAATTTTATAAATGTCACTTTGAGTTAAGTTGTAATTCCAACTCAATAATTTTCATGATATAAGGGTAAGAACGCGATTGACAATCTTTTTATTTTGTGAAACTTTCTGGACCAGGAGTCGAACCCCACCACCATGGCGTCGTCGCATAGAAATAAATATAAATAATAAATCCGCGCAAGCTACAGTACTGAAAATCACGAAATTGACAACCGGATCGGAAGCGGATCGGAAGCGGACCGCAAACCGATCCCGTTAGGAGCGCAATGGAAGCGCAATCGAATTGGAAACGGAATGGAATCGAAGCGAATCGCTTTGAGCGTTTGGATCGCTTGAAGTGAAAAGACCGGGGCATTTTGACCGGATCGGAATCGCTTTGAACGTTTGGATCGCTTGGAGTGAAAAGACCGGAGCGTTTTGACCGGATCGGAATCGCTTTGAGCGTTTGGATCGCTTGGAGTGAAAAGACCGGAGCGCTTTGATCGGATCGGATCGGATCGTTTCTATTTATAGTTTTTCAGTTATATATAGAAGTGATCCGAATCGCTTCTTCCGATTCTTTTAACGACTTTAAACAAAGCAATTTTTGACAATAATTTAATTGAGTTTTCTGCTATCAAACACTAGTAATAAAAAAACTAATTTAACGATAATTTTGTAAATAAAACTGAAAACATATAATAGTAAATGGTGTGTTTGTCATTCACACGCATGATATTATTGAAATTAAGTTCGGAACCTTTTTGTATAAAGTGCTCTTTAAGCGAAAATACGTAATATTTTTTCTTACACAAGGGAAGAAATAAGGAACATTTACATTCACCCGTGCTTCATTATGGAATTAATGCGTTTTTTTTTATTTAGTAAGGAGATTCACAACTGAAATGTATTTAATGCTAATAAACATTTTTGAATGTAAACATTTATTAAGTTCAGTATGAAATATAAAACATAAACGCTGTCCGAAACTAAAAGAAAAACTATTTTTCCCTGATGATTTCAGCGCGAGATGCGTTATAAGTAATGACCAATGAAAAGCGGGAGCGAAAAGATCGGAATCGGAAGAATCGGTTTGAGCGTAAAGATCGTTTGGAGCGCATTGTTAATGACCAATGAAAATCGGGAGCGAAAAGATCGGAATTGGAAGAATCGGTTTGAGCATAAAGATCGTTTGGAGCGCATTGTCTGAAGTGAAAAAATTGGAGTGCAATCGAATTGGAATTGGACCGCAATGGGAATGGAATCGGATCGGTTATAGATGACATTAGGATCGGAAGCGGACCGGATCGGAATCGGAAAAATTGTCAATTTCATAATTTTCAGTACTGTACCAACTGCGTGACCCCCCCCCCTCCCCCTAAACACGAAAACGGATGCACAAGTGACGTTGATATTCTTTAGCATCAGTTTATGTCACCCGTGTCTATATCTATTTGAGTACCCGCCCCTTTGCTCTGCAATGCTTTTAAATTCTTATGTTTATATGTTTAAATGCTTTTGCATGCAACATTGTTGAGCTGATGGATGGGTTGGAGTTATTTCACCAAGACAATTTGTACTTGTTTTGTGATACGAGAACCTGTTGGGGCAAGTGTGAGGTTGGTGCACCCTAGAACCTGGTTTAAATCCCCAGTGGCAATTTGTTTTGCCACTGACCGTTCCAAGGCGGTAACCCCTCTGGTCCTCACTTTCTTTATTTGTTTGTGGCGTCCATTTTGAAACTAATTATTGAAATACCATGCTATCTTTTCCTCTCTACTTTTTGGCTATGTGGGGAGGCTGTGTATGATGGATGTGGCCATTCCTGATATGCATATTTAATTTTTTTTTCAGTGGGTTATGTTCTCTAACCAAGGGTTAAAAAAAAGTTGTAATAAACGTGTTCAAAAAAAGACTACCCAATTCCGAAATGCAATTTTTTTTTAAATATTTTAAACCAGGTTTTCTTTAGAAAAATCCTGGTTATTAGATTGGGGTATGTCGTTTGGCGGGCGGGCGTCAACATTTCGTGAAGTTTTTTGTGAAAGTTGTGTTTTTCTCAGTAACCGTTTTAAGATACAACTTTGAAACTTAACATAGTTGTCTGACATATCAATACCAATTTTCAGGACAAGTTTCATATTCCCTGAATGTATTTTGACAGAGTTATGCTCCTTTTTCACTCAGAAATTTTGTGAAGTTTTTTGTGTAAGTTGTTTTTTTCTCAGTAAGCGTTCAAGGTACAACTTTGAAACTTAACATAGTTGTCTGACATATCAATACCAATTATCAGAACAAGTTTCATAATCCTTGATTGTATTTTAACAAAGTTATGCCCCTTTTTCACTTAGAAATTTTGTGAAGTTTTTTGTGAAAGTTGTGTTTTTCTCAATAACCGTTCAAGGTACAACTTTGAAATTTAACATAGTTGTCTGACATATCAATACCAATTATCAGGACAAGTTTTATTATCCCTGACCGTATTTTGACAAAGTTATGCCCCTTTTTAACTTAGAAATTTTGTGAAGATTTTAGTGAAATTTGTGTTTTTTTCTCAGTAAGCGTTTAAGGTACAACTTTGAAACTTAACATAGTTATCTGACATCTCAATACCAATTATGAGGACACGTTTCATAATCCCTGACTTATTTTACAAAGTTATGCCCCTTTTTCACTTAGAAATTTTGTTAATTTTTTGTGAAAGTTGTGTTTTTCTCAGTTACCATTCAAGGTATAGCTTTGAAACTTTTCATAATTGTTTGACATCACAGTACCAATTATCAGGTCAGGTTTCATAACCCCTGACTGTGTTTTGCAAAAGTTATGCCCCTTTTTGACTTGGATTTTTTGTTAAGTATTTTGTGAATGTTATCTGTTGATGCCAAATTGCCTGTTGACGCTTCGCTTGGTTTGTGGGTAGGTTATATCAACAGGCAGCTTAAGATTGCTACCCAGGTGTCTGTGATAAAAGTCAAGGTCACTTGCTAAATATAGAAATTCAGCTTACCCTCAATAACTTGAGTTTGTTTTTTACCTCTAGATGCCAAACTTAGTATATGAGTAGCTGATATCAAAAGACAGCTTGGGATTTCCACAGGTATCTGTGATCAAAGTCAAGGTCACTGTTGCTAAAAATAGAAATTCAGTTTTCCCTTAATAACTTGAGTTTGCTTTGGTATATTTACGCCAAACTTAGTATTGGTATCTAATATCAAGATGCAGCTTGAGATTTCTACCCAGGCGCCTGTGATAAAGCTCAAGGTCACTGTAGCTAAAAATAGAAATTCAGTTTCTGCTCAATCATGTCAATAGCTTGAGTTTTCTTTGGCCTATTGACACCAAACTTGGTTTGTGGGTAGCTTATATCTAGACACTACTTAAGATTGATACCCAGGTGTCTGTGATGAAGGTCTATGTCATTTTTCTCTAGAAATAGAAATTTAGGTTTCTCTTTATTACTTGGGTGAGCTGTTGACACCAAATTTTCTTTGGGTTGCTGATACCAAGTCACAACTCAGGATTTCTGCTCAGAAGTCTGTGATCAAGATCAAGGTCACTGTTGCTAAAAATAGAAGTTCAGTGTCTTCATATTAGATATTTTCCTTACAAAAGTAGTTTTGCTAAAAATAGAAGTTTAGTTTGTTTATATCAGATATTTTCTTTTTAAAAGTATAAGTATTAAATGAAAACCTGGTTTTCGGCGCGTGGCGACGATTTTTTCTTGTTTATTCAAAATTTGAAAGCTCATGGGTCCATCTTAATTTATTGACAAAACACATAATTATAATGTAAATGGTGAGCAATTGGGAGGATCCCGTGGTAATTGCAGCTTTGACAAGGGAGCGAACTCGAATATGAATGTTTATAAATCACATAAGAGTAATGTTTTTCGCATTCAATAATACACTGAGCAATTGTTATAAGTGGTAGCCGTAAATATTTTCAAAAACTGCCTAAAAGGTGATACGTGTAAACGTAAACACAAACTAGTATATATAAAATTATTACTTTTTTACATTTACCTTTGCCATGTTTCAGATTCCTCCCTTGGTGTCTCAAATGACAAAAACCTCAATGTTAAAAGCAAGAAAAAGAATACTACCACCCATAGCCAGTTCAAATTGTATTTCATAATGTGTGAGCATGACGTAGTGATTCCTGTTGTTTTATTTGTTCAAATGGATATTCAACTTTTATTTTACCATCCATATAATGTTTGATGAAACAGATTGCTAAAGTAATTATATTAAATTTTCTTTCGAATAAAAACACATATAATTTTGTTTGTTTTGACTTTTGTATCTGAAGCGTTTTTTTTCTCTTCCATTAATTCGAAAGTTTTTAATATTTGAACATTTCAAAGGGTAATAGATACAAGACATCGAAAATTAAACTGAATGTTGATAACGCGGTATGTACTTTTCAGATATGACTAATTAGTCACTAAATGAGTTTTCAGTTGATCATTTTTGTCGCCCTCGTGACTTTGTCAGAACAAATGATACGTTTTTGTGACAGAACAGACGGATAAAGAGAAACCTAATTATTACCATTTCTTGGAAGGGGCGACACAAACAAATGGTAAGAGTAGCAACAATCGTCCTGTCATAAGCAATATAATGTACGATGATGAACATGTATAATCAAAGAAAACAATTTGTTTTATCATGTTTATCTCCTGATAAAAATAAAGTAAACATCAAACGAAAGTTATCAGGACAAAGCTTGTAATATAATTTTAGTTTCTGCATTTCAATATTTTTTAATTGGTATGCGCATGCTATATTCTTAATAATTGTAAGGAATTTATTTACATTTTCTTGTTTAAGCTCTAGGCAATGGTAGATAGAAAAACAATTGGATGTAACTTGTGGAAGGAAGAAACAATGATAAAAACTTTGTTGTGTACGATAGTCACGTGACTATTTCTCTTCTATCCTTTCGGTAACACTTTTATTTTTGTTTAAAATTTGAGGATTATGTGTGTACAGGCCTCCTCTCTTATTGGCAAATCCATTAAACGCAGCGAATTCTGTATATTTGTCATTTCTTGCGAATTTTGAGCTAAACTGTTTGCAAATAGGTAACATAATGTGAAATATAAAGAAAAAATACGAAGGGGAACTATAAGTTGCGAGTGATTAATTAATTGACATGAACGGTAACAGTTTTTCGCAAACATGTGTTTGATCGTACAAAAAATCTACGTTCTTCTCGTTAGCAATTTGAAACCCAAATATGCAGACTGAAGCGTACCATTGCGCGTGCTTCCGAATCCGTGCGAAGTTTGACGAAAGGGCATTTCTGCATTCGGCCGTTACCGGACGCTTAACAAGACTGGCGAAAAGGTGCGATCGATATGCCTCTTCATCACATCGTAGTGCTGTTTTACAGATGGTTATTTTTAATTTTTGAATTGTTGTAAGTGCAAAGCTATGCCAAAGGGAGGTGGAGAGAGGAGAGAGATATAACTCGCTACTGTTCAGCCAGAAAAAACTCAAGAAACCAGAGGTGCAGTCTTATGTCAGCCTTGCCGTGCCGAGATGTATATACCTAAGAGTCCTTATCTATTTAAAAATTTTAAGATAAATATCTTTTAAAATCTGTACGGTTTGTCATAGTTATATGTTTTGATGTGTATGGTCTAGTCTTTTGTGTTATTTGTTAATGCTTGTATGTGAGAATTGACGTGTAGACTCTTTTTTTATTGCCAAGTAATGGCAACTTTTTTTTATCAAGTCATAAAGCTACTGTTTTACTCAACCTATTTACGTGAACGTTTTCTAAGTAAATGTTTTCAACGTCGTTGTGTATGCAGCGTAAAGTTGTTCCCTACTTTGTGTTGACAGTTATTGGACTTCTAGTGGGTTTTTTATTTTCAGTGCTGCTGATGTACAGTCTAAGGTCCTAATGTTCCAAGGTCCCCGGTCCAAGTTTCTAAGGAGTATGAGGACCTCGAATCTGATAGTGATGATGGGGGAAAATACTTTGAATCTGATGAAGACCCAATACTTCAATCCCAGGCCAACTCGAAATTATTTTACTCAGAGCCTTGCATCTCCACTCCATATCCTGAATTTACAGAATAATACGAAATTGTCAGTTTACATTGAAAATATCAATTACTGTATATAATTGATAATTGATGTAATTACAAAATAAATGCAGTAAAATTTATGTGGACGTATTCGCACTACCAAGGTCACACCACGCGAACGTCTTGTCAGAGTCAACGCTAGCCAGTAAGATGATACTAAACCTTTACAATTATAATATAAGAACTAGAGTTGGCAGGCTTTCTGATCGCTATGTGTTTGCTGGCATTAGCACAGTTAAGAAACCATCAGCTAGTTGTTTCCATTCTTCGGGTGTCGAGGGTGGCTTTCATAACCTCAACATATCCTCAGTCACATAAAGCATGGTATATTTCTTTTATCACTACAGAAAGGGTAATGTCCGCAACCCGCCATGAGTACTGTTTGTCTGATTACTTGGCACCAGAAGCCAAGTGGCGTACCTTAGCAGCTAACTTAAGACATGGATCCAAGGGCTCCTAGAGGCGATGACGAACCATTTCCAAATTTTCACCGTACATTCCACTTGGCATGCGGAGAAATCTCTTGAAAGTTCTAAGATCTTCTCTTATAAGCTCAACCATGAGCAGATCTTAGATGTCAAATTGGCGCCTTCTCTCGGGATGCAGCAATGGTCTTCTTCAGTAACGGACGTGCTCTGGCTCCCCTTCTCTACCCAAATCTGCCCCTGATAAACTGGTGGATGTTACGTTGTTTCATAAAGACTTTTTGGTGGGCAATAGCAGCCACATAAGTCAGCCTCAGCCGCTGTATATCTTCTATATTGACAAAGTAATAATGTTAATTTTAAGCCTCCTCTTGATGTAAATAATATATTAATTTAAAAACGGTTGAGATACTCAAAACCACAAATTTAGTTTCGTTAAATAGGGGAGCGTCCGTTAAACAAAATATGCACTTTTGACCATAACTTGAGATATCAACTTGAAACTTTATATGTTCACCATCGAAGTCTACATCATTATTAGCAAGTCAAAAGGCTCTGCTACCAATATTTTTCAAGTTATGCCTCCTTTTTTATCTAAATTTTTTGTTCAGCAAACTATGCACTCGGCCCATAACTTTGAAACTACTTGAGGTATCACCGAGAAACTTTAAATATATATTAACTATCAAAATCTGCATCATTAGCAACAAGACCGATAACTATGCTACCAATTTTTGTGAAAATAAAATCCACCGTGAAGACACAACAAATATGAATGCAAAGTACATGTATCAGATGATACATGATACATGATAGTCAATTATTCCCAACCGCAGTTTTATTACGCAAAAAATAACCTTACCAAGTTCTAATCACCATTGAAAAAGCGTAAATAGATTTTTCGTTTCAGTTACAGGAAGTTATAAGAGATACTACCTTTTCTAAACAATTTCTACCGTTTCAGTTATAAGAGACACTACCTCTAACCAATTTCTACCGTTTCAGTTATAAGAGACACTACCTTTCCAGCCAATTTCTACCGTTTCAGTTATAAGAGACACTACCTTTCCAGCCAATTTCTACCGTTTCAGTTATAAGAGACACTACCTTTCCAACCAATTTCTACAGAATGTTATTATAAAAACGTAATGTGTTGATCCCAAAAAGTCTTGTGCTTGACCGTGATCTGGAGTTTTCGGTTTTCACGTTGGTTTGAAAACGCATTGACACCGTAAAAAAGACAAATTATATGTTGCTATTTTTTAAATTTGCTTTTAAAAAATAATTTGGCTAGTAATCAGATAAAACTTCCCTATCCGTATTCAGGAAGTTTTATTTGAAGCTTATGATTGGACTGAACGTGTGTCTTTTATCGTCTTTAAATGCGAAGAGAAAAAGCAATTGGATTGTTTAATCGCTTAGTTTTGTTAATGGGTCATTTAAGAACAATTACACGAGTAATTAATAAGTCTTATATTTTGTCGGTGAACGTCGATATTATTCTTTAATTTAAAATAAAATATGGCCTGAATTGTAGACAGACAAACATACAGGACCAGTTGAAGTCGTGTCTTGTATACGGCAGAGAGGAGTACAGCTGTACATGTACTCATTATAACTCTTTAAATTAGAATTTATTGTGGCCATCAGTTACGAAACGCAAGACAACATTATTTAACTGAAAAGAAGGAATGTAGAACAGTTAACCAATTATCTACAGTAATATAAACCATCAGTTTAGAAAAAAAAACATCACCATTTAACTGAATAAAGAATGATTTAAATCCCCGGTCGGTCTCATTATAAATTTATATAGAGAAGGAATGTAGAATAGTTAATATACTTTCTATTTTCCTGCATATGAGAATTTGTTTGTCAATTAACATCTTAATTTGTTTATTTCTAATTAAAAAGTAGTATTTCTCTTAAAAAGTTTTGATAACATTGAAACGGTGAAATACACATCAGGTGTGTAGAAAACACAGTCGTGACAACTTGTCTGATAAAAAATCCAGATGTGTTAGCGAATGAATGAATGAATGAATGAATGAATGAATGAATGAATGAATGAATGAATGATTGAATGAATGATTGAATGAATGATTGAGTGAGTGAGTGAGTGAGTGAGTGAGTGAGTGAGTGAGTGAGTGAGTGAGTGAGTGAGTGAGTGAGTGAGTGAGTGAGTGAGTGAGTGAGTGAGTGAGTGAGTGAGTGAGTGAGTGAGTGAGTGAGTGAGTGAGGATGGATGGATGGATGGATGGATGGATGGATGGATGGATGGATGGATGGATGGATGGATGGATGGATGGATGGATGGATGGATGGATGGATGGATGGATGGATGGATGGATGGATGGATGAATGAATGAATGAATGAATGAATGAATGAATGAATGAATGAATGAATGAATGAATGAATGAATGAATGGATGAATGAATGAATGAATGAACTAAATAAATAAATAAATAAATAAATAAATAAATAAACATCACAACCAAAACAAACAACAGAACCTACCGGTATACATGTATATTTTAATTATAGCACCAACCTCGATTCTCTAGGTTCTTGGTGCACTTAATGTCCTTATACTTCTAACCTGCTTAAAAACATTAAAAAAATTTCAAATACAAGTCATACAAATCATAGTGAGAAAAAAGAATGTATATATATATTGTTAACAGATGAAAAGGAACATTCTAAGCCCTAAACACGTGAATATATTGCAGAATCGGTTTAACTGGGCCTGTTCATGACCATTGTTCAACTATATTAAATTTTGTTAAACTTCATGAAAGACAATTGCAGTCTTGTCTGCAAATAATGAAACGTTTTAGCTCTTACTTCTTTTCATTGTATTGATAAATGTTAATAAGTAGAAGTTGTCCTCTTGCCATATACTTATTACAGTTTGAAATTTCCGATTCATAGTTTTTTCAGCGTTGAAGATGATTTTGGCAGTTCTGTTGGTGTTTTTTATTTCTTATAGCGGTAAGTATTTACATGTATATTATTTGATAATATATTTACATGTCATATATATTTTTGCATTGCGATGAATACCATTTTCGGATAAATGTGTAACAAAATATTACCTGTGAACTATAGTGATTTAAAATATAATTTTATTATTTATCTCATTTTAGAATAGATAAACTATACGCTTAATCATTCCACAATAATACTCGTATATTTTACACGTTTAAGATATGTTTTCATTGACTTAATAATTTCTGATTTCCGTAAATGTAACATTACTGCTCTCAGCCTTAAAATAATTAATGCAATTGTGTTAAGTTAAAAGCAATTTGAATTAAGTTACGCATGGCATTAACCGTCTGAAATAACGCGTTCGCCTCTTACAAAGACTTAACTTGTAGTTTACAAAAAAAAACAGTTTTGTACATGTGTAGGTTAAGAAGAAAGGAGCATAAAAATAACGGTCATTTTAAAATAAAATTACAATAACGTAAGACATGTAAGACATCCAGATTCGTTCTACTTGTTAAAACAACAAATAAACATTTCCTTGGAACAAATAAAGCAAAACAATACTATCAAAGCCCGGAAACGTCACATAAACCTGTTGGGAATGTCTTCCATTTTTCTTTTAAGAAATTATTACAATTATCTATAAGCGAGTAAAATCAGTTTAACAACATTTTAATTCAAAGAACGAATTCAATTGCTTTTATAGAACTTGAAAATATTAAAATTTTATTGCACATGTATTTCCTCTTCCTGATATAATACAGTTTTCTGTTAGCTCGTAAATGTACTGCGTTATCTGTAAATAAAAAACAATCTGCACAATTTGGAATACATTTGAATATAAAAAAAACACGATGTTTTCGTTTACAGTTTTGTAGTCGTTCGGCAAAGCAAACGAATACTTTTGGCTGTCTTAAAATATAATTAAAATATTCATGTTCTCTTTTAACTGATTCAGAAATGTGTTCAAATGAGTTTTCTGATTTCGGAAAGCGTAATATAATTATCTTGCTATGTTGTTGCAGCAATATTGTGCCAAATAATCTTAAACTCAATAAAGTTATATTTATTTTAATATTGTCATCAGTGTATGATTGTGTAGAATTAAAATTTAAAGATAAAACATGAGTTTACAAAATAAATAAAAAGAGATCTCGGAAAGTATATCAGTCGCCTAAACCGATAAAAAGAAAAAACACAGGAGGCATGCATGTGAACAATAACCAAAGGATGGATATTACAACCGTTTTAATTAACCATAATCTGCTGTTGTTCCTTACATTCGTTTTTGAACTTACTGCAACGAATTTGTTTGTCTTTAGCGCGTGGCTTCAACAAAAGCCACCAATAAACAGGTGTACTGTGAGAAGGAGCGTGTTATCAAAAATGTAATTATGTTTATTTCCTTTCGTTTATAGTCACTACTTAGGAAGATGAATATATAAGTTGAATTTTTATTCCGCCAATTTCTACTTTTGATATTTAATGCTTGTATGTTGATCTTTGTTCCAGAACAATGTCAAGAAAGCGTCAAACCCCTTGAAAGACTGGCTCAACGAGGGTTTAATAATACCAACGGTTCAAACCAAATTGATAACTTGGAATGGGGATGGTACAGCGCTGTGGATGGAAGAGTGCAGTATCTCATGTCAGCTCCGAAACAATCAAATTATTATTATTATTACAGATGTGGATTTGAGTATCCGATCTATATCATTGGTAAATAATTTATTCTCATTTTCGATAAAAAACTAGCTCTGCATTTTGTTTAAAATGTGAAAGCAATATTGAAAGCAAACTGTTATAGGTTAAGGGAACGCAAACATGCCTCTTAGTTGAAGTGATGCAGAAACTTTGAAAAAGTTGTTCATAGACATGTTAGAAAGTAAAGTTATTTAAGGTGGTATCATTTGTCACAATATTCTGTTAAAGTGGGGGGGGGAGTGTGGTGACCTATTTTCATAAAATTCATGTTATTTAATAATTATAAATCTTCTTATTACTTCAGATATCAATTATAGGGCATATACATGTTACAGGTCAATCAGGAATTATAAAAACATTAGAAATATGAAACAATTTTTCTCATTGCGTGTAGCCTTATTGCCGGGAGTCCAAACTTCCAAATTATCCACTATAGTATTAAACTACAGTCACAGGAAGGTTGTCTATATCAAGGTTAACAATGTCTTAGAATTTAGTTCAATAAACTGTACTAGAACAATAGCAAAACATGTTTCTCCAAGTGACTACAATAGGAAAATTTGACATTCATGTTTCCATTGTTTATAACTATTGTTCTAGTAAAGTTTATCGAACTTAATTCTAAGACATTGTTAACCTTGATATAAACAACCTTCCTGTGACTGTAGTTTAATACTAAGGTGGATAATTTGGAAGTTTGGACTCCCGGCAATAAGGCTACACTCAGTGAGAAAAATTGTTTCACATTTCTAATTTTTTTATAATTCCTGATTGACCTGTAACATGTATATGCCCTATAATTGATATCTGAAGTAATAAGAAGATTTATAATTATTAAATAACATGAATTTTATGAAAATAGGTCACCACACTCCCCCCACTTTAACAGAATATTGTGACAAATGATATCACCTTAAGCGGTAAATGCATTAATTTTGAATCCATTATATTAGCATATAAGAAAAAAAATAACACGTGCAGTAGCTGATCAATATATAAATATCACATCCCATTGGGGGAAACAGTACGAAATGTTAACCCGAGAGAAGTAATGTCAACCGAGGCGTTAGCCGAGGTTGACATTACCTTCTCAAGGGTTAACATTTCGTACTGTTTCCCCCAATGGGATGTGATATTTATTTTATTACACCGAACATTTGTTATTTTAGAGATCTTGACTATGACCAAATTACTTGCTTAACATTACATTAATGTTAGAAGTTAATTTTTAATCGGATTTCCGAGATATTTATTTTTAGATCCACGCGAGGGTGACATGATGCTGTCGCATATGTGACAGTAGCAATTATCTCCCTGTGACGTCATATTACGCTATATAGTAAACTAATCACGTGAGGTGTAATAATATATAAATATCACATCCCATTGAGAGAAATAGTACGAAATGTTAACCCGAGAGAAGTAATGTCAACCGAGGCGTTAGCCGAGGTTGACATTACCTTCTCAAGGGTTAACATCTCGTACTGTTTCCCTCAATGGGATGTGACATTTATTTTATTACACCATACATTTGTTTTTTTAGAGATCTTGACTACGACCAAATTAATTGCCAACATTGTTTACTTCCCTTGGTCAATTACGCATGCGTATAAGTTAATTTGTAATCGGATTTCCAAGATATTTATTTTTAGATCCACGCGAGGGTGACATGATGCTGTCGCATATGTGACAGTAGCGATTATCTCCCTGTGACGTCACATTACGCTATATAGTAAACTAATCACGTGAGGTGTAATAATATAGGATACACTGTATCATATATAGTCTCAATATATCTAACTATATCCTACAATAATTATGTTGTTGAGAAAATACTGAAATGAAAAGCCAATTTTAAGAAATTCGAGAAAGACACCATCGTGTTAACTTTGAAATTTGCTTTCAAGTTTGACAGGAATCGATAGCTTTTAAATACAAGCGGGTGACCTTTTTTATCAGAAAAGTTTTTCATCACACTACTTATCCAATCTCGTTGAAGCACAATAGGTTAATGTTATTAAGTGACAGTTTCGGTCACAACTATAATTGGACAGAGGTAATTTGGCAATGTTTACATTATCGTGTTTACATTGGCGTTGCATGTAAACTATGTACATAATAATAATGGTTGTTTAATACAAAGCGTAACGCTCCCAACGCTCGCCCCATTAGCCAAGTGGTCTAAGACGCAGTCAATAAAAATACGTTGAAATGCAATGGTAGAAACGGTACGATAGGTTGTAGGTTCGAAACATGCTTTTTAAATAACTTTTTAAAACCGTTTACACAATAATTATTTCCTCGAGATAATCGATGTGATAAAATAAATGGAAGCTAAAAATATAAGATACGAAATAACTGCAATAAAACTTAAAAAATAGAAATATGAAATATATCTCTGAATTCCGTGAATGATTCGAACCCGTGTCGAAAAAAAGATATGTCATTGATAACCGGACGCGTTACCCACTGCGCTATCGGGGCGATATATTATGATACTGCAAAATAATACTGGTAAGTCCTAAATTTGCCTAAACCAGTATTTACATTCTATTAATAATTGTAAACATCGCCAATTTACCTCGTTCGACCTATAGTATAGTGCAATTATATTAACCTGCCCATTATGCATACATTACACAGTGGTTGAACGTGCTATTTTGAGACGGGGATATCCTTGCTATTTTGGACTGCTCTTTTGCATTTGTATGTATATGTTTAAAACTGCGTTCACTTCCATGTGCGTCTATAGCGCAGTTGGTAGGAAGGCAGAAAATACCAAACAACATTTTTTTTTGTTTGCCGCTTGGCGCGGGTTCGAGTCGTACTTGGACCTATAATATTTTTCGTGGCGTTTTATATTGTAGATGTTTATTGTTTATTTGTGTATTTTTTTTAAATATTATGTTTCTTGGGGGGCTTTATTGATTTATTTTTATGGACGTTTGATTGTTCCGCCATTTTAAAACGTATACACGTTGTGTAAACTACATAGTTCTTAATGATCATCTGCCATACATGTAGAAATTAACAACGGTTTCCACGTGAAAAATAACATAAACGAGAATCTTTATGTAAATAAACGCTTTAACTTAAAAAAGGATAAAACAAAATTGGCGCTAGCTGGACTCGAACCACATACCTTTAGCGTGTGAATGCTGCACTTTACCACTGAGCCATTCCGCCGATATATACATGCCTAGCGGAAAGAAGACACCTATATACTTCATTAGTAATGGATTTCCCGTTGAGGTAATGACGACTTTCACGCTTTGGTGATAAAGTTAAAAATATCACAACCATCCACCGAATAATGTATGCAAAATGGGCAGGTTAATATAATCGCACTATACAACTTTTTAATGTCATCTTTCAACCGTGACGAAAACATAATAAAGTTCAAATGTTGTTGACCGATCCTTGAATTAATTTATTGACTTCCTTTTCAGAGAGTCTAACACATCTTTGTCAAAGTTGCGCTGCTACGGTGCGCATTTTGTGTACAACTGTAACGGACTTTATGTCTGACGATTCAACTGTTATATTTGCTTAGCGATTTTATGTTAAAATACAAGAACTGCAAACGAATAGAGATACATGGAAGAAAATTTTCCTTTGCGCGACCGTCACCCAGTCAAGCTTTTTGTGTCGCCTGCGGAACCAGGTAGCAGGTAGGCACATAGGGACTCTACTCTCCGTCTGAGTCGTCGTTCGGCGTCAGTTTATCCCCAAACTCTAACATGAAACAAAATGTTTCTTATAACTTTGACAGTACTTGTCATATTCACTTAATACATGTGATTTATATTAGCTGCGTGAACAAATCCATCTGTAACAACAAGAATGATAACTCTTCTAACGCGTTTTATTAATTCGGCCCCTTTCAAAACTTAAATATGAAAATTATCGTTGTTTGTGCCGTGTGGCGGCTGTTAAATGTCTCCCCGAACTGTGTCCTCCGTATCAGTGCTGTTTTCGGTTACATCCTTTCAAAGTCGTTGAGCAATATACTTATGATTGTTCATTGTACATGAAAAATCTCTTTTGTTTTAATATTTCGGCCAGTTTTAAGATGGGTGTTTGCAATATCCCATCCAGTCTAGTTTTGAATATTTTAGTCACCCATAGGATATACTTCTTGTTTTGAATTTTAACCTTGGAGTATTTTGTGATATGCAGGATTTATGTTCTGTATTATTTTGAGTTACGCTCAACCAGGGGCTAGGCGGCGTGGACAGTGGCATTTCCATTACTGCCCATGAACTGGCTTGATCAAACCGAGCCTGCAATCTTTTCATGTTTGTCGTGTTCGGGGCTTTCAAAGTTCCCTTTCATCTATTTCACAATAGTTTTTTTTAATGTAACGATTAATCCATCCAAAAGTGAATTCACTCCTGCTCGGTCATTTATAGACATTTATCACATACCTTCCGGTGTGGGAGTGTAATAACACCCGTTATATATATTTTCGATATATAACTAGTTATATATCGTAGCCGAATCACACTATTCATCCGCGTTATCAGCGATCAAAACAAATTTATGAAAATGACTTACTTTTGCCATCTGACCACTTCAGGCAAGCAAGCAGCTTCTATAAGGAACTTAAGCATCCCTTTAATCAATAATATCCACGGGAAATATAACTTTCTGACATCTTGATTACTCCGTAAGATAGCAATACGCCGAAAAGTCTTTACCGAGCCTGCAGTATTTTCATATTTGTCGTGTTCGGTGGCTTTCAAAGTTCCCTTTTCATCTATTTCAATATCACAGTAGCGTTGTTTGTGCCGATAGGCGGCTGTAAAAAGTCTCCCCGTACATTCAATCAGTGCTGTTATCAGTTACGTCCTTTGAAGGTCGGCTGAGCACGATACTTATGTACTATGTTTATGGTACTTCTAAAATTCCTTTTGTTTTAATATTTCGGCCAGTTTATAGATAGGTGGTTTCAATATCCCAGCCAATATAGATTTGGATATTGTCCAATCACCCCCAAGAATATACTTCCTGGTTTTTAAATTTTGCCTTTGGCGTAGTCTGTGATATGCAGGATTTATATTCTAAGATCCCCTGTCAAAATTCTATTCTGTTTAGTTCCACCCATTGTTTTCTCGTTTAGGGCAAACCCATTCTTTTATCTGGGGACCATACGCCGCTGAACATGGAATGGTATTAATTTGAAAAAACCTCATTGAAGGTTCCATGTTCACCGCCATATGCATACCATCGTTTGGGATGGATCGAAATTGTACTATTTAATGGTGTAATTACTGAGTTGCGCTCAACCCGGGGCTAGGCGGCGTGGGCAGTAATAAGCATTCCCATTACTGCCCATGAACAGGCTCAATCAAACCGAGCCTGCAGTATTTTCATATTTGTCGTGTTCGGTGGCTTTCAAAGTTCCCTTTTCATCTATTTAATGAAATTTAACAACAGCAACAAAGCCATTTTCATTTCGTTTTAATCGAAAACAAAATGACCCAGACGTTTTCAGAACATCGTCGGTGTGATCTTACAACATCCCCGAAACAAAATAAAAACACTAGAAACACATTTTCAATCCGAATCATAAGTTTATATCCATAAGTTTCAATGTTGTAATATGCCGCTACGAAAGTTTACACAAATGACGTCATACAGTAAATCGATTTATCTATAGGTCGACCGAGGTATAGTCCGATTTACGCGCTGGGCCGTGAATGTACTTTTGTAATTAAAGATTTTTGGAATATTCCGCAAAATAGGGATGTTGGGTATTTCCATCATAGTTCATATTGTTAAAATTCTACCGCTCTATAACAAAAGGTTTCATGGCCGTCGCAGTAACGCTTCTGATTTCTTGTAATATGACATAAGGGTTGTGCGTTCGAATCCCATGAGGAGATTTTATTTTTGTCTGTTTTAAATGTATTTTTTTTCAATACATTCATCTAGACACCGACAATAATGACATTTAACCGTACAAATTTCGAATAAGCTTTCATCAAGCGAGTTGATAAAATGTCGCGATTGATGCTTACTCAAAACATTGTAAAAAGTGGTTTTGAATTATGTAAATTATTAAACAAAAAAGAATGTAACAACAAGTGTTAACAGATAGCCAGGATTCACAATTGTCAACGCTCCTTTGGTACGGAGGTGGATGGGGTCAGGGCAAGCTGCTCAACAAAAATGTACTGTTAAAATTGAAATGAACATGAACAAAAATAAAAGTGGGTTGCAAAATATGAAGATAAAACAGTTCAATACTATTTCAAATAATATCAAATGAACTAAATTAAAATTATAAAAAAGGAAATGAGACAAAAATAAAAAGTCACTTTTATTGGATTCGAACATGTTATACTTTGCTTCATAGCCCGAGATCCTATCCACTGAGCTATTGCGTCGTTACTAAATTTCTGCTGCTTTGAACTGGTTATAATGTCATATAAGTTAAGTAATTTAACGGTAACTTTGTAAAATGACGCACTTTACTTATTTAGTACAATAACTGTGGACTTGTCCGAAAGGTCACAGCTCACGGGTCAAAATTGAACTAGAGATTCTTTTATCTAGACTCTAGCGCAGTTAATTGTATTTATTTATTTTCACTTAGTTTGGCAAATAGGAAAACGGTAGGCTAAATTCTTTGGGGACTAGCTTATGTATCACCCGATACGACCGAATTACACACGTTTAAATTTCGCTTTACTAGGCGATAGAAAGTGACAATTCATGGATTTTCTTGCTTTTTTCAGGGTATGTGATAAATAGAATACATCATTCGTGTTCATTTTATACTGAAATTATTAAACTCGTCATCTAAATCGATATAAAACTCGGCAAAAACCTCGTTTTATATCGATTTAGACGACTCGTTTAATAATTTCTGTATAAAATGATCACTCATGTTGTATCCTCTATATATAGGAGTTCGATTAATATTAACCACAACTGAGGCCTTGAAGTACTTCATTTCTGAAAGGTGAATGTGAAGCTTTAATGTCGCTTACAACTGCAATATATTTTCTGCACCAGAAAAGCTTTTTTTTTGAAAACGCATGACTAAGTATTTCCATTTTTAACATTTAAAAAAATGAAAAATGTGTCCTATAATTGTCCAAGTATGTTGTTCTGTTATGAAGCTTGGGAGATATTTGCCTCAGTAAAACAGCGATGAAAATAGGTGTACTGTATTCATATTAGAAAAAAAATAAAACAATACCAGTTATCATTAATGGTTGTGTTATATTGCATCTTGAATTTCATCCTTTTATCATATATTAGAACAGTATGCCCACGTTTTGCACACAGGCGACACATTAGATCCGCGAATCACCAAAATTCTAGTTTCACATATCCGTTGCCTCTCCAGACAATATTTATTTTTCGATGTTATAACTTCAGCAGTATAACTATTTCTAATGTACAATATGTCTGAAATTGTCATTAAATTACAAATATTCTATTGATATTTTGAACTGTGATAAACGTAGCAGAAATGTGTGTTTAGTTGTTATACAAGTTTTAAATATCAAATCAACGTCATGTTTTCATATTTTGTATTTTATCGAACACGAAAGCTCTCGGACCTGTGTTAGTCAAAAGCTTTAGTAATGTCTTATAAAATCTAAAATTGTTGTAACACTAAGTCTTTCAAAATATAACTTGTCAATCCATTGAGTGGCTGATCATGCAAAACTTTTATGTAACTGGAGGCATAAATTACCTGTGTGTATTTAGATTCGCGTTCAAATCTGAAACGGTGACCTAACAGTTCAGTTACATGCAGGTAAATGTGTTGTACTTTTTTTATTGGAACACTATCCTTTATGTAGGAACTCATCCGGACGTCAACAGTATCAACGATGTTCCGATAACTGTGTCAGTATGGAGTACTCATTGGGGGTACTTCAATATACAAATTAGAAAATGTAATGGAGAAATCCAGTACTACTTGGGATCGCCGATTAACAGCGGATACTGTTTTGGTGCGTATGCAGTTTCGTTTATTTTGAAAATTCAACGTCAATTAATCAGCTACTAAATTAGATCTACGTGATAGTTAGCAAGATCAACTGGAGGGCAACAAAATGTAAAAACGAAAGTCCTTTCTAGAAATAGGGTAATAACTATAATTTATAGCTAATATATAATTATAATTATAAATAAATTTGCAATTAATGGGAGTTGTGAAATGACTACATATTAAGCACAAAAAAAACAACAGTTTAAAACGCTACCTTCCATTCCCCGACTAGATGTACGATTATCGTTATTCACAACTTTAATTTAAAATTGCATTATAAATGATTTTTGAATTGTTTGACATTTAAATCTTGTTTATATGAAATTCAACGCTTTATTTCCGTGTAAATTGAGCGCCTTTACTAGAAGGTTATCTGTTTAATATATGTTAAAACCAGTATAATATTATAAGTATCATGCATGAGGTGTGAGGTGAAGATGGAAAAATCTGTCACCGAGGGGGAACTGTTTTACGGGAACGAGGCTCTGCCGAGTTACCGCCTAAACAGTTCACTCGAAGTGACATATTTTTTATCTTTACCGAATGTCCAATGCAAGATACTTCTTCTTGCACACCTTTTACTGTTCATAACATTTGTGTACATGTATACAAACTGAATTTTGTTTCCTTACATTTTGTTTCCTTACGCTGAAATATTTACGTTAACGTAAACCTTATTTTCTAAATGACGTCACTCACTTAAATAAATTACCTCGGATATTTGAAGACGTAACTTCACTCATGTAGCACGCGTTAGGGAATTGTAAGATTCCCCGGTAATAACACGCGGAAATACTTATCCGGTATGCAAGAAGGTTTTCTTCTTTTTATTTCAATTATAATGTATGGTGGCTGATTTATGCCATTTCGTTTTTTTGTTATTTCGCCGCGAAATAACGCCAAGCAAAAAGACGAAATAATGAAAAAACGCCACGCGAAAAGACGAAATAACGAAAAAACGCCACGCGAAAAGACGAAATAACGAAAGAACGCCACGCGAAATAACGAAAAAACGATATTTTTGCGCGAAATAACGAAAAGTCGCCGTGCGAAAAAACGCCAATTTAACTGCACAAAATAGCGTTTTTTCTAGTTTCGCCTGGCGTTCTTTCGTTATTTCGCTTGGCGTCTTTTCGTTATTTCGCTCGGCGTCTTTTCGCTTGGCGTTATTTCGTTATTTCGCGTGGCGTTTTTTCGTTGTTTCGCGTGGCGTTTTTTCGTTATTTCGTTTTTTTTTGCGTGGCGTTTTTTCGTTATTTCGTCTTTTCGCGTAGCGTCTTTTCGTTATTTCGCTTGGCGTTTTTTCGTTATTTCGTATTTTCGCGTGGCGTTTTTTCGTTATTTCGTCTTTTCGCGTGGCGTTTTTTCGTTATTTCGCTTGGCATTTTTTCGTATTTTCGCGTGGCGTTTTTTGTTTCGTTATTTCGTCTTTTCGCGTGGCGTCTTTTCGTTATTTCGCTTGGCGTCTTTTCGCTTGGCGTTTTTTCGTTATTTCGCGTGGCGTTATTTCGCTTGGCGTTTTTTCGTCTTTCCGCCTTCCGGTTTACATGCGCAAAGTGTAGCAACAGTAAAGCTGGGCATATGGGGAAAAACAACTATTCACGGACGGAAGGAGGGAAGGACAGACAGACGGACAAACGAAGACCATTCCTATACCCCCATCCCGCTACGCGGCGGGGGATAGAAATGGAAGGGCAGAGGCAGTACCAATGACTTTTTCCCAACCACCACCACCAAAAAGTTTTGATTGGTGCGAGTTTTGAGAAATAAAAATCAAAAAAAGAAATACAGGTGGGGTGTCATGGATAGGTGCCTGAATTCCTACCCAATCCCAACAAGAAAAACATTTGATGGTTAAAGTTGATTTACAAATAAAATAAACTACAGCTCCGCGAGTTAGATGTGTCGCCTAACGAAATTTTTGTTAGTTTATTGATCTACAGTTATTAGCAATCTATTTGCACAAAATTCACATATAAAATAACCTTTTAATTGTCTGATTGCAAGAAACATGCACAACAAGTTAAGTCCTTGGCAAGAAAGGCACTAAAATCAATCAAGGGAATAATTTAAAAGAATGACAAGAAATGCTCTATAAAGTCAATCATAGGGGAATAATTTAACGACATTAATGGGACAAAATATTAGCAATATTGTCGCAAAGCATACCTAACACTGCTTTTACGAAAAATGAATACCAAGTTTGGAGCCATTTGAACATATTGTGACATTGTTACGCTCCTAACAAGAAATGCTCTATAAAATAAAAGAAAATTAATTCAAAAACGGAAGAAGGTAGAGTTACGGTTCTTGTGCAGTGCACTTTGAGTCATTGCCAGAGACATGCATTCCGAGCGAAGAGACGCCAAGCGAAATAACGAAAAGACGCCAAACGAAATAACGCCACGCGAAATAACGAAAAAACGCCGAGCGAAAAGACGCCAAGCGAAATAACGAAAAGACGCCACGTGAAAAGACGAAATAACGAAAAAACGCCACGCGAAATAACGAAATAACAAAAAAAGGCCACTCGAAAATACGAAATAACGAAAATACGCCAAGCGAAATAACGAAAGACGCAATGCGAAAAGACGAAATAACGAAAAAAAGCCACGCAAAAAGACGAAATAACGAAAAAACGCCACGCGAAAAAGCGAAATAACGAAAAAACGCCTAGAGAAATAACGAAAAGACGCCACGCGAAAAGACAAAATAACGAAAAAACGCCACGCGAAAATACAAAATAACGAAAAAAACGCCAAGCGAAATAACGAAAAGACGCCACGCGAAAAGACGAAATAACGAAAAAACGCCACTCGAAAATACGAAATAACGAAAAAACGCCAAGCGAAATAACGAAAAGACGCCACGCGAAAAGACGAAATAACGAAAAAACGCCACGCGAAAAGACGAAATAACGAAAAAACGCCACGCGAAAATGCGAAATAACGAAAAAACGCCACGCGAAATAACGAAAAGACGCCACGCGAAAAGACGAAATAACGAAAAAACGCCACGCGAAAATACGAAATAACGAAAAAACGCCAAGCGAAATAACGAAAGGACGCCACGCGAAAAGACGAAATAACGAAAAAACGCCACGCGAAAATGCGAAATAACGAAAAAACGCCACGCGAAACAACGAAAAAACGCCAGGCGAAATAACGAAATAACGCCGAGCGTAAAGACGCCAAGCGAAATAACGAAAAGACACCAAGCGAAATAACGAAAAAAGCTAGAAAAAACGCTATTTTGTACAGTAAAATTGGCGTTTTATTGCACGGCGACTTTTCGTTATTTAACGCAAAAATAGCGTTTTTTCGTTATTTCGTCTTTTCGCGTGGCGTTTTTTCGTTATTTCGTCTTTTCCCGTGGCGTTTTTTCGTTATTTCGTCTTTTCGCTTGGCGTTATTTCGCGGCGAAATAACAAAAAAAACGAAATGGCATAAATCAGCCACCATAATAATGTGTGTGACAACTGAATGAAAGTAATTTTTTCACCTACAATATTAATAATCCCATTTGGAAAAACCTAAATGTACACGCATTTATAACATGAATAGATCTTACATGTACCTGGACAAAGAAATATTTTTACCCATAAATGAATCCCGCACGCCTTACATTATGTAAAACTTTTATTATATTGTCCGCCTATTCAATGTTAATTGTAGTTACTGTAACTGTAATACAATTAATTGATATAATAACAAATCTTGTGCATACAGTCAAACCTGTCTTAAGCAGCCACCCAAGGGAGTCAAAAAAAGTGGTTGCTCTAAACAGGTGGCTGTTAAAGACAGGTTAAAATGAGAACGAAATGTCAGTTTAGGACATGTTCAAACTGACTGTTTAAGACAGGTAGTTGCTACTCGCAGATGGCTGCTAATGCAGGTTTGACTGTAGTTTTTATGTATGTTTACAGATCCTGCGTTTCCTGTCAACAATGGGAACTATACATGGGAAGAACGTGGTAAATTTAGTCTTTAAATAGACTCAATTTGTGATCATTATTTCCTTACTGTCATCACATTTTTGTATCTGGATGCCGCTGATCTTGTTATGTTATTAAAACATCGAACGTTAATTTTCACCCTCATGTGCATACCATCGTTGGGGATAATCAAAAAGTGTGCTCATCTGTTAAATTGTGTCGATATGGAGTTGTTAACAACCTTCGGCTAGGAAGCGTTCTATGCGTTAACATTACTGTCTACATGTGTAAAAATGCTCAATAAAACTGATAAATAAATTAAACACACCATCGGGATATTGTGATGTTTTGTTGAAACTATTATGCATGTAACACCATCGTCCGTTACAATATGACGAAAATATTTTATAGTTTTCATTAATCATGTTAATTGAAAAATGTAATTTAATAATCATGTAATGTTTCTACTATCAGGCAATATTTTCTAGTTGTAGTTTCTGGAATCAAAACAGAGTTACAGTTTCACAGAAAAGGCAACCCCTCAACACAAGATGATATAATCCCTTACATTGTATTCCGTTGTAACTTTACGAACATTCATGACCGGTTTTACACAGTTACTTGGTACGTTAATTATTTTTTCTACAATTTAATAATATTAATTTTTGTGGACAAAGTATCAAATTCAGCTAAGATGTTGAACCCAAACGTATTTAAATCTTTAAATATTGAATTCTCCAGCGATGTTACAAGTACCTCGAATCAAAAGATTAATTTTTTAAACGGGAACATTTTGTGATGTCGAAAAGCTTTGAATTTTACCAAGAAGAGCGTAAAAGAAAAAAAAGCAATGTGCACTTCTTTCTAACTACAAACATTTCCACATTTTAAACCTGATAGTTATGGATCATAAAAACTTATATTTTAACTCGATATCGAATAAATTGTAGCTAACAGAATGCACTTTATCATGTAAAAATTAAAAAAGAATGTTTGACTGGAGAGTGGATGTCGCAGTAACATTCTGAAGTTGTTGCTATTGATGTTATTTTGTTCTAGGCAAATCGAAAATCAAACAGTTGCAACATATGGCCCATCTAAGAATGAAGATGATTTCTTGCTGAATGAAAGCACTCTTTTGAATTTCACTGGTAGTGGTTCATTGAATGGTACAAAGGTAAGAATGTTTTAATCGCACTTCATTCGAATATTTCGCACTCCACGGTTATCCGTATTTGATAAAAAAATAACAGAAACAAATAAGAAATTTAGTAACAAAACATTTAAAATAATTTGTACAATACACCTGAAGCAATCAAATCGTTTCTGTAATTATTGAAAATATTATCATTTGAAATTCAATAAACATGATTCGAAAATGTATATTGTTTTACAATGTAAATACTCAACCCGGGGATAGGGATAGGCGGCCTGGACACTAATATTGATTTCCATTACTGCCCATGAACAGGCTCAATCGAACCGGGCCTGTATCATTTTGATATTTGTTGTTTTCGTTGGCATTCAGAGTGTAATGTTCATCTATATTTCTATACTTATAACTATCATGCATAAGTGTGAGGTGAAGATGGAAAAATCTGTCACCGAGGCGGGAACGAGGCTCCGCCAAAGTCCCGCTAAAACAGTTCGTCCGAGGCGATATATTTTTCTATCTTAACCGAACGTCTCATGCATGATTCTTTTTCTTGCGTACCTCTATTGTTCATAATATTTGTGTACATTTATATCGTCTAGTTGTTTGTTTCAATGCGCTAAACCTTTGACGTTAAAATCCCTTATTTTTCTAAATGACGTCACTTACTTTAATACAGGACGTCAAATACCTGATTAGGTGACGTCAATCATGTAAGCACGAAACTCATTCTACATGGGGGTGTAGGATAGAAATTTCCTACAGGGGTGTAAACACCGGATGACCGGATCTGGTATGCAAGAAATATACCTTCAAATTCCAGATAACGTGCAGTGTGTTTTTGTCTTCAACATACGATATTAATGAAGTATCTTGCACGTCTCAGAGCGCACCTGTTCCGGTTGGTGCTGAGGTAAGACAAACACACACACCTGTCGGCTTACTTTAAGTAAGTATATCAGTTTAACAAGTTGCGTAAACTGAGACAGTGTATAACCGTATTTTCTCTGCTCATGTCGCAGTGGACATAAAAATTATTCATACATTATTTTCTAATTAAAAAGTTCATGTATTTTACATTAATCATCATAAAGCTACTTACCGGAAGTCAAGTAATTGCTATATTAAACATCATAATTACAATGGAATACTTTTTAACAGTTACGTTTAAAGTATTATTAGATAATATGAAATATGTTATGTCCAAAGTAACCGTTGAAATACAAAAACGTCGATAATACACAATTATACGAAAACTCGGTTTTTATTAAAATTGGATATTACAACTACTTAAATTATGTTGTCATTAATTTGCAAAGTATAGTCAACTATCTTATTTTGTAGTCAATAAACCATTCCTGTGTTAACTATCTAGTATAAAGAACACCGTTAATTAGGTGAAAGGTTTAAAGGCCCAATAAACTTGTCAAAACGTTTTTTTTTCATTGTGAAAATTAATTAACCACGTTGTCCCTTTTCAAAAGAAAGTATAAATGACCAAATATTTATGTTCTCAAACTATCCTCAATCATCGAGACCCGGTCCGAATTAAAACGTCACAGTATTTTGTAGCCGACAAAATTACTAACCAAAGATTACAATCACTCGGCGAAAAGTTATCATTTTTTCCGTACGTGGGCCGTAAGAACGCAGAACGCGGTGACGTTATTCACACAAAAGTTGTAAACACAAAATAATGCCAATATGGAAAGAAAAAGACGAGGAAAATAGAGATTCTTTAAGTTTTAATTTCATTACAAGGTAAACAAAGAAAGATGTAAATGTTATACGACCCATCCCGGTAACGGCTTAGAGTGGGGAATACGTCATCAACTTATGCACTTCGGCATGATTAGCGACCGTCTCATGCCGAGAGTTGCCGAAAATCAGCTCGGAGTGATTCGCTGTTTGTTTTGTAAATAAGATAAACGATCCGCAAAACATGCTGCAAATCAATAAGATAATTCCCTTTTCCTATTGTAAGGTTTACTTTTTGTGTTATTATGCTTACAGGTGAAATCTAAAATGTTTAGGTTAATAAAAAATATGCTGTTTGACATGTGTTTTGGGCCTTTAAGAGTATACAGACTTAGACTCATGCATTTTCTCATTAATCACAGTAAATTTATTGAATTCGGTTTATTTCCAAACAAGAAAAAATATCATTGTTATCTTTGCTTCTCAACCGCACCAGAAGTTGCAGTTCATATCTGTGGTTGGAAATGTTTTTGCAACAATACTTACATGTATTGATATGAAGTATTTTACCTAGCTGGATTCGACTACAGTCTATCTCAGCAAGAGTGGCATCGGGTCGATAAAAGTAAAGTTTACTGCCCCAGTTGGTTGCGGCTACTCGATCATTAACAACGAAAGACCTTCATCGCCTTGCGAGTACAGCTTGAAGCTGTATATGAAAAATGAATGGAGCTGTTCGGCAGGAGGCATTGTCAATTTGGTTACCCATCCATTGATGGACAGGTTCTGTACAGAGCCAATGAAGGTAGATAGAGTTCATGAAGCGTGAATATTGAAACGCGGGTTTTAATTATAAATATTTACATTCCTATTGATTTCTTCGTTTAAAAAAATTCGGTTCATTTTGCATGAATCGCATGACTTGTAATGACGTAAGTAACGTCATGGCTGTTTCTATTGAAAACTCCCACGTATTACTCACCCTTTTCACAAATACTAATTTTTGAAAGCGTTCGACTTTATTTAAAGAAACAAATGAATAAAATGTAAATATAAGTAATGATTCTTATTTGGTGCGGTTCATGCAAATTGGACGTGCACGCGAGAGCTGGCAAATCCATAAAGCGCGCTAGCGCTTTATTGTAAATTTGCCAGCTCTCGCGTGCACGTCCAATTTGCATGAACCGCACCAAAATAAGAAACATTCCTTAAACCTTCAGCGCCAAATGAACCCGATTTAGCTTGGTATTTTTTAAAATATAAAAATTTCCGTGTTTGAAATCATGTTGGAAAGTTGGATAGAAAGGTTTCTAAAACAATTCTATACAATAGCAAAACCACGTCGACAATGATAACATACTTGTTTCATTTAGTGAGAATGAGAAGCTTTGTTTGTTTGTTTGTTTGTTTGGGGTTTAACGCCTGGTTTCAACACTTTTCTGGGTTATATCCCGGCGGTCAGTCCACCTAACCGGTGTTCCTGGGTCTCTAACCAGTACTAACCAATTTCTCCGCAAGCGACTGACTGCTTCCTCACTTGAATCAGAGGTGAGGGACAAATGACTCTCAGACGCAATGTCCGAGTTCAATTGTCACGGAGAAATTTTTCCCGCCTCGGCTGGGGATCGAACTCACGACCCCTGGATTGACAGTCCGATGCTCTATCCACTGAGCTAGCCGGGCGGGCACTTTATGAGAAGCAACACACTGAATGTCAATTAACGCAGCATTTGCACATTGTAAGTTGTGAAAAAATAAACTTTACAATTCTACATTAATATCTTTATAAAACCAATTATAAACATTTCACCTAACGTAAAATGACAATGGGGTCATTTCTTGATATACTTATTCCATGAATTTTAGCTTATTAATGACTTACGCCTTTTTTAAAAGTCAGGTACGTTATATTTTTTATACATCGCCTTTATTTCAATGATATTCATTTGAATCCATCAATTAATACGTTTTCAAACGTACCAACGTATGACCAAGATACTGTGGACAGTATCTTTCTATTGGGAAGTTTTTAATAAAATATTTTAAGGTATACAGTCATGTAAAATAAAACCCCTACGTAATCAAAACAAAAAATAAATACCCGAACTTTGCAAAATCAGTTAAAATAAAAACAAAGCCAATTTTATATGACATTTCTTTGTAATTTATAAACTTCAGTACTTATTTATAGGAAAGAAAATAGTTTTTGCGAACACACTGCATTATTTTAGTTTTAAAATGTACCTTAAAAATGTGCATATTTTTAACGTACCTGACAAACAATTAAAACTATTCAAAACTTGAACTGTTTCAAATAATTTAAAAGTAACAAGTCGTATATACAATCGATTTGTAAAAAACATAATATATTTCTAGCTATATTATTGAAAGTAATGAATATAACCTCGATTTGTGAAACAGTTAACGTACCTGACATGATACTAATCTGTTGTGTTTGTGCTCAAATATTTCTGTTGTAACCCATGTATAAGGGCAAAATATGTGTGCATACGTTAGAAAGTGCCAAGAAAATGAAAAAAGTAGGGGAAAAAACTTGTTTACTTAAAAAATCGTGTTTCATGTACACGTACCTGACTTTAACGTACTTGACAGTCATGTTATAATTTTCTGCTATGCAATCAATATATAAACTGCCACAAATGCATGTTTTACTTTAATAAAAAGATAAGACTGCATGAAAAACGAAGAACAATGATACGGAAATATAATTTCAAAACTACGGACGAGCAAGTAAGTATACTATTTAACGTACCTGACAAATTCTATCGTCCCACCTGTAATTTTATTATCTCTCAATTAATCTTAGATGATTCGACGATTGCATTTTAGTTTGTTTCATTCCACATAATTATATTTTAAGACTTAGTAAGCCAAAGTTTAATGTTTGTTGATGACGTATACGTTTGTTAAAGTAAGTTTAAAAGCATTTAACGTTCTTGACCAGTATATTTGCGACAATCATTTCATAAATCTAGGTTAGTCAGTTTATCAGAGAATTGTATAATTTTAAGTTACTTCGAATAAACTAAACCATAGCCGTTAAAACATGGCCTAACATCTGTGTTTTGTTTCCTTTTAAGGTTAAGATTTACGTAAATATTCATATAGACCCCTTTGCAACAGACTATTTCTAGGAATTGTCGGCTATTCTGATGTCAATTATGACGATATGAATAATTATAATTCAATTCTAGTGTTCGTATGATGTTTGCTATATATAAACCGTATCAAAATACGAGTTGAACAAACATGCCAATGTCACTCAGGGAAATGACTGCGGCATGAAAAAATTGAAAATGTCACTTTATCTGACATTCAATGAACAAAGCTTTGGAGTGAATCTACATACTTATCTTTAAACGATATCTTAACTAGCATATATATTTTTATGAGGAAATATTTATATTTCAAAACATTCGCATGGGTATCAGGAATGAAGGTCAAAATCAGTTATTGTTATTCTACATGTATGAGTGGTCTAACAACAACGCAGTTGGTTTCTATTCGTTGTGCGAAATGAAAATGAATTAAATAAAAACTGAAGGGAATTATTAAAAGCTATTCGACAGTCGTTTAACAAGAAACATGTTGTCTTCGCAACTTATATTTTAAGGTTGTTGACAGAGTGACCATATACATAAAACAAGAATTGGTTTTTATTTAATTAACTGAGTTATTTTTAATGTGTTTAATGTCCCTATATAGATGCTGGAGTCAAGTTCGGAATGGAATGGATCATCGTCCGAGTTCATTCTGGACATCATGTCTGCCGATCGTAACTACGACGACAACAATGAATTTACCTTGCAACTAATGTTTGATGACTCTATAGTGCATAAGTTTTGGAAAAACTTCACCTTTCCTGAAATTAAGGTAATTGCCACTTAAACTATGTACATATTGTAGTGATATGCATGACTGACATGTACATAGTCTGTGTTTTGGTCCGATTTTAGTCAAAATGCATTATTAATAAATTATCTTACTTTTATTTGTCGTATGGAATCATTAATCCAGGTTTATTAGTCTCCAAATTGATACATTTTAACTATTTTAAGCCGTTATCCTGAATGTAAACTGTCATTTTATCTTTAACATTTCGTGTATCAGGCATGGAGGCGGCCATTTTGTTGCATTGCTTCATGGGCGGTTGCCTAGGATATGTAAACAGTTTCAGCAGCATATACAAATGTCATAAAACTTTGGCTGTAATTTTCTGTCTTACTATCCATCATAAAGGAAATCGGAGGTGCCAGTCATTTGCTTTATTGTTTTCTCTTTCGATTGATATGTACATTAGTGGAAGTTTCATGTAAGATTTTCTGTAAACTTTGTACGTTTGTAATGCGCACTTGGCTGAATCTTGTGCGCAGCGTTAAACTGTGCGCATTTGCACACACTTTTTGTTTGTGTACGCATTTTTCTAAAGTGTACCGCAAATTTTAAGTGCGTACATCTGGGGTATATAAACCCAGTTTTTCTTCATTCTGGAGCTCCAACACATCAACATTCCAAAATTGTCGTCATTCATTTTTTCGAACAAGATTCAAACAAGGTTCAAAATTATTATCAAACAATTGACTATTAGTAATTTTAACTGGCAGAATTTCATTTATTTAAAGGTTGAATACAAATTTGTTAAAGAATTTCATAGCATATTAATTATAATTAGCCTAGTAAAGGCAGAGTGTTTAAAAGTTATTCATTAAAGTCTTTTGACTTCAGTATTGTATTTGCATGCTTTTTAGCAGGTTTTAAGCATTTCTTATGTAGACTAGCTACTAGCCTTATTATTTGTAATAGACTGGCAACAGAATTTAACATATTGTCAATTTCCACATTTTGTCTTGATATTTATTTTGGTGAATTATCAGAATAATTATCAATTGTTGAGGTACTGTATATCGAAAATAAAATTCATTAAACTGAAGCTGGCTATTTTAGATTTGTAGGTAGGAAATAACAAAAAATTACTACAAAAGTTTAGTTGGAGCTCAATTTCGGCCATTTATAACAGTTTTCCCAAGTCTGCTTAAAGCAAAAGGGTAATTCATCCTTGCCAGTTACTGGCTCAGACCCAGAGGACCCGGTTTTCAAACCCTGTTAGAAAGGCCTCCAAGAGCCAGAAAAGCGTAGAGATTGTCTTCACCGTCTAGACGGATAATAGGTTCCGTACCTGGCCCTGCCCAACAGCTGGACCGTAACAATATTGTTTTGCTAAGTTAAAACATGTAGATAAAGCGTTAGAGAAATAGGTATTACTAAGTAAATCGTCACCTCGGACTAAAGAAGTTCTGTAGGAATAATTTAAGGTAAACTTTTACATGGTTTTACACAAAATATCAAAATATATCATGGAATTGCCGTAATGTAAATTTATGAAATAATGAGTTTAAATGTAGGATATGTGTTTGAACATATGAAATTCGAGATTATTTCACTATTAGACAATATTCTTGAAAATATACGTTTTGTAGTTCAATCGTGAAACAAAATCGATATTTCACTGATTTAGAAACAAACGAAGTTTAAAAAGTAGTTTCAGTTGAAAAAAAAACACAAAAAAACAGTAAAATATATTTTAAAATGGTATTGAATATTAGGTATTCCACAATTTCAAAACAGTGAAAATAACATGAATTTTATTTCACACGGAAAACTATCTAGAATTAACTGGAAAACATGAAACAAATACTAGAATTTTGATTACAGGTAAAGGTGATGACAGAAAATATGTACATGAACAAAGTATGTTATTCACATATTGATCCCCACATGAGATCATCTGACAGTGTGTAAGTTGAATACAATTCTAATTTAAACGATTTAAAGGTAAAAGAGTATACCACCTACAAGAAACAGGTTCATTCTGAATACGTACATGTATTATAATTATAGAACTTACTAGCAAGTCTCATTCAAAATAAATCATTATTGATTAAAAGTACTATATTCGCAATTTATAAAAGGTGTAAGACCTATAAAAAATATAAACTTTAGTAAACATGACATATGTTAAAAGGTTGGCAATCAAAGTTGGAACCGTTTCCTAAGGTATTAGTGAAATCTATGCTTTTAAAGCTTAGTGTTTGTACTGTTCATTTTTAACATTAAAATTATAGGTCATTTATCATTTAACAGAGGTCTGACACCTTTTGACAAGTATTGTTTTAATTTATATTTAACACGACATTGGCTTTTCTAATAATTATTATAATAAATAGTGACTATTTTCTCTTTTAATTCAGTTATTATGAACAGCATCAGTCAGGCACCTTTATGTTATACAAAAACAAACAGTATAACATTGAGGTAAGATCTTACACAATTATACTGATTCAAATCTATGTCTTTCATACTTTAATTAAACATTAGACTAAACGAGGACTTTGTGGATCCAACGTTAAACCTCTGGATTTGCTAGGTTTCAGCCGTCTGCTTCACCCAGCTTACTCACCAGACATGGCGCCGGTGTACTAATCCGGTTATTCAATTAAAAATGTAAAACAGCTACGTGAACGTTTAATGAAGATTGTATCTTCATTCATAAGTGACTGGTATATGGATGTATTCAATCGCTCTGTAAGGAGACATGAAAAATGCTTCAACAGATGAACTATGACGGACGATACTTCGAGAAAGGGTGACATTTTATATTCGACGTCAAGTATCATGACGTTTTTTTTTTTCACAGCGCCGTGTGCCGCACGTATGTTGATTGTTATCTATGAATGCAATTTTTATGTGAAATCGTCTGACATTTTTCACAGATGTAGTTATATGATTACCATATTAACATGTATATTTTGTTAAAGTATTCATTTGGCTACTGAATTTATCAAGGTTGTCACAAAACCTTCCGAACGACCCTCGTATAATTACTTGTATAGTATATGAATAAACAACCATGTCGACAAGCTTGTTCAGCGATTTTTATAAAGAGAGCGTTAACAACACGGTTCCAAAATTTAATAATATTCATGTGCAACGAGGTTGGTTTGACACCTACAAAGCAGTGAAAATATGTTATTGATTGGTAGTAGTGATAGTAGTACTAGCAGATATACGTGCGCTTTTCTCTTTTCGTCAGCTAATTTCTTTTCATTATCATAAAAGGTAGAAGAGCAGGTAAAAGAGTGTTATCCTGGAACTTGGGTACGTTGCGCTTGTGGGATAGCGATTCGTGCCGGACAAGACGTGTTTATGATAAACTTGTGTGGAAGGATCAATTATATGGACTTCACACAGTGCGGCGATGGAGGAATTCTGACCGTATTGCAAGTTTCTTCATTAGAATACAGGGTATAAAATATTCTTTAGCCTGAAAAAGCGACATTGAGGCAAACTAAAGTTTTGCCATTTCTTATTTCTAATTTGCACATCGTATTTTCTCATTATTAAATAAGAAACACACATAACACACAAGCATGGAAAATAACGCGAAGAGATTTCTAAATGATGGTTCAAATAATATCCTTACTGTACAACAAATATGTCAGATTTCTTCCAAATGTTTTTGAACAAATGATGCATATTCTTATGAGCATATATTTGTACATGCTTTAAATATATCCGTTTTATACAGCTTTGACAGAGAATAGATGTCATCTTGTTTGCCTTTACATTTACATGAACGTAACAACGCCTTTAGTTTCCCTTCCAAATGGTTCAATGCATAATGATATTACCATTAAACCATTTCCTTCAGTACACACTCCAATTTTATTCCTATTCCAATCCACAGGAACACCAGATACATAGTAATGGATAATTATACTGTTTAGACATGTTAACTCATTAAGTTAGAATGACTCTCTGTATTTCTTTCTGTTGTGAGTGTTCAATGATTTGAATGTTTTATATTTTTGCTTTAATAATTCAGGTGTCGACGCCAATTGGCACGCGAATAAATATTGTAAGAAATACATATACAAATTTTGAGAACACTTTGAACATCGACATATTTATGGCACCTAAAGATGAAGGTAATGTTTTTGGACTATGTGGAAAATTTGACAACAGTCGGACTGGAGATTTACTACATAGTGATGGTATTTCTGTATCATCTCCAGATAACAGTTACAACGGACCGTTGGAATTTGTAAGCAGTTGGACGTAAGTAAAAATTCCATTTTGTTTTGTTTTGTTTTTTGTTTTCTCAGTGCTATGCTGTAGAAGAAACTGTGCCCTTAGTATTGTTTCTTCAATATACCAAATATTCAGTATCATAATGGATATTTTTTAAAAATCTGACCTACCTGGTCGTGCAATTATATCAATATGGAATTTCTTTTTTAACGGGTGTTCATTTAAGCACTATAATATTTTTTAAAGATGCATAAATGAAATAAATTAGAGTTATGTTTCAAGTAATATAATAATTATGTATGTAGTTTTAATTTCCGAATTATTTTCTTCTTTTTATAGGGTGTCAGCAAAAGATAACTTGTTTCTGGCACCTGATCGCCCTTTAGAGTCTTGGAAAGATATCAACAAACAGTTCTGTGTATGCCAACGACCGGGAACATCATTTAGCGAGGCGCTATGCTCGTCGTCACAGGATCTAGGATGCAGCAATGAACGGTCTATTACAAAAAAGAAGTGTTCTGTTACAAACAGAAAGAGGAGAAGTTCCACCACACGACACGACGAAGAGCTCCGTCGCCTTTTTGTGTTGATGAATCAAGAACGTCGGGAAAACACAAGATTGAAGGTGCTGTATAGTGTTTGAAATATATGATTGTCTAGTTTTGTTTTAAATTTTGCTCAAAAGATTCAGAAGAGTTAATAAGATATAAAAGTAAGTGGTCTATAGTATATGAAAACGGGTTTATTTTATATTCGAGATGGATAGACATGAGAAGTGTTTAAAGGGAATGGGGATATGTTGCAATAAAGTTATATAATCCCGAACATAGTTGCTGATAAAAAGAACTACTGATCTGTGCAATTCAGTATGCAGTTGTATAAAAAAAATAGAAACACAACTTCCCCCCTTTCTAACATTGTTTCTTTTTTCCCTGTCATCGTGTTCTTGCTGATTTTACTCCAGGTGCTCTGGTCTCGGAAAGATCATTGAGTACCCGCCCTTTGGCTTTGCAATGCTATTAAATTCTTATGTTTATATGTTGGTATGCTTTTGCATGCAACATTGTTGAGCTGATGGTTGGGTTGATGTTATTTCACCAAGACAATTTGTACTTGTTTTGTGATACGAGAACCTGTTGGGGCAAGTGTTAGGTTGATGCACCCTAGAACCTGGTTTAAACCCCCAGTGGCAATTTGTTTTGCCATTGACCGTTCCAAGGCGGTAACCCCTCTGGTTCTCACTTTCGTTATTTGTTTGTGGCATCCATTTTGAAACTGATTATTGTAATACCATGCTCTCTTTTCCTCTCTACTTTTTGGCTGTGTGAGGAGACTGTGTATGCTGGATGTGGCCATTCCTGATATGCATATTTCATTTTTTCATATAAAGATTTACTTGTAACTATCAAGTTTTGCTTACACCCCCAAAATAATATGAAATTTTATTCGTCCCATTTTAATACCATGGCTAATCCTAAGCAGTTGTCAATGCAAAAATACAATTATTGTATAATTATTTATCTTTATTTTTTGATTGTTTCTATCTATGCATTGTTTTTCTTTTTTTCATTTTAAGAGAAACGTACAATCGAGCATTACAACAGATGAAGCGGTTGTTCTCTGTTCTGCTTTAAATAATTCCCTGTCTGCAACAGATTACGCGGACGTCTCTGCTGGAGAAAATATAAGCGCTGTTATATCACAATGTACTATCGATGTTGTTGTAAGTGTTATGATAACATAATTTTGCTTTTAGCATGTTTAAAACGCTTTTCAATTTATTCTAGGGAATATGTATTTATATTTTAACTAGTGGAGTTCGGATGGGGCGCACATAGTGGGCTCCCCCCTTTCTAACATTGTAGTCAATATCAAATAACATAAATATCAATGCATAAGAATAAGAGAAAATGTAAGGTTAAATAATATTAAACACATTTTTTATTTATATTCTAGATTAATGTATTTGTAACTGCAGTATTAATACCTCTGAATTGTTTGCTGTTTAGGAAACCAGTGATGCAAGTATGGTCCAGGTTCACACAGATGCCATGAACTCGCTAGTGAGAAACATTATTGAGCTTTCGCCTTCTTATGCAGCAAACAATACAGACAAAGTGGAATATTTCCTTGCGAATTCGTGTCCAGCTAATTGTAGCGGGAAAGGAATATGTAGTACCAATGGTTGGTATAGTTTATATTGTTTATTTAAAATTCTGTGCTCAATTTTTGACGATTTACGAGAAATCGATTGTTCTGTCTTGAAGTCTACTGTTGCCAAGGCAACATTTTTACTGTTGCCCATCCGTGCTTTGACGTCATTGGAATTCCTCTCTACTTATGATGTCTTCTCGTACTTGTTTGTTCATATGATACCCTTTTAGGCAAGTCTGAGGTAAGTATACCTTTAATTTTGTTTATATCCCCACATACATATTACTTTGCCACTTTCCGTTCCCAGGCGCAAACTTTTTCATATATTGTTTGTTGTGTCCTTTTCGAAAATGTATCATTTGATGAAAGCATGCCTTTTTATGCTTGCTTGTTTGATTGTATTGAAAGGCTGTTTTTACTGAAATATCACATTAAAAAAAAACAGTACTACTGTTGATACATTGTAAATAGGCGATATACATCGACTTTTACTATACTTTTTCTTTCTATGCAGATGATGTCAGCCGTACTTTTACTTTTTTCTTTTTATCAAAAGGCGATGTTTAGCTGTGATTCTGTCCGCAGCTCTCCATTGCTAGTCTTGTTTTAAAGTTGTTGTTTGTTCTATCCGAAAGTCAATTCCATTTCAAATCTTCGATACAAACTTTAAGGAACTTTCTGACGAAGTTAATATATTTCTCTATTTTAGGAACATGCTCTTGCAATGATAACTACAGCGGATCTGACTGTAGCATTAACAAATCCGAGCCGCTAATCATAGATGACATAGAAGGTGGAGGTGCGTGTGGCATAGGGGATGGAAACGACTGTCAGTGTTTTACCTTGAGGACTGATAATCTACTCGAACAATTCACTTGCTCAGTGAATGTTTACGAGGTATATTGTTATATTATGTTTACATATATCAGATTAAAATTTGAAAAGTTTAAAAACACATTAAACTCAAAATATAAGAAATAGACGAACACTGTTAAACACAGAATAATTGTAATTATTTGATGTAATAATGGTTTGTTTGTAAGACCCGTCGGGATTGCGCTCCGACACTAAAGGGATAAGTAATGATGTTAAGGGCTTACCACACTCCTCCCAAAACGTTCATCGATAAAAAAATATCAAAATCTCAATAACGCATAATGCCGTTCATTGAAACTGCTCAAATTAGTGTTACTAATGTATCATTATTTTGCATATGGTAAGACACGTTAGAACAGTAAAGAAAAATAGCGAGATCTAAAATTTCCTAAATTTCTATTTACATAAATTCACAAAAACTCAACAACACAAAAAATCACTTCAAATGCCCACATGAGTAATATGATACTGACAACACTGTCTTGTGTCCTCGTGACTTGCATAATTATGTAAACTTTATGAGATGTTAGTAAAAGTATGTTTGACTTTCAATTTTCTGGTCGCGTAAACGGATGACAATTATTGATTTCTCTTTTAGTAGTTGGAAGTTCTTTACAAAGTTCAAAACATTTTCTTGTCAGTATCATTACAATCGCGTGGGAATTTAAAATCATGTTTTGTACAGCTAAGGTTTTATGAATTTATGTAAATAGATTTTTAGGTCTAACTTTTTTCGCTACTTTTTTAACGTGTCTTACTGCATGCAAATAAAGATTCGTCAGTAACATTCATTTGTGCTAAGTTTCGTTGAACGGCATTTTGCCATCATTGAGATTTTGATAATTTTCTTTTAATCGATGAACGTGCTTGGGAGGAGTGTGGTAAGCCCTTAACCTCGGCCTGAAGCTTAAAAAACGCTTTAAAACAAGTATTTTCTAAACATGCTCAATTAAATAAACTTAATTACATTTTAACTAAATGATATTTGGTATTAATAATAATGATCAAACACTCTCTGTTAGATGAGATATCTAAGTAACGTTGATATTGAGTTGGATATTTATATATTTCAGGTCTCATCTAATGGGAGTCAGAAGAAACTCTGGGCAGGGTACACATCCGGTGAATACCAAGACACATTCACGGGTGTGTGCTGCGTTTACGACAAAGGCACAACTAATCAAACAAAATTCTACTCCCTTAAGTATGAGTTCGCGATAAGCAACGACGGAAAACATTATGGGAATGCTAGTGTCACCCTCATCTATAACTCTGCCTGTCAAGATGTGAAAAGTGCCCCGGACAACAGCAAAGATGTGTTACTAAAGGTAACCGTTCATGTCATGCATGACATTCGGTAAAGGTTATATGAAAAAGCTGACTTGTACAAAACTGCACAAATTGTGTCGTATGTATCTAACGCTCGAGATAAATTCATTGTAAAGCTAAACAATTACTCCCAGACTGTTAAATCAAAGTGATCATTCAAGCGGAAATAACTGTCTTGATTATAATGTTTGAAGTATTGTTTTGCAAGTGAAATACGTCGCAACTGTCATATTAATAAATATTTTCCTGCTCAGCAATATAATTGTGCTTTGAAATATTATGCTGATAAAAACATTTTCTGCAATACATTTCCTCACAAATCGTGGTTGAATATTTGTGAAATGCTTAGCATCTAATAACATGGTGTTCAAAAGGATCATATTATAAGATTTGTCTCATGTCCTATGATAAAGGATTTGTATACGTAATCCTTACATGTAAGAAGTTGCTTGATTATTTTGTTTATACATGTAGTATCGTTGGCATTTTGAGGAAAACATCACATATGCAATACATTTTAAAAAGGTCTGGGTTGCTAGTTTATTTATTATCATCACTGTGTTCATTTAAGGATGGATTCTGCTTCACGGAGCAGACAGGTATAGAGGAAAACATATTGCCTACCAATTACTCTACGTGTAACCCAGCCCAGAAGCTATACGATTGTTCAGAAGGTACATATTTACTAAACATAGATGCAAGTATTTATTATTTTATAGATGCAAGTATATATTATTTATCGAAACGATCTATTTATGTCATTCAGAAATAGAAAAAAGAAGGAACGTAAGATTTCCACTTCCAATCTGTAATACTTGGAAACCTGTGATCAATTCGAAGTTATTGCTACATGATTTGATAATTTGGAATATATGTTTGATCAATGTTAATAGAAAATTATCGAAATTCTTACGTGCGTGCTAATTGTTGACAATGCATGTTTACAATTCCTTGACCATGGCACTGCAACGACTTTCAATTTTGTCCTTAGTATGCAGAAAAGAAATTAAAGACGAGTCAAACAAAATGGTAATTGTCATAGTGGTAGCCGTTCTGCTGGGTATGGTGGTAGTGATAGTAGTTGTCGTCTGCATTACTTGGAAATTATGTTTCCAGAAGAAAGTTACGCCAAACGTGTATGTTTTTTAATTTATGTATTTGTTTCATATAGTTTAGATTGGTGTAGTTGTTTTTTTATCCGCCAGCTAACACATAAAGAATGTTTCGAATGCTCATTTGCTTGGTATTAAAATAGATTCCTACGAACCTTTGATTTAAAAATCAAATATCACAAGTTTTTCATAGAATGTTTTTATGTTGTCAGTTTTAGAAAACATTGATTCTGGGCACGACAAGTCAATTGCCCGGTCCCCGCGTACTACCACATTACACCTTCTACAAAATCAAAGGACAATCCGCTCTTGATTTTATTCCGCCTACAGCTGATCCAATGCACGTGCCAATATCGATAATTGACGATACTATACATGCAACTATTATATCCTATCATGGCATTGGTTAAGTTTATTACTTTGGTAAAACAAAATTCAATCTACAAATACTGCCACGATGATCGATGCTGAAAGGGTGGGGGTGACATGAAAACAAATTCTTAATCCTGAATTTTGTTTTACGATTACAGCAACAAATTTTACAACGTATTAGAATTGCATTCTTCGCTAATTTATATAGTGCGATAGACGCATCGAGAGGCACATGCGTGCACATGCCAAAAGGTAGCTCTGTTTTTGCGCAAAAATCAATACACTACTGTTTTCTTAAAAACAAAAAAAAACTCATAAACAAGCATCGACATTTATAACAAAGCTAAATATCAAAACATATTATGTTTTAGCAAACCGCATATACAAAGTTCAACGGGATCGTGGAACAAGACCAAAATCGATTCTGTTAAAAAAACAGCCTGGTAAATGTTTTAATTTCTATTGTCGTTTCTAATAATGTTTTATGCAACTTAACGATTGAAGTTGAAAACAATCAAATATCACTGCCATGATATTGTTGCTTTATGATTAACCTAAAACAAAGTATATTTAATTTAACAAATGGAAATCCACTTTCTTGCATACCAGATCAGGTCATCCGGTGTTTTCACCCGTGTAGGAAATTTGGATTCTACACCCCCGTGTAGAATGAGTCACGTGAGTGACGTCACGTCTTCAAGTATCTGACGTAATATATTCAAGTTATTGACGTCATTGTAAAAAAAGGTTTACGTAAATGTCAATATTTGAACATAAGGAAAATAAATTAGTTTGTCTACATACACAGAAATGTTATAAATAAAAAAAGGTATGCAAGAAAAAGTATCTTGCACGAGACATTCGGTAAAGATAGAAAAATCTGTCACCTCGGGTGAACTGTTTTGGCGGGAACTCGTCAGAGCCTCGTTCCCGCAAAACAGTTAACTCTCGGTGACAAAATTTTTCCATCTTCACCTCACACTCATGCATGATACTTATTAGAAAACAGTTTCATTGTTAAAAGTTTCTCTTAGTAAGTTTCAAGTAATTCATAATTGCAGTTATTGAAAAGCACAGGCAGATTACAGTTTGGAATTATAGTAATTGATTCTATGACATTTCAAAGTCGACTTTTATCTTTTTGAAATAGATGAAAAGGGAACTTTGAAAGCCACCGAACACGACAAATATGAAAGTACTGCAGGCTCGGTTTGATTGAGCCTGTTCATGGGCAGTAATGGAAATGCTTATTACTGTCCACGCCGCCTAGCCCCGGGTTGAGCGCAACTCAGTAATTACACCATTAAATAGTACAATTTCGATCCATCCCAAACGATGGTATGCATATGGCGGTGAACATGGAACCTTCAATGAGGTATTTTCAGATTAATACCATTCCATGTTCAGCGGCGTATGGTCCCCAGATAAAATAATGGGTTTGCCCTAAACGAGAAAACAATGGGCGGAACTAAACAGAATAGAATTTTGACAGGGGATCTTAGAATATAAATCCTGCATATCACAGACTACGCCAAAGGCAAAATTTAAAAAGCAGGAAGTATATCCTTGGGGGTGATTGGACAATATCCAAATCAATATTGGCTGGGATATTGAAACCACCTATTTATAAACTGGCCGAAATATTAAAACAAAGGAATTTTAGAAGTACTATAAACATAGTACATAAGTATCGTGCTCAACGACCTTCAAAGGACGTAACTGATAACAGCACTGATTGAATGTACGGGGAGACTTTTTACAGCCGCCACACGGCACAAACAACGCTACTGTGATATTGAAATAGATGAAAAGGGAACTTTGAAAGCCACCGAACACGAGGTCACTGCAAAACTTCAAATCTAAGGAATTCAATCAACCGGAAAAAAATCCCTTTCCGATCAATAACAGTTATGAGTGGGCGGTAACCTGTCAAGGACCAGACTTATCTAACGCTACACTACGAAGCAGTGTGGAGCCGTTTACTAGGTCAGCTGATGCTTTACCTGCACTGGACACAGGGAAACAAGGATTATTCGCACAGAACTTGTTACTGGAAAGGCAAGGTACCCAGGGGCCTGCTAGTAATCCTCAAACTGAGCTAACAACTTCAAGAGGCGTGTCTGAACTTGAGCTGGACTTAAATTAACAGACGTCATATTAGATTTTTATAAGCAATACTTTTACTTTTTATATCATCTTATTGTGTTGTTGTTTGTTTCTTTTTACCATTACTAAACTGTTAAACACGTAGATGTTAAGCGTATTTAGTCGAAATTTTAACCATTCTTTTCTATAAATCTCAGCTCGTTTGTTTTGTTGTTTGATTTTGTTGTTTAACATAGCTTCATTTGTTGTTAAGGAAATATATTATAATGGGAACACCGCACGAAAGACTTACAACCGTCCTTTAAAATAATATCACGCATTTCTTTTAGTATGGAGTCTTTTCATTGAAAACTTTGAGTTGAACTTAACTCGGATCTTGACCTTATGGGCAGATTTGTATATGTCCGTTATTGCCTTTACAAACCAAACTTGCGGGAGTTTCGAAGTCATGTCAAATTTAATTTTCAAATTCCTATTCGAGTTAGTTTACAATTTGTTATAATTATTGTTTTTAACATGTTAAAAAAATAATATTATAAGATCGTAATACATGTATAGAAAAAACACTATTAAGTTGTGATATATTGTACAATGGATTGTTTATTAATTAAACTTTTTTTTAAAATATTTTTATTGTGAAATGTTTCTGCTTAATGCTTATAACTTATAAGAATGAGTTTGAGATAATGATTGGCATTAACACTTAGAATTTGCCAAGTTTAACTTGGCATGCTCGATATCGTATGTTTTTTTAATTGTTGTTTTTTTTTTCGTTTAGTTTTACTATGTTTTGAATATTGTAAAAAGTTTTACGTTTCCGTTCACAATTCATAAACGTTTCGAACTATTATCTAATGAATTCCTCAAATTTGTGGCATTTGTTCATTCAGTCCAGAACCTTAAATATGTGCTTAAAGTTAGCCCCTAAACTAGTTAGTATTTTCTTTCAATTCGTAGAAAACGCGTCACACAGGAAGGTGATATGTTGCTGTCATATATGAAGAAGAAGTGCATTATTTTATTGAATATTTAGTACTTGCATCAAAACTGTATTATTTATGTTCTGTTTCGCTACTCATCACAGTGAGTATTTATTTTTAACATTTTACATACAGTAAGTATTTAATATTTTTAAATTTGACTTATCTCAGCAAGTATTTTTAAACATTCTTCACATGAGTTTAAACCACTGCTGTCATCATCTTAACATTGACGTACTGAATATAGTAATGAATAAAATCTAGATGTTTCGTTCTGAACTTTGGGTTTTCAAATTAAATATACTATTTAGCAGTTTACGTTTGTAAGAATGAGATGACGGTCATTTGACCCAATCTGAAATGCGTTTCTAAAACTTGATGGTCATAATAATCACTTGATTTGATGTTATTTTTACTCGTTGCATGTAAGGTGACTGCAAACATGTTTTCAAAGGACATTATGTCATCCTCCCGAAATATGCTTAATCTTGATTATGCTTCTAAACACAACCGAACGCTTTAGTATGGATCTCAGATTCATGAAAGGAAGACTGGGAGAACAGTGACAAATTCAGCCTCCTTGTCTATTTAGAGATGCAGCTGCCGGCATTACGCCGTCGGTAAATGATGAAGAGGGGAATTTGTAGAAAAACGAAATCACATACAAAATATGCTGTCTTTATTCAGTTATTAAAAAAGCAAATAGTTTGCAACGTTTACATAAAATAAAATGAATACATGTGTACATGACCCTGTCAGATCCTTAAACATTTATAGGAAATTGACGTTATCAAATACTATTAGAGTCATAGCTGGAAAAACTGTGAAAGAGTGCATTCCACACCGACTACATAGCTTGTTTTTAAGCAACTCTGAGAGCGTACTTCAACCGTTTTAAAGACTGGAGTACATGTAATACATAATACTTGAGCAACGATTCGCCATCTAAAAGTTTTTATAATAGGTGTAAGTAGATTTACAGAAGGATTTAATGTCGTAAAATCAAAGGTATATCCGGTTAGTGTGAGATGAACAAATGAGTCTGAAAATATCTCATTTATTAATAAATGAAACGACTTCTGTCTGTCAAAAGTCTTATCGCATGCAAGCCAGTGAAAGAGGCCAAGAATCCGAGTGGCATCAGCAGATGCCTGTATTGTTGAGCAACTAAAAAGCGAGTGTGATTTTGACAAAAGATCTGAGAATGTAAATCCTGTAGACAACGCTAAAGGCAAAATTCAAAAAGCAGGAAGTATATCCTTGGGGAAATTAAACACTATCCAATTCTCCATTGGCTGGGATATTGAAACCACCCAACCATAAACTGGCCGAAATATTTAAACGTGTGTTATCGTTTGTTTATTACATGAATTATACTCAATGTATAATTGTGACAAAAATACGCCCCCTTATAACTGTTTCGTATAATTTAATGATGATTGTAGGCGGCCCATAACATTACATTTTTGTTGAATGCTTTGTCATTCTGGCTCAAATGTTTACGAACAACCTTATTCTTAAACTCATTTTTTGAAATAACACAAACATTGCAATTATGGATAATTTTTGGTTGTTTTCTTATAAAATACGAAATAAAATCTCCCTATCGTAACTACGATATTTCAAACAAAACTAATCTATTATGTGTTCAAACTTTAAATTTAGAGGGTTTTTTTATAGTTTCTTTCACTTTTAGTCAGTATAAATGTATAACAAATCCTAAAAGCTGCATTTAAAGCAGAAAAAATACAAAAAAAAATATTCTTTAACCTAAAGCAGTCAATCAAACTATCTTCCAACTCAATACGTTTCGTGATATTAGGGTAGGAACGCGATTGACAATCTTTTTATTATGTGAAACTTTTTGGACCAGGTGTCGAACCAGCACTATCATGGCGTCGTCGCATAGAAAACAAATCTACCAACAGCGTGACCCCCCACCCGAAAACAGATGCACAAGTGACGTTGATATTCTTAAGAATCATTTCTTTTCACCGGTGTTATCTTTTCAGAGGGTAAATTCTTATTATAAGTGAAGTAAATTACATATTAAGTTAAAATGTGCTTTTCAGATGTAAACACAGTATACGTGCTTAAAAAGGCTGCCTGATTTCAATGCAAACTATATCAAAAATGTATTTACTCATGGTTCCATCTTAATTCATTTGCAAAACACATACTAATTATGTTAATGATGAGCAATATGAAGGACCCAATGGTAATTGCAGCTTTGACAAGGGAGTGAACTCTTATATGTCATAAGCAATATTATGTACAATGATGAACATGTTTAATCAAAGAAAACAATTTGTTTTATCTCCTGATAAGTATAATGTTAACATCAAAAGAAAGTTACCGTTACATATATAATATCTTGTAACTTAAACTTAGTTTCTGCATTTTAATAAGATGGTTTTGGCTTGCACAAGCAACATACTTTAAATGTGATTGTTTACATTTTCTTGTTTACGTTCTAGTAAACGGTAAATAGTGTATATTTGGAAAAAAACAACATATACATATCAGAAATCGCCACACTAAAAAACACAGCCTCCCCACGCAGCGAAAAAGAAGAGAGGAAGAGAGAGAGCGCATGTTTTATATATGTATGTCAATTCAAATAGGACGCCACAAACAATTAATAAACTTTTTGAGGTAGTAAACTTTTGGAAGTAACTTTTGAGGAAGAAAAGATTGAAAAACCTACTTCATTGTGTACGATACTCACATGACTTTTTGTCTTCTTTCCCTTCGGTAATACTTTTATTTTTGTTTAAAGTGTGTAAAAGCCTTCTCAAACATTGGCACATCCATTATACACAGCCTTGTGAATTCTGTAAATTTGTCATTTCTTGCGAATTTTATGCGAAGCTGTTTGCAAATTTATGTTTTACATAATTTGAAATATAACGAAAGAAAAACGAAGTGAAACTACGTATTAGTTGCTAGTGATTAACGAATTGAGACGCACGGTTACTGTTTATCGTGAAAATGTATTGGATCGTGCAAACAATCTACGTTCTTTTCGTTAGCGAATTGGAACGCAAATATGCAAACTGAAGCGTAACATTGCGCATGCTTTCGAATCCGTGCGAAATTTAACGAAAGGGTATTTCTGCCTTCGGCCGTTACCTGACGCTTAACAAGACTTGCAAAAAGGTGTGGTCGATATGCCTCTTCCTCACATCGCACTGCTGTTTGACAGCTGGTTATTTTTAATTTTTGAATTTTTGTTAGTGCAAAGCTATGCCAAGGGGAGGTGGAAAGGCGTCTAGAGCGATAGAGATAAAACTCGCTACTGTACAGCTAGAAAAACTCAAGGAACCAGAGGTGCAGTCTAATGTCTGCCTTGCCGTGCTGAGGTGTAAATACCTGAGAATCCTTATTGGTAGGTTTTAAAATTTTAAGACAAATTTCTTTCTAAACTTGATTGTATGTCATAGTTATATGTTTGATGTGTAGGGTCGGCTCTTCTGTGATATTTGCTCATGGTAATATGTGGTAATTGACTTGAAGGCTCTATAATTTTGTAGCCAAGTAAAGGCTTTTTGTCACGAATCTCCTAATTTACACAACCTACTAGGTCCTGTTTACATACAAGTTTTTAAGTAAAGGTTTTCTCTGACGTGTTGTATCCCTACTTTATGTTGACATTTATTGGAATTTTAGTGTATTTGTTTCAGTGCTGGTGATGTACAGTCTGAGGTCCCAATGTCCCAAGGTCCCCAGCCCAAGTTTCTAAGAAGTATAAGGACCTCGGACCTGATAGTGATTACGGGAGACAAGACTCTGAATCTGAAGACCCAATACTTCAATCCCAGGCCTATTCGATATTCTGAGCTTTGAAACTGCACTTGAACCATATCCTGAAAGTACACAATATTATGAAATTGTCAGTATACATTGAACAATTAATTATTGTATGTAAACGATGTAATAACCAAATTAATGCAGTAAAATTTATGTGTACGTATACGCATCATCAAGGTCACACCAAACGAGCTTGATACTTAAGAAACCTTTATAAAAAATATAAAGAACCAGAAATGACAGGCTTTTTGGTTGTTAAATGTATGTGTTTGCCATTAATGTCACCAACGCAATTAGGAAACCATAAGCCAGTTGTTTCTATTCTCCATTTAGTTTCGTTATAGTTTGCGTGCATATTCGTTTGTCGTATTTTCGTGATTCGTATGCAAGCGTATGCAATTTGTTTTCTATATGTGAGGATGCCTTAAGGTTTCGAACAATTCTTTTCTGTCATAAGCTACTAAATATATTAAGTTTGTTTTTGTTCGTAAGCTGCACTTCTCAAATGTAACGTAAGTTAAATACATTATTCCCATTACTCAATAAGTAAACTGTCCAGTATGTATTGCTTCTTATGTTATGATGGTGTATAGATAGCACTTGCTAATGAGAACCAAAGCTCTCATACATTGTTGTTGTTACATCTTACAGGCAAACACAGGCAAAACAGTAAATATAACTAACAGTGAATATAAAATGGTGATCGAAGTGATGGAATAGATAAAAAGGGAACTTTGAAAGCCACCGAACAGGACTAAATGAAAATGCTGTAGATTTTTATTTAGCCTTTTAATGGGCAGTAATGAATATGCATCTAGCCTCAGGTTAAGCGCCACTCAATATTTACACTAATTAAAAGAGCCTCTTTGATCCATCCCAAACGATGATTTGCATATGGCGGTAAATATGGAGCCTTCAATGCGCTAATTTTAGATTAATAGTATTAAATACCATTCCATGTTCAGCGGCGTAAGGACCCCTGATAAAAGAATGGGTTTGCCCTTAAAGAGAAAACAAATGGGCGGACCTAAATAGAATAGAACTTTTACACGGGATCAGAAAATATTAATCCTGCATATCGCAGACAACGCGAAAGGCAAAATTTATTGGGATGAGTGTACATGTACAATATCTAAATCTCTATAAGCTGGGATAATGAGAATATAACGTAGAAAAAAACATGAATTATAAACTCTAAGGTCCTTGCATAGACGAATAAATCACTTTAAATGGGGGCGAAATTAGTATTGGCTTTTCACAGGTAATCGTTGTTTCTTATTTAAGAAGTAGCTCTCTTATTAGTTGTTAATGCATACAATGAAATAAACAAGTGTCAACCTTATTTTAGAAGAATTGTCTAAATTGTCATTTTACAACAAATTTTCGTATTTTTAAGAGCACATGTAAAATTCACAAAAGGTCTCAAATAAACAAATATATCCGTGTGCGTAATTGAATTTATTACAAACCATCCCACACATTCCTTGAGATCAATTTTTTCTTCTAACGAAAACCACTTGAAAAAGATCCTGTAAAACAGGAAATATGAACTTATATCAGTAAATGCAACATTCACTACACTTATTAATACTTAAGTAAATTAAATTGCATCCTATTATATAAAATGTGCACTTATTGAGGATTTTGAATAGTTTTAACTTCATATACAAATATTTAATTATAATTTGCAAACCCATAAGGTCTTGATATTGTTGTTTTAATCAACAAGACCATAAAATTATCGCTAGAAAGCAGTATATCGGCATTATAATTTGAACATGGTGTTAACTTGTGGAAAAAACTTCGGATTAATATTGTCAATGCACTAAACCAATAAATATTAATATATTTTTGTGATGAAGATTTAAAGCCACTATTGGAGCTCGTCACGAGAAAAAATGTGTTCGGTAATATTTTTGAGAAGTTTACCTTTTAAAGAATTTTCAGTTATACTTCATGATCATATCACTTATTGCTGATTGTCACTTCTTTAACTTCATAATGTTAGATTGACAGAGAAATGCGTAATAGGCAATTATGTTTTATGCTCAAATTTATGGCTTCATTGCAAGAATTTACGTCTTCTTTTATCGCGAAAAATGCTAACCAAATGAATATGAAATTTTCTAATCTAAAGTTTGCATAAATATTAATGCAGCAAGATGTGTTATGTATTTTTTGCTACAAGACTCTGAGCCAACAGATCGTTCGAGATTTAAAGCAATATTAAAAACAAAATCATTGCTCGATGGCTTTCTATTGCCCTTTTCTGTTTGTCTACTTATGATTTCTCAACTTTATACACTTTGCTCTTTAACAATTTAATAAGAGACAAGCTAACCAGTCTCATTAATAAAAAACGTTTGCTAGAGAAAATAAAATCTTCATCGCTTGTAATGAACATAGGGCATTTGTACAGATGGCTCTTATAATGATAATTATACTTTATAGACGTGTCGCTAACTTTCTTACTGGATAATATTTATGATAGATTCGGTTACTCTATTTATAAACAAGAAATAGGCATCCCAATGGGTACTTATTGTGCACCCCTTGTTGCTGATCTGTTTTTATACTGTTATGATTGAGAATTTATGTTATCTCTTCTACTGAACATCAAGATGATTTTACAGCTATATTATTACAGCTTTAAACAACACCTCGAGGTAACTTGATGATTTATTAAATATAAATAATAACCATTTTCCATTACTTGTTAATAAGATTTACCCTAAAGAACTACAACTTAAGAAAGCGAACACTTTAGAAAAACAAGCAAACGTTCTCGATCTAAATCTGTCAAATTGAAAATGGTTACGTCACTACTAAAATAAACGATAAAAGAGATTATTTAAATTTTAATATAGTAAATTTACCGTTTTAAGACGGCGATGTTCCCCTTGCAATTTCTTACGGGTTTTTTATTTCACAGCTTGATTGCTTTTTAAGAGCTTGCAACGATGTTAATGATCACAAATTAAGGAAAACATTTTACAATATTTATCGTCGATACCCGGATCTTATTCATAGATACAGGTGCAGTTTAAAATCACTATTGCACCAAGGTATTTCACAACCAGTTTTTATGGAGATTTAATTTACATACTTAAGAAGATAAAATTGATAGTGCCTCTTGCTGGGAGCGAACCCGCACCACCACGGCGACAGCGCCTAGCCATGCAATTCCTGCGACGCAACCGATTGAGCTAACCGGGACAACCCCAAAGAGGTTGATCAGATAGCCCCGATATACGTAACAAGCACTGCATGACATAGGTAACGGGTTATTTTACTGATAACAGTACTGACTATATGTACGGGGAGACTTTTTACGGCCGCCACACTGCACAAATAGCGCTACTGCGAATTTCAAATGATAGTGAAAGGTTAATGTTAATTTCTCCCGGTTATTCGTAAAACCCATCTGTAAATTTAAAAAGAAAGGTTACCAACATGATATTTTACAGCGCTCTGCATGCCTGGTGATTAACCCTTCTACAGTTGATCATTATGCTTACCTCTTTGGTTGCACGACGGTGGCAGGGGTTTAAGAGTTTATGAAGGTTTTATTGGGAAATCTTTTCTTAAAAGAACCTAGAAACTCGATTTGTTTCTTTTATCCCTTTCATCGTGTCCTTGCTGATTTTACTCCAGGAGCTCTGGTTTCGGTAAGATCATCGAGTATCCGCCCTTTGGCTTTGCAATGCTATTAGAGAAAACTTGTATTTGTTTGTGATATGAGAACCTATTGGGGCTACTATGAGGTTGGTGCATCCTAGAACCTGGTTTAAACCCTCAGTGGCAATTTGATTTGCCACTGACCGTTCCAAGGCGGTAACCCCTCGGTTTCTCTGTTTTGTTAATTGTTAGTGGTGTCTCTTTTGAAACTGATCATTTTATTAACCATGCTCTCTCCCTCTCTTCTTCTTGACTCTGTGGGGAGGCTGTTTTATTTCTGAATGTGACGATTCCTGATATGCATATTTTACCTTTTTTCGTCTATGTTTATGATATACGAGTATTTAGTAGTTAAGAATCCAATTTACAGATTGATTTAGATCGAGAAATATTCTTAAGTTTAGCTTTAATAGGTTGGTGTTAAGACGGAAAAGTGTATTATCTATATTAAACATGTTTATGATAGGTGTAAATAAAAGCTGCATTATGTCATCTTGATGTTTGAATGAAAGAGATAGCATACGTTTTCAGTCGCTTTCAAACCTCTCTAAAACAGATCAGCATCTGGGTTCATAATAAGTTCCCCCAGGGATGTCTATTACTGGTTTATTTATAGATGAAACAAATCTTACATAAATATTGCCCAATACAGAAATAAAGGAAAAATATTTTTAAATCATCTTAAACAAAGCTACAACACACCAATTCAGGTAGCCGGTACAACTCCTAAAACGTTGCGCGAATGCCCAAATATTGTGTTCGTCTTTATCTAACACTGGAAACCGATTAAACACTGATAATGATACTAACTGATTTCTACGGAGAGACTTAAACGGCGGACACGCTGCATAAACATTACTACTGTGATTTGTTAATAATTAAAAGTCAACGCTGGGAATCGAACCCATACGTTCTTTTTTTACGAACGATACTGGTTTAATTTTTCCTGCATTTTTACTATGAGACTTTTTACTTTCTATTTAATTATGAGAAGTCATACATTTAAGAAAATGTTAACATCATTATAACTAAACATAAGGCCAGGCCCTAGTTGGTGGAATAAGCAACTTTTCCAAGAGAGCTGAGACTTTCTAGAAATCTGAATAATGAGCTGTGCTTTATTCAAAGTTTATTGACTATTTATGCACAGACGCGTTTCGATTCTTAATTGTTATTTCAAAACACGATGCGGCAATAAGTTTATAGCAAAAACATTCATTCTGGCGTGACCATATGAACTAATTTACAAGTTCTTATTTACAAGTACACGTGCAGGTGAATAATTTTTGTGTCATTATAAATCCATTGAGCACATGTGGGCAAAGCTTTTGTAAATAAAACGAAATTGACGAATTTCAAATTATTTTACACTACCGCGATGGATGACGTTGTTTTTTTTAATTCAGAGAATCAGTGATAATAAGAATACCTAAAACAGTAGAATATGACAGAGAAAAATACATTAAAAAGAAAAAGTGGATCATAACTATCTCTTTCATTTATATATATTAATATATATATATATATAGTGCACATTCTAAATGTTCATTTATATATATTAATATTTATATAGTGCACATTCTAAATGCACAGTTGTCCATCACACTTTAAATAAAACATTCAATATGACGAAAAATATCGAACCATAAATACAATGTAATCTAAATTTGCATTAAATATGCCACCAAAAATTCTTAATTGTTTTAATAAGTCTACTATGAATTGCTTTTGATTGTTAATTTTAAATTGCATTACGGATGTTTAATGATGAAAATAAAAAATATGTTAGAAATTATTAATTACAATGTATTAGAAATGATATTACACCTACTAAGGAGCAAACCCGAACCAAACGACAATGTTGTTCAACGTCTAGCCATGCAATTCCGATCGCGCTTTAAATTTAACTAGCCTAGTTAAAGATAACCCTGATAAACATATTTATCATTGAATAACATCAGTAAACCATTTTTGACTGATAACTGTACCGACTGTATGTACGGGGAGATTTTCTACGGCCGCCGAACCGCAAAAAATATCGATACTGTGATTTTCAAATGATATTGTCCCAACTGGGGAGCGAATGTTCCGTAATGCGACTGCGCCAAGCCATGCAATTACGATCAAGCTACCAAACTGAATTGAGATAGCCGGCATCTTGGACAAGGGTAAGGTAAGTATGACGATACATTCAAATCAAGGCATGTAGAACCGGCTACCGAAGAGAAAATAAATTTATTTCTCTCACGAAGAGAACAAAACATACAAAGAATAAAGAAAACACACAAAAAATCGTCATGGAGTAGTGAAAACTCACAGTGTAGAATAACCATTTTAATACAAAAAGGGACATAACTCTATCTTGAAATGAACTTGGCTTCAAGTTAAGCGTGTTGTCAAGAGCAATATTATTTGAAAGTCTGATAAAGAAGTATTAATAACTGGTACAGTTATAGTCAACGTTAAGTTTCTGTGTTAAACTCCAAGTTAAAAAGGGGGTTTTACCCCAACACATGTAACATTGACCTAAAATTGGCATCATGATCTTGTTGTCATAAAGAATATAACTGGAAATTTTCAGAAAGAAATTTAAAGAAATGGAATGTTTAAGAAAGTGTTTTCGTGTTATTATCGAAGTACAATAAAGGGCATTACTCCATCAAATGTGACCTTCACCTTTAGAATTAGGCATCATTATAACCTGGTTGTCAAAAGCGTTTTAATTTGAAAGATTGATGAGGAAATATTAAGAAATGGCAAAGTAATGGCCAAAGTTGAGTTTTCGTGAGTCTGTCAAAATCCAGTACTGTACAAAAAGAGGCATAGCTCCTTCAAATAAGACATTGATCTAAAGAATTTGGCATCATTATGACCAGGTTGTAATAAGCAATATAATTTGAAATTTTAATGAAGAAATATTAATAAATTGCAAAGTGATAGCAAACGTTAAGTTTTAGTGACAGACGGATTGACAAAGCGATCCCTATGTATCACATTATCTTGAAAGTGCGACACACAATAGTGAATGATGAATAATTTTAGATACGATTACTCATAAACATGTAAAATAGAAATGATATAGGTAAGATTACGAATAGATAAGAATCTTCAAGCGTTATCAGTAGTTCTTTAAAAAAAAATATTGTATTTTGTTTTCATAGTATACGATTATTATAAATTGCGTAAGAAATGTAACACTCATTAACATTTTGGGAATGGTCCTTCTTGTTTTTTATCTGTATGGGAATGCTTTATCTTTGCATCTTAATTCACTTTCATTTTCAGGTAATGAAATCAGGTTTTAAAATAAGATTTTGATGTTATATAAGCGCTTGAAATTTTATAAACATTTATTAAAGGCAAAGTGTAACGGCTTCATAGCTTTGTCTGTACCTAATATAATTTAATACTAAATATTATTCATCTAACAATATCAACGGATCTTTTAACTGTTTTTGTGAAGAGTATTGACTATTTAAATTTACGAAGTTTTGTCAAGACATATAACTTCTAAAGTAAATTGTTCCAAGTCCATTTTTACCATTTACAGAATATGTCCGCGGGAAAAATCGTTCTCCGTACAGCAGTGGTACTATGTGTTTTTGGAATTGTCTATGCTTATTTAACAACTATACAACTTCCAGATGAAGCAAAGGATGAAATCGACAAGTGCCAGAATCGAGCAAAGCAGGTAAGCATTTATGTTGTACATACATTTTATATCTCAGCCACCAATAAACATTCACAGTTAGTTCCTTTAATACTATTGAATATAACTGTAACAAAATTATGGCATATACGCCTTGATGTGGCGACATTTAGAACTGAGCTCTCTTAACCAACCGCAAAAAACTCAGTAACCTAATATTTTTTGTTAGAACTACTAAAATGAATCATATATTATTGGAAAATTTATAATCTAGGAAAATATGATATTTATGCAAAATCTTAAAAACCAGCCGACTTTTTTACATGCAGATTTGATCGGGTTTATGACTTACAGTAAAAACTCCCAAAAACCTGTTACCTTCGGGACTGAGGAAAACATCCGGTTAAAAGAAGATCATTCCGGTTAACAGAGGATTTGATATTTATCCCCTAATTTGACTAGTAGTGTGCTTGTCGATGTGGTAAATCGCTTTCTAATTGTGCCATTAGTGAATGCATTGCAACCTTTGATGAAATGTCAAATAAATCAGATACAAATGAAATACTATGTATAACACATTTTTTAAAATTTACTCGTTAACCTCGACATGTGTTTTCACACCTTCTGTATGTTTAATTTTGTCTACTAGGGGCTATTCATCCTTTTTTGTTTAGCTGAAGTTTCGTACATATTGAATGTGCATTATTGATAAGCAGAATAAGCATGTCATTACCAAGAAAATAAAAGTGAGTGTACATTTAAAAAAAAAACTGTGTAACATATGTATTTGTCATTTTTTGTAACCAATCGAGTTTCAAAATTCAATTAAATATTAAATTTAACCGACAATTACATTGTACCTTATCATTGTTTACTCGACTCCCTAATCTTATACATGTTTACGCAACAATAACTATTCCAGTCATTAATCCTGATAACGTTCACTCCGTTTCGATAATATGAGGGCTCCTTTGGAAATTGCTCATGTTTGACACGAATGACAATAAACAAACCTGTGAAAAGACAACTGGAGTTCACCACATACAATGGTAGTTATCTTACCGGTTTTTAGAGTTTTAATTAAGAGCATTTTGCTAATAAAATCAAATAACATTACTTATAGGCCGGTTTCCGGAATTCGGAGGTTTCGGTATTTGGAGGGATTATTTGCAATAACTAAGAAGGATATTAATCAGGATCGCAAAAAATTTGCGGCTTTCGGACGTTATCAGTTTATAGAAAATCCGGAAAAGGGAACCTTTGAGGCTTTCGTGAGATTCGAGTCCAAGACTATTTGATTTAAATATACTTAACAACAAAGAAACTTTCAAAGGGATACTGATGGTTACAATGTCATCTTGGAACAATAAATAGTGCGTATGTAAATGTTATATGAAACTTTGAAGCAATATATGTGAGTTGCAACAGTTTAAATTACGGGTTTCTTAAAAACGAAGGTCAGACTTGAGTGAAAAAGACATAGGAGTCGCATTCAAAAATCCAAAAAGTTGAAGAAAATGATTTAGTTACTTTTTTAGTTTCAGTCTTAATGTCAATATACATTAAGTTGTGTTAATAACGTGTGTGACCACCGTTGGCCCTTTTGTAGGTTGCTATTCTCCTCTTCATGGACTGAGAGACGGCGAATGACGTCATTGGGTATGTTCTGCCATTCAACAAGGAGAGCATCTCTCGGGTTATTGACCTTGTTGATTTGATTATTATTTCGTACCCGACGACTAAGCACGTCCCTCGTGTATTTTATGGGGTTTTGTCAAGCGAAACCGCTGGTCAGGGCAAGATGTTAACGGCGTTGTGAGCCAAAAACTGTGTCGTAATTTGAACAGATAAAAATATTAGTTTAATTACACACCTAACATAATAATATATGATGCTTAATACACAGCAACAAAGGAGGACATTTATATTACGACTGGAATTCCCAATCATACTGCGAGAGGATATACTTAAGGATAAGAACATCAAAAAAGGGGGGTTAGATTTATTACTCAACTACAGGCACACTGACAAAACAATCGCTTAAGGTATTTCTCTACTGACGTAATTACGTCGACTGCGCAGGATTTCGCGCAACAGATTATGAACGTCGCGAACGAAACGGCGATCTCTAAAATTATCTTTCAAACATCTGGAGTCCAATCAGAAATACTTTAAACCATTTATCCAATAAATCATAATACTCGATCTGTTTGATTTTGTTTGTTTCGCCTACAAATTCTTTTGCGACATCCCGATTTACCCAAGATTTACCTCCCTTCGCAAGATACTACTTTTCGGTACTGTAAACAAAAAATGTGTTGGACTGATAAAATTTCCATTTTCTAAGGAGTTTAAGGAATTCTAATGTTTGTACGAGCTGAATAAATCAAAAACCGCATATGGCGAGTGCTACGACAGGGCCTGCAAATATGGATTATGCTGATCGTAAGTACAGGATGACGGAATCATCCGGTTTCATTGGTCGAAAATTTTGAATTTGCCAACAACGGCAAAAAATGTGATAAACTGCTAATTATAGCTGTGCAATCGATCATGCAGGTTGCCTGAGAAAGCTAAACAGTACTGCACATTTAACAATATTTTTTCAAAGATTTGCCATAGAAATATTTTTGGTTGGCTAGATAAAAATGGTCAATGACTGTAGACCTACTGTAGACTCACAGGTGAGATGTCTGGTAACTGGTTCTATTGTGAATTCTTAAAAATTATGGAAAAGACCAAGTATGATTATAAGAAGTACACAGTAGAGATCCAGATCAGACTACATGCATGCATAGGCTGACCTGGATCAACACTTGTTGCACAAGGTATATACATGTTATTCAAGTTTATCTTTGGATTTGTAAGATTGGTAAAATGTTGTTGCAAAATATGTATATTCAACTGTGATTATAGTCCGGGTCAGTTCTAAAATGCAAGTATTGCAAGTAACATCAAAAACTGGATAATTATAGAACCAATGAAAAAAGTCAGCACTTTTGTTGTTTGCAGGTGCTATCAAAATATGCATTAATATTTTCCCTATAATCAAAGAATTATAATAAAAGAATATAAGTTTACGAGAAGAAAACATGCAAATAATATGTCTAAAATGTTATCAAAACAATTTTCTTAGAACATCGCTGTGTAGTTATGCATAAATTATTCTCAGAATAATAATATCAGCACATCTAGATATGATTGTAAGTTTCTTTTTTTTAATTTGAAGGATTTGTCTTCCTAACAAGCCCATGAACTGAGGATGGATGTTTTTGCCAGCTGTTCAGTAAAAGTCTGGCAGACATATGAGTGATGTAACTTGGTGTTTCCTGAAAATTCCAAAAACAAACCCATACTGTCATAATGGATGATGCCTGGTCTGCCATAAAAAGGTATTTATTTTCATTTCAGTAACTTCAAAAATTATTTTATACTGGTAATTGGCTATATTTTCAGCTGAAAAAGAATCATTCTAACTTTATTCGGAGATAAAAAATATCACAAATTATTTTTTATAATAACTGATTTTAACTTGCAATTACTTTAGGCCAAATCACTAAATATCCAGATGAATGCTCTTAGGTGATATTCTAAAAATGTTAATGTAAATAATGTAAATTAATTAAAACTTAATTTGAATACATTTCAATACTTTGAATTTCCCAATTTAATAAGTACCTCAGAAACTCAATGAACATACATTATAAGTGTTATCATGAACAATCATGTTATTATAAAAAGTTATCATTTGTAATTTTCAAAAATTATTGGCTACTAATGACTTAATTCAGACTAACATTCTGAGACCCTACTGTAGTAAAAACTGTGTATTTTTATGGTTTTTATATTTGATGCTTTTTATTTGCTTACACAGTTTGAAATTCAATACTCAAATATTTCAACTATTATCAGGAGGGTAATCAGTGTTAAGCCATTGCCAATTTAGTAAAACTATGTTTATGTTGCCTTGAATTTCAGATATGATACATGCAGCCTTGGGTGGTGAAGAATGTGGCTGTACCGAGGACTGATTCTCAATCAAACACACCAGGATTGCAGCAGAATCTTTTATAAAAACAGACATTTAGCCTTCTAGATCTTTCAAAAGAATGCAGTCTATGTACAAGTACATTCATTAAAGAAGCTTCAAGTAATACAATGTATAAACAAGTCAATGATGTTTGAAATTTATCCATCAGTTGAAACTGAATCTTGTGATACACTGAATTCATGATTGTTGTGCATAAAGATCATTGATCTGTGAACTGTTTATTATGATTAAATAAAAATGCATATAAGCTTTAAACATTTAAGATTTGATAAAACAACTTAGCCATTGAACATTTCAAATTATAATATTGAACATGTTTTTCTTACATCAGTATGGATAATATTCATGGTCAGTAATGAATAAATATGTTGTGTTATGTTTAGAATTATTAATCATATAGCTTTATAGACACAATGTAAAAACATTAACAGAAAGATTATAATTTGAGTGCAACATCTGCCACATTAAAAGACATATTTTCACATGTAAACTATTTTCTCTTTATCAAAGTTCAGTAAAACTGTTTTCTGTAAAAGTGTGTTAAAATGAATAATGATTTGACATTTTCAATAAGAGTGAAAGAATTGAAGACATGGACTTCTAAAGTGGGTGGGGTAAATCTACTTGGTTTGTAAACATTATTTTGCACACTATTTATGCCTTTTGGGTTACTGTGAGTTTGTATATCTTGCAGTTAGAACAACATATGATTCATAGGATTCTACAGTTGAAACTTTTGAAGTTAAACATTATAGAACATGACTTAACTTGTGTGGCAGGATTTTTTGGATGAAATAATGATTTTTTTTTGATTTTTTGTTTTGTACTTGAGCAACATTACAACCATTAACATACTTTAAGGCATTTATTACACATCATAAAATTTATTTTAATACAAGCAATTAGATTTTAAGATGAAATGATTAATATTTCCTTTATGAACTTAAACACATTTCAAATTTTTAAATACATGTTAACCATTTAAGAAATTGAGCATACCGAGTACTACCCGGTAAATAAGTTGTTTTCATTATATTCAGTGCTTTAAATTATCAAAATTTGTATTATTTTGTATTTTGAATTCAAAGTCTTAATACTTTTTAAACAAATTGAGTTTTATTTGAATTATTTATTACCATTTAAGACTCTTGTTTGGAATCTTTTTCTTTATATGAGTGGGTGGGGTAATTCATCATCAGATAATGATAATAATTTATGAATCTGTTGGTTTTTCTTGGCACTTTGTATGAGTTTTGAGCAATGTTAGTTTGTCAGCTGTGTACTTTTAATGTTTAGAATTTATTTCTTATGTGCCATATTAAATTAACAACTGTAATCACAAATGTGTTGTTTTAATTATCAAATAAGGGGGTGGGGTAACATTTTGGTAAATAACTTTCTTAAATGATCACTGACATACTGTTTTCGTTTAAGTTTTTTCATTGCCTATAAATCACCTACAACATACTGTCTTACCAGAAAAAGTTTGACACTATTTCTATATTTTTTGTTTAGTTAATTGGAAAAAATCTTTTAAAAAATGAACTATAAAATCTCAAATTTTGCTGAAATATTGAAATTATAAGAAAAAAAGTATGGCATACAAGGTCATTTTTACATATATTTTCTCTCTTTGAACATATATTAATACAAGTTTTAACTTTATTGAATATTTTGTCAAATTTATTTGGTTGCTGTGTGTTAAATTTTAAAAAGTACCATTTTTGAGGCAAATTTTGAATGAAAATTGCTTAATTTTACTATATAAACTCAAACACGTTTTGCGAAAAAGTTCAATCACTGACCTACCCTAATTTTATGATAAAACAACTTCATAAAGGTTATCGTTGATAAAAAACAAGGTTAGAAAAAAAGTTTGACACTCTGATTTCAGTAGAGAACTACCTTAATTTCAATTTTCTTTATTAAATGGATAATGAGGAGAAATTGTTATTGCAGGAATTAGTAAAAGACATGCAATGGCAGGGACAGCTTGCTTGTCTAAATGCATACTATGGCAGCCTTAAGCCCGACAACTTAACAGATGATGACGGGTCAATATTTCGAGAGGCCGAAAAATACAGGTAACGTAAAAAAATTGTAATTTAATATATCTGTTTAGTTTAAGAATAAAAATTTTTTATGACGTATAAATTTTATAATTTTTTTGCAAAAACAATTTCAGTCTTCAATTTCTTAAATGGCAATTGCATTTATAAATTTTTATCATATTTTATTAATGCATTTTGTATCTACCCTTTTATCAGATTTGGATTCGCACCTCCTCCCTCAGGCCATAGAATCAGAAGAGAAGTCAGAACCCTAAGCGATGACGAATGGAAAACAGTCGCAGATGTGTTCGGAACGATGTACAAGGTTTGTCGATTTGAATCTTACTGGAATGATAATATTTACTTTTGTACATGCATTATGGGCTAAATAACAATTTTGAATGTCTTTGTTGCAATGTGATATTAATTATTATTACACTTCAGTAAGGTCTTCGTTTTTGTCATTTATCTTGTTGGATGGATATTTACGTGGCAAATGACAATTTTTTTGTTTTATTTTAGTGGCCAAGACTATTCAATTTTATAATGTTAGAACGCAACATAAACATAAACTGTGAATGGTTATTAAAAGCAGATAGTTTTGTAGAAGAGACACCGTGACTTTTTTTATAAAAATTTAGAATTATATTATTTTTTAACTTATAGCAAGGAATAATCCGAAAATTTGGACGTCTTCATGGACAAGCAGTCGGCAGGGCACACAAAGGTGCTGGTTTTCTTGGGTGGCATAGAGTGTTTCTAACACAGTTAGTAAAATGTCTAGTTGTTGTTTTATAAAATATTTAAATATAATAGTTGTATACGATTTAAAAATTATGGAACTCGTGAAAAGGGAAGTAATGCTTATTTTACCAACTCGAACATAAAAATAAACACTTATTTTTTTTCACTGCACATTTTGTTTGTTTTATCATGACTATAACTATTAATAAAATTCGATAAAAATTATGATAGCCGATCAACCATCAACATGATCAATGTATGTAGAGGGAGTTTCTAACCCAATAAATTTATATTCGTTTCCTATTTGTCTTTAATGTCTTTCGTTAAATGTAAAGAGAGACACACTAATTGCGTATTTCATTGTTATACCAAACTATCACGATGTGTTTTTTACTTTTTATCTCTTCATCTAGCTTTGAGGAAGAAATGCGTAGGATTAATCCCTCAGTTGCTTTGCCTTACTGGGACTACACTATCGACAACAACATCACAAAACCAACAAATTCTGTCGTCTGGACCAGCTGCTTCTTTGGAAATGACAACGGCATAGTCGCGTCTGGACCGTTCAAGAACTTCAGAGGTGCACACGGAGCGTTCATTTCCAGAAATGCTAACCTTTGCGCTTCAAGACTAATAAATAAAATTGACATTAAGAATTTAAAAGAGCAATGTGACTTCAAAGTATGTGTATTTAAAATGTTTTTGATCATTAACACGCCTCTTAAATACCTTTAAACGCGTTAAAAACGCAAGTCATCAGTTATCACTATGCCTTAAATATGAATATCGGAATTTTGTTGACGGTTTTGAAGGTGAAATCTGAGTCCGTTGGGGCCTTTTTCCAGACGACAGAAACTAAAAGTCGAGGAGTTAATGACTCTTTTAAAAAAGAATAAAGAAGAGTACAAAAATAGGCCACTCCAGCTGTCGAATGGAGGCTGGTGAATATATAATATTTTTCTCTTCATTTCGGGATATCTTTACACTTAGAAATTTGTTTGTGTGATTTTTTGTTTATTGCAGGGATAACAGTCAAGAATGCAAACAAAAACATTTTCATGCCTATAATTATCTTGTTTGATAGAGGCGGAACTGTCCCAGAAGAACGTAAATTTATTATATGCGTTAATATTTGTGGCATCATATTTACGATTCAGTGTTTGTAAATTGAACTGATCAGTTACGTTAATCCCCAATTTCCACTATTTAAAATATAAGCGGTAGATCGTCGCACCAATGTATAATTTGTTACGAATAAAGGTAATAGAAATAATGTCCAATGGACCCTTGAGGTTAACGCCATGGAATGGTCAGTGGCCAAACAATTTACCACTGGGGTAAAACCAGGATTTAGGATGCACCAACCTCAAACTTGCCGCAATAGTTTTTTTTTATCAACAAACAAGTACAAGTTGTCAGAGAGAAATAACTTTTACCCATCCACAACTCGACCATTTTGCATGCAAAAGCACACAAACATATATACATTAGAAACTTATAACATTGCAAAGCGAAAGGCTAAGTACTTTACCGAGACAAGCGCCCCTGGAGTAAAATCAGCAAAAACACGATGACAGTGATAAACGAAATAGGTTTTTTTTAAATATTTCCCCATATACCTTCATAAACATTAAAAACCATGCCAGCATCGTGCAACTTAAGAGGTAATGCATAAGGATCAAATGTAGACGGGTTATTTACCAGGCATGCAGAATCTGTATAAAATAACTGGCTTTGAAATACAGTATTGCAATCGTGAATTTATACAGTACCTTATCTTTAACATCATTTTACATCAGATTCGTGTAAAGCGATAAAACTTGCAAAAAACAATAATAACTAGCTGACCTTTAACTAAATTGAGTACTATGTATTTAGTATTTGTCAGTTTTTTACAGTTTTGGCGAAAACATTCTATGGTTAATTGTTCAAAACTTGTTTTATTATTTTGTACAATTTCTTACAGGAAATAACTACTGGTGCCGAACAAAATTACTATGGAAACCCACACAATCTGGAATTACTACATGACGGTGTACATGATTGGATAGGAGGAGATATGGGCGTGGTACAAAACTCAGCTTACGATCCTATTTTTTGGATGCATCATGCTTTTATCGACTACATTTTTGAAGAGTTTAGGAAAAAGCAGCAGAAAGAGTAAGACGGTTTTTTTGTGCATGATTATTTTATATCTTGTAAAATATTTATTTTGTTGAATCTCTGCGCTTAAAGTGTTATTATTATATTTTAGATTTTAATGTACAATAAGTTTAAAAGTCTTAGACCTACAAATAGTCTCCCCTATATAAATTATAAAAAATATAACCTATTTTTAAAGGCTGGCTAAGGTTAAAGCTGTAAGCATTTTCTAAGAGGTGTACTAATACATGTAATAATGCTTTAAAAGCTTAATTTCTGTACTGCCCATTTTCTGTAAGGAACCAGTCCTCTGTTTGTTTTCAGTGCTGAGTAAATTTCAAAATTTTTGTTCGTATGCCATCTTATAAATAGGGTATATTTTAATAAAGATAATATCCAGACATAAATTTTGTTATCACTGTGTCGATGATATTTATTTACCCTGTCCCTTTTAAGCCAAACAAGTAATAAAATAGGGACTTTTTGGTCAAGTTCTTGTCAGCTTTTGTCTAGCCATAGAAGGAACATCCGGTGACTGTTATGAGTTCTTAGCCTAAAGTATATATATAGCCAATCTTAGATTTGGGATAATTCTAAAAAGAACTAACTCAATAATTCATTGACGTAATGGAAATAAGTCGTGATTGGCAAATTTACACTCACTATATAATCAATTTTAAAATTTTTATAACCTAGTACTGACTTTTAGGACAACATCCTTTTCCCAAAAGATAATTGAATCATTATTGAAATATACTTAAGTTGTTGTATTCTTTTTTCTTAATCTCTATGTATATACACTTCTTATTATAGTTAAATGCTAAATACAACTTCTTATTTTTTAAAAGGCCATACAATAGAAGAAAAAAATAATTGTGTAATTTACCTGACCCTGTGTTGTAGATGTAAACACATAGACGTTGAGACCAACTATCGCTCTATTGATGATCTGTGCCAAAAATGCAAAGATGGCACTACAGAAGGTCATGGGCAAGATGAAAAGATGTGGGGCTACAGACATCTTAGAAATATAGACGGGCTTTGGCTGAATTGGACGACTGTATTCTACAGCTATGAGCCAGCACCATCGTGTCCCAACAATTGTAAAGGTCCGTTCTTGTATTGCAATACCACTGCTGATTTGGACTATCCCGAGGGCCTTTGTTTGACTGTTACGAAGGAAGCCTGCAAAATACCTCTTTTGCGTCGCCAGAGAAATTCAGAAAGTAGTGTACCATTGGAACCTAAAATGTCATGCTCCTCTGAAAATAGGCTCAGAGGTCTACATGGAGATGGAAGAACGAGAGATATGTCTGACCTACATGCTCAGAGCATACTTCAGGAACAAACAGGTATATTTGATTTTCGTACAAATTTTATTTAAGAGAAACAAAATCTACCATCAAAGAAATCTTAAAAAAATAAATCTAAAGAATGTGAACAGTTTGCAATGTGTGCATTAGGAAGTGGAAATTTGTTCGTTTGCAAGTACATGCACTAACTGTTATTTAGATACATTTGAAATATGAATTAATCATTAATTCAAAGATTATTGTGATTTTCTAACTGCTTGTTACTTCACAGATCCCTCTCCTTCAAATTTACCAGACAAAGCAGAAGAAAAATGCAATGTCGTTGGACCAGTAATCGGAGGTATTTTCGGTGGAGTTGTTATTGCCTGTGTTTGTTGGTGTGCGTACAAGTGTTGTTCAGCATACTGTTGCCGTTAGAAGACAAATGCAATGTAGTTGGAGCAGTAATCGGAGGTGTTATCGGTGGAATGGCAGTTGTCCTTCTTTGATTGTGTGCGTACATGTGCTGTTCAGCATACTGTGGCCGTTAGAAATTCAAAATTATTGAATTCATATCTCAGATTGGTCGGGATTTAAATGTGTCAAAGATTTTTTAACCAGCGAAGCTGGTTTTACTAATCACAATTCTGAAATCGGTATCAAACCAACTGGCAAACGGCGATTTACGCATTTCAGAGAAATCATAGTAAGTAAAGTAGTCCCTAAGTTTCCGGTTACGTGTTAAAGTTGGTATTAACTACGTCATGTTGATAGGATAAAACCTGTGCGGTGCATCAATGGTCAAATTCATCTGTACGACAGTTTGATTAAATGTAAAATCGGTGCGGTTCATATTTCTAGGACTTGATCGGTGCGGTGCAACAATGGTCAAACATTGTCCGTGTCCGCGATTTTTCACAATGAAGGAAACAATTATATATTTCTTATTTCAAATAACTGCATAAACTTTCCCATCGACGGGGTCTCACTTTTTATATCATTTTTCGTGTTCATTATGTCTTTGGGATGTCAGTACACAGATTTCACTATTATAATTTCTTGCTTAAAAGTTAAAACCCTTTACTCAATATATACGCCTTTCATCACATAGGTTACCAGTTCAGGTCCCGATCAGCTGGCTCAATAGTGCCATCTGATCTGGATCTAAAATTTGTGATTACTGGTCAGAAAAAAATGATCATAAAAGCGAACAGTTTAAATCCTAATCAGATCGCACAGATGTGCCAGCTGATATGGATCTAAACTGTTCGCACAAGCTATGAAGGTATATCTATGGAGTAAAGGGTTAACAGAAGCCTTCATCCAGATAATACATGGAAACCCTTATTTCCACTATCATTTAGACAAGAGGAAGTTCTTTGCGAGTGAACCAAGTTTTTTTGCTTTTTCGTAAATGGATACATGTATGAGAATCATGGCACTGGTTATTCTCAATAAGCAAAATCGCTTCGCTGGTTTTCTGTACTTTCAGTACTTTGATTTTTAGTTTGGCGACGAGATTTATAATTTTTTAATATATATGTAGAGTAGCTTCTGCTTTAGGCATTCAGCTCCATATTAATATTCAGCTTTTCGTTCAGTAGTTTATATAGCTGCGGTGAGTGTGTCAAAATAAATGATGATCTTAATACATGCATGCAAAATCATTTTGATTTTTTATTTGAATATTTATCGTTGATTTCTTGGTCGCGTGTCTTTTTTAAATCTATAAATTCGCCGACATGCTGTTTGCAAATCAAAAACAACTTTCAACTTGTATTTACATATGCACAGGCCCCGCAAGATGTGGACAACATTAGCATTACATGCACTATGAACAGAAGCATAATATATTACAACATAAGGATAATTTCGGAAAAAGGCTAACAAATAATTTGAAAGATAGATAGAAAACATAAAAGAATACAACATGATATTTTTGAAAAATAAAATTATTATCAAAACATATAGTAAATTAGAAAAAAGCTTTTCAGACGCATATATTTCATTCTCTTATTAACATCAACACGCCGATAGAATGTAATATTACATCTACAGTTAATGATATTGTTTGTTTATTACTTTTATTGGCAGTTTCCTTCTTTCGTTTTCTTCTCCTCATGATCAAAGTCTGGCAAGTCATCATTAATAAGAGGCTATTAAACAGGTGTTGAAGTGCAGAGAGGAAGTTTAAGTCCGGAAGATCGATATGAGCCAGAGAGCTTTAGACGGGCCAAAATCACCTTCCGGGCCTTCAACACTGGAGCAGGCCGTGCTGAAATAACAATCTGTCTTTTCCATGCCATGTTTATAATTAACTGTTCAGTTTTTTGTTTATTTTCGTCATTTGTCATAACCACATTTTAAGAAACTTAAATTAGACGATTTAATATGTCCTTTTTATTCTGCATGATTATGACAATGGTTATATTTTTCAAGAGTTGCCAAGGGAAGCAACTGCTTCAAATGTAAGTATTGGGCTTAATAACTACATGACTCATCAATATTACTTAAACCCTAAATGCACTGTTTTGTATAACTACATTTTTGTGTCGCACTTTCGAGGAAAAAGCGATAGATAGGGATCTCATTGTCCTTCCGACCGTCATTAAAACTGAATGTTGGCTAATTCTTTGTCATTTTTTTAAATATTTCTTCATAAACAGTAATATTGCTTATGGTCAATGGTCGTGATGGTGTCTTATTCTTTATGTCACATTTGATGAATATATTTTCTTTAATGTACTTGGAGTTTGACACACAAACTTTAAGCTGGCATAAACTTGCCATTTTTATATTTCTTCATCAACTTTCACATTATATTGCTTATAACAACAAGGTCATGTATGACATGACTTGTGTAAACGGCTTATATTTCTTCATATTTAGCAGAGATTCCAATGTTTTAATTTTACCCTATTTGATGGAGATTTTTTAAGTAATCTTTTCGACTCCTAGCCTTATTTGGCATCATAAAAATCAGTTTAAGTCCTCTTCGCCATTTTGATTAGAGTGAGGAATAGAATTGAAAAAAAGGTCCGAATAGCTAAATCACTGTGTAAAATACGAACAATTTCATATTGCAGAGTCACTACTTCCCTTTGATTGTATTTCAGTTTATTTTCATGGTATGTTGCTGAATATGATTTGTGTAAATATTATGCTATCTTGATTTTTTAGAACTAACGTTGATTTGTGCATTTTATGTTTTATTTTTTATTATTGTTGTTGTCAAATATTATGTAATGACAAAAACCTTATTTAGTAGGACACTAGATACTCCTAGTCAATTCGGAAGATATTATTTTTTATGTGGTGAATTTCAATTGGTTGATGATGGACTAACCAAACGAACCTAAATTATTTAGTTACACCCCTTACTACATTGCGTACGAATGACTGAATGACGATATAGTTTATTTGGCTCATTCCAAATAATTAACAAAAACATCCAGAAAACATACTCAGAGTTTATGTACAAGTAATTACATGTTTTTATTTATTTATTTTGATGTGTATATGTATGGCTATTGATGACAGGTTGATTTGTTGATATCGCGTTTAATGTATTATGTCTGTTATGTCGCTTTGTCAGAAATTGTTACTTAAAGAGTAGTTACATGTAATTATGACTTTTTTGTGTAGCGCTTTATCTCATATGTTGCTTTGTAATAAATGTATATTGTTACAGTAGTTATGTTGATAGATTGTCGTATTGGAAACATGGGATCATGTGATAGTGACTAAGACTGATCAGTAATATCTTATGTTGACATGTAATGACATTTGTACGGCATGTGTATTATTTGTATTTATCCGTGGTTTCATGAAGCTTATTTTTCATGTTATGTTGGATTTTTGGTCAAGTAACAAAATGTGAATATTTAATCAAGATTTGTTTGTTGACAAAAAGTTGAATACACACTGTGTTGATATGTAAATATGACACGTGGATACATGTTCATTGTAGATAAGTGTTGTTTTTTTTCTTAATTTTTTGTGCCTTCATATTATCATTGATATAATTAAGAATATACTCATTACATATTTGTTGTACTTACATGAAACTGCATTTTGTCGTTAGACAATTTTTGATTATATTCTTTTTTAACCAGGTTTTCAACGGAAGTCCTATTATAAGATTGTGTTATGGCGGGCGGGTGGGCGATCGGGCATGCGGACAGGCGGCGTCAAACAGGGGTTTCCGGTCGATAACTTCAGTTAGGATAACCGTGTCTTAATGACACTTTGGATATGACAAGCTTGCATGAAGATATAGCTTGTGATTGCATTTGGAACCAGTCAGGTCAAGGTCCCTGTTACTTAAAATAGAAAACAGTTTCCGGTCAATTAATTCAGTTAGGACAAACAAATTTTGCTGAAACTTTGCAAATAGCAATAGCATAAAGACTTAGCTTGGTATTGGGTTTTGGGCCAGAACTGCTTAATTACTTCAGTTTCGAGGTAGACTGTAAAAGAGTTGAAAACCTGGTTTCGTGGCATGGCCACGTTTCTTGTTATTGAATCAGAACAAAGTATAAACGCGACTGTAGACGGCCCTTAACATTACATTATGTTAAATACTTGGAATACTTTAGATGAAATAAAGTCTTCCTTTTATCATGAGCTTATTTTAAATAGCATTAAGAGCTGCCGAGATATTCTAGAATTAACGCTTGAGTTAACTTAAGTTTAGATGTTTAAGTTTTTTGTTTTGTTTGTTTGTTGTTTGTTGTTGTTTTTGTTTTTTTTTGAATTTTTAATATATGAATAACACTTTTTCAAAAATGCATTAAAAAATTACACACCGTTATTCTTAATACCTTAATCAAATAAGCAACCTCTGTATTTTAGAATTTAAAACGTATAGTTAAGTTTTAATTCCAACCCAATATTTTTTGTAATATTGGGACAAGAACGCGCACGGCCATCTAGTTCTTTTTGAAACTTTCTTGACCCGGATTCAAACCAGCAGCATCAGCACAGTCGCCCATAAAAATAAATTCGCACTGCATCACTGCGTGAACCTCCTCCCTTCCACCCCCCCCCCCCCCCAAAAAAAAAAAAAGAAACAACAAACAAACAAAGCGCATGCACAGGTTGATATTCGTTAGCATCATAACGTGTCACCGGTGTCTAAAAATATTGCAAGGGGGCGTATTTTTGTCACAATTATGCGGTTAGTCTTAAATCTTAAGCGAATTAAATTACAAAAGTAACAGTGTACATTGTACTTTTCAAAAGTTGCATATAATAAACATGATTGAATAAGACTGATTCTGAAATGCACAGCGGAGAAATCCGATTTGCCAAGGGAGCGAACTCGAACGCGCTTGTTCAAAAATCAAGTAAGAGTAATCTATTTTGCATTAAAATATTAAGATGCTTCATTAAATACCGAATTAAAATCGTAATAAATGCACTGAGAAACTTTTTCTAACTGGTAGCCTTATATATTTTCCATTACTGCTTTTCATAGGAGACAAACGTAAAAGCGAAATAGTTTTTTACCATTACTATCATATGAAACTTTTTGTTTCAGATTCCTCGTTTAGTAAAATAATATTGTGTCTCAAATGACAACTTAATGTTGAAAGTCACAAACATTAACACAATAGATGAAATGGAAGCCACCGAACACGACAAACATGAAAACAATCAGGTTCGATTTGAAAGAATACTGCCATTCATAACCAGTTAAAATGCATTTCAAAATGTAAAATATCAGTTTGTTCTGACTATTGGAGTAAGTGGTAAAACATGTGGACTGTGTTTTCTGTGTCGCTTATGATTCAAATTAGCCGAAAGTTTAGGATACTATTGCTACAAGATTGCGGATATCGAAAACTGAACTGGATTTTGATAATACGATATACTCAATACACGTGACTCTGTGTCCTTTTTCCTTTCGGTTACACTTTTATTTTTGTTCAACATTTGGGGCCAACGTGTTTAAGAAAGTGTACCAGCTGCGGCAGCTATTCACTGCCACATTAAATGTACCTAAATGGCTCTAGGCATAACTACTACATCGGTTACATGCGGCAGTACAATCATGGTCCAGATAATTTCTGTATGTATTTGAAAGATACATGCGATCATAACTTTACATTCAAGACACCGGCTGGAAAACTTCTAAACCAGCAATGTTGTTTAATAATTACATATTGCGTGTTTATTTCTCCCGGGGATACCAGTCTTTCGCCATATTTCTGTTGCTTATTTCAATGATCATAACCATTGCCAATTCTGTCATGTCTGATTTGTTGACAAATTATTTTCTTTTTGCCACAGTTCTTATTAAGCATTAGCATGATGTTGCTTGATACAGATAAGAAAAGATTAGCGTGACTTTGCTTGATAAAAATAAAGAAAATAGCGTGACGTTGCTTGATACAGATAATGAGATTACAATGACGTCGCTTACAGATAATGAAATTAGCGCGACATTGTTTGGTAAAGATAATGAGATTAACGTGACGTTGTTTGATTCTAAAAATGAGATTAGCGTCACGTTGTTTGATACAGATAATTAGATGAGCGTGACGTTGTTTGATACAGAAAACGAGCTTAGCGTGACGTTGTTTGATACAGATAATGAGATTATCGTGACGTTTTTTGATACAGATGTGATAAGAGTAACGTTGTTTGATACATATAATGAGATTAGCGTGACGTTGCGTTATACAGAATATGATATGATCGTGACGTTGCTTGATACAGAAAATAGGGTTAGCGTGACATTGTTTGATAAGGATAATAAGATTAGCGTGACGTTGCTTTATACTGAAAATACGTACAATTAGTTCAGGGGCATACTGTATGTTCCTCTGAATACATACTGTTAAGCTGATGGGTGGGTTGGAGATATTTCACCAATACGATTTGTACTTCATATGAGAATCTCTTTGGGCAAGTGTGAGGTTGATGCGCCCTAAAACCTGGTTTACGTGTAAAAGTCCAGTGGCAAATTGTTTTACCACTGACCGTTCCAAAAATGTAACACCAAAGGTTCTCTTTTTCGTTAAATGTTTGTGGCAACTTATTGAAATTGATATTCTTATAAACACATGCTCTCTTTTCCACTCTACTTTTTCGCTACGTGTGGAGACTGTGTTTTCTGAGTGTGGCGATTCATGATACGCATATTTCATCTTTCTGTATAGTATAAGTATAAAAAAGCAAATATCAACTCAAAAAGGGCTTATTTAAAAGATGCCCCTGGAAAATTCTGATTTATTTATTAAAATATCAAAGCAACGTAATTTGTGTTCAATACATTATTTATTTAATATAATGTTAACAGGAGAAACAATATGAATGAATATTCTGAATACTTTATAGTTTGGCTTGAACTAGCAAGATTAATTAAATTTCATAGAAAAAAGTAAGTACTACATAACTTTTGTACACATATTTGAATTCAGGCAGTTTTGTCAGTCGCTTCATGGCATAAATATCGTTCTTTACCAAGAAGACTGGGGAATAAATAGCCGTGCATAGTATAGTATAATTGCCAGATGAACACAATGTCCTACATATCTTACAAAATATAGTTTTTCTCTCGAGACACAAAAAACTTCGACCTCTCCATGTAGATAATGTTTTAAAAAGAAAACCAATGCCACTGTAACCTGAAGACAAGAAAATAAACAAGAAAAGTATAACACAGATGTGTTATATGTGGACGACATTTAAAAGAAGTTAGATGTTGGGTGTAAGAGTTCATGCAGGTGATGGATTGTTTTTAAACAAAAAAGAATTTTAAAGTGCTACTATATTATTGTCTTTTATTGGCAAAGGGTATTGAACGTTGAAGGATGTGCTTGTATATTACATGTAGTTGTGGAACGCGTTGTATACAAGGAGTGCAGTTTGAAATGAAGTATACCGGAATTTGTATGGAATGGGATTTATGATGAAATTTGTTTGCTGAACATTTAACAGTTTGCAGTAAATGTAGTGAATGACTTGAAAACAAAAGAATTGAAAAGTTTTCCTTTTAAATATAATGAAAACTAGCTAGAAAATAGTGGAAGAGATGGTTGCTATAGTAACATGAATTATGATGAAGAATTTACAGAACTATATGTGTTGATATGTATTCAGTTTAGGATACAAAATAATTACTCACATTTTAAGGATTTACTACTCTCCTTTTTGCACCTTTATCGGTAAAAAAGTATCAACATTTCAAAAACGGCAAAATGCCTTTCAATGAAATTTTGCACAAATGAATGTTAATTTTGTTTAGTTTGATACTTTTCTTTTTAAATCGATGGTCGAACAAGGAGGAGTGTAGTGGATCGTTAAGAGCACTCAAAATTTCATAAATGTAACTGATTTTTCATTATTGTCATTGTAGATTTTCGTAAGTAGATACTCTACTGTGAGCTTTGTAAGCCATTTCTCCTTGTTATATCGTTTTCCCGATATCAACAGCAGCTGAAGATAATGTTAGACCTTGCACTTTGTGGACAGTTACGCCAACATTTAATTTTCATCAAGGAGTTACCTGGAAGTTAAACATTATCATAGCACTAACCACATTAAATGAATTTGCTCTATTTAAATTCAACAGTATCTTTCAAAAGTGTCCTACCACGTACATGGCAATTCCTTTGGTACTTTCAGGATGAAAAATCTATACTAACTTTCTATATTCAGCATCTTGATCCCGTAAACCTTTGGGGGGGATGGAATGGGAGGGGATGGGGATGAGTCACAATTATTCTGAACAACAGAAAAAGACATACAAAAAATGGTTATACAATCATTATTTACTTTATAGACACGATATCGCCTTCTTGTAAAACAGAAACCCACTAGAACCGTCAATTTCAACATCAGAAACATTTGTAAACAAAGAACCGTCATAACATAGGTCACATTCACGCGCCAAAAATCAAGTCATAGGATTGCCAATATTCGTAAACAGAACACAAACTTCAATATCATCCAAGAATAACTATCTGAACAATGTCTCTTACTACATGTACACTTTTTCTATAACTGCTTACAACAATAAACTTTCAATTCGCATAAAAGAAATCACCGACTCATCGATCTATTTATATAATCTATATATATACATGTATATAATTATATTTATAGTTAAGGGGAGATAATTCATTCAATATCTATATTTATATACTCAATTATAAATAGCTTGACCTTGAACTTAACATGGTTCCCGTTCATTACTCAACGATCTATATATAAAACCGGGCCACATGGTTCTCAGCATTCGCTAAAAACCACTATTTACAGCCGGGCCACATATCCCTTGCGCCGGACTAATTGTACTAAAGTAAATATAATCAAGTAATAGTTACATAGTAATAATATATTATGACCCATCATTCGTCCAGAAAATAAATAAAGCATACTAGTTTATAACAAAATATTACAACTATGTACACTGAAATGACTTCCACCATTTCCTTACACATTGAAAAGATCAAATAAATTATTTAAACCCTCGGAAACAAAAGCGTCACAATAACAATTTTCTGCTTCAACGTAATGCGATAATTATATGTGTTAACGTCAGTGGTGTCCGATAACCGGCTGATTACGTAAGTATCTCCTTTTTACATGTTTTACGTCCATTGACTTTCGAATCATTTTTTTACGTTTTTATTTTCGCGGTTTTAACCTGAAAACCTTCAAAGTAAAGCATGACATTCTAATTGAAGGCTATCTAATAGATGTAAATTGATAAAAGTATTGAAAGTATTAAATATCTCAATCTAGCAAGCTTTTTTACTTAAAGTGAAGAAAAGAATTAACGACAATCCGTTTGGCAGGAAAAAAATCTAAATTTCAACCTTATTTTTTAAAATTATGAAAGAAGACTTTTTATTTTTTTATTGAAACTATGAATTTCAAAGTACATTTTTAAGATACAACAACAGCAACAACAAAATCATAATAATAATAATAATAATAATAATTATTATTATTATTATTATTATTATTATTATTATTATTATTATTATTATAACTGAATTTGATAAATTTAAAATCTTAAGATGCTAACGAATCCTTATACTGGAAAAGGAAGTTTGATTGCAATTTAATATTTTGCAGTTTTCCTTAATATTTCGTTTAATTCCAAGAAAAAGTGTTTAATTTTAGTTTTATTCTTGAAAAATATAATGCTTGCCGATTTTATTTGCGAAGCCAGTTCTTGTAAAATGTTGTCAATAGCCAGTAATTTTATATAAAACCTAAACACCTAAACGAACTGAAATAACCACTACATATTGTAACGGTTAGCATACCTCCCGTCGAATAAACACATATTTAAAGCCAAAACGATCTTGAGAACATTAGAAAAACATCGTAGTAAATCATCCCGGCACGATCTGTCCAGCACTGAATACTGCCAATCAAACGGGGCGGTCCTAGTAAAATGTTCAAAACTACAGAAGAGCAAATCGCTAGAAACTCTGTCGGTTATTGGATAACGACAGAGCTCAGTAAAGCAACTTTGTGTCCGATGCACGTTCAAAAGCTAATTTAAACTAGTGTCCCAATCAAACAATATCAGATAGTATCTCAAATTTGTACGGGGCATATTGGACATTAGAAGAAAAGCTGGATCTGTGAAATTCGATGGAATTTAAAATTGATCTTTAGATTGTTAAGAATTTCCGAAACGATCGTTTGGACAGTTGTTGATGTTGAATATTAAAATAACATTTACAATTCTGAAGGATGTGGCGCGACAGTTTTGTGACTGTGCGCTAATTTTATCTTCAAAGTAAGTGCATCTCCAAAACCGTTTATTTATTACTAATAACTGCAGTTTGAGGTTTTACAAAATATAAGTGTTTTGGATTGCATGCTTATAATATTTATCAATACAAGGTCTTAATTTTAAGGATGGAATTTTTAGACTGAATAAGATGTATCTTTAAATGTCTCTTTAAATGGTTTTAGCTATTAATTTATCTTACAACGATTTATACAACCTTAAAGTTTTACATAAACGTGATAAGTACGATATTCCGAAGTTTCTAAAACATCTACTTCTGGAAAATGACATAAGATAATGTAAATGTTTGTTTATTTGTAGATTTTGATTGTTATTACTGATTTTTAGATACATGTACCATTTCTGATCATTTTAACTACCCGATTAACTATCGTCAAAACTACATTTTTACAATAATTATCTAACACTGTCTATACTGAAGCTGAAAACAAACTCATCTAGCTAAAAACCATGACGTCAAATGTAACAAACCTGTAGAGTCATATAAAACTTTTAGAAGTCCTATTTGAATTGACATACTTATAACAAACATGCTCTTTTTTCTGTGGCTGTGTTGTGTGAGTGCGGCGATTCCTGATATGCATATTTCACTTTTTTAGAGTAAATCTTAATATGATCTTCAATGAAAATCCTAATTTATTTTGAGTTGCTATAATGCATTGTGATTAGTATCATTATTCCAATGTAAATAATTTCCCGTCTTAAACATCATTCTTGAAAAAAAATGTTTGAAAAGCAGTCCGAGCAGCAGAACAAACACTGACACGAACTATAGAAAGAAAACTTGAGAATTAAAAGCTAACTAAAAAGGTTTTTTATTATTTTCTTCGTACAGTTAATTATTTAAAATTCCCAAATAGCATCATATATCATCGATACATGTATACGATTGAAAATGTTTCAATATATCAATATCTACAATTACTGTTATCGTGTTGAGTATGTTGTGTTACATCATATATCAGTTAAACAATGCTTGAAGTAAACAGTTGCTAGGTAAAAACAAAAAGCTGAAACATGTTAAGCTTGAAGACATTCTTTTAATATATCATTTTGCAAAGACCTTTGTTTGAGTCCAGACGTTACCTTTATGAAAACATGCATTATTCTGCCATCATTCTAACTCAAAACATTTAACCACGTTCAACAAAACGTCTATACCATGTTAAACACATAATACGACAACAATTTGCTGGACATAACCACAAGTGATTAATACGCCTAATTATTTATTGATTTAAAACTACATTTAACAGTGATTCGTTGATTTCTATTACTCGAGTATTTAAATGACAATTTCATGTGATCAGTCACAAAATCTCTGTAATAGAAATCTTCAAGTTTGTAATACCATTAGGTTAATGGTGAAATAGATTGTGTCCGAGTTTAAGAGTATTATTAAGGTTTAAATGTTTGCAGAATAAAAATGTAAAAGTACAATGTAAATCAATATTTAAACATAAGCCTTACTTTTAACTGACCTATTAAACGTGTCCATTTTGACCAGACAAAGAAAGATAATTACATATACCCCGTACATAATAATTTACAAGTAAATAGTAGTTGTTATAGCAACTGTTTATCGAATCGTTGACATTGATTTCGATGAATACTTTTAAGTCAAGAGCAGTGTGTAACTGAACCCATTTTTATCCACCTAAATTCATTAAGGGTGTGTAATTTCTTTCCAGCTTGTCACGACCCCTGCGTAGAAACAGGTTATATTCTGTAATTTTGTTTTAGGCCTTCGGCTATATGATAAATGACGTATAATTTAGAAAAATCCTAAAACGAATATGTTACGACTCAGCTTGGGAAATTAATGCAGATTGTAACAGAGATAACAGAATATAATAAGTCATTGAAATACGTCAAATAAGGTTGTAAATGATGCTTGTTGTATACGTTATTTTGAGCTATGTTTTACGTTAAAGGTGATCTGTATAAAATAGCATTATTAAAGTGAATACTTAGCAAATAATATATTCTAAACTGAGTGTTTTAATTATCGATACTTACTGAATATCATTAACTTTACTAAGTGTTGTAATTATCAATACTTACTAAATAGTATTAACTATACTAAGTCTTGTAATTGTCGATACTTCTGAATAATATTCACTAGACTAAGTGATGTAATTGCCAATGCCTATTTAATAATATTAACTTTACAAAAGTGTGTAATTATTATTATTATACTGCAACGAAATTTGCTTGAATTTGATTGGATAATTTGCCGTTGATGTATATCCGTATTTACGGATCGTCCGTAGATATGAACGCACGTGCCTAAATTTCCCTCTCTGGCCTCTCACCTTTTCTTTTCGTCCGCCATTTTGTTTTGAATTTCCGTAAAAATGCATAATTTGAAGCCGATCTTGTAAATTATAAAGCGGTATGCTTAGGGATTACTAAAATTGTTACAAAAAATATTTGTGTTATGTTTTTAACGTTGAAAACGATCAGATTATTCTCAAATTTTTTAAATAAATATCAAACCGATATTCCATTCAATTTCGATAGTAGTGACGTCATGCAGGAAAATTAATGACGTCAGACATGTAATTATTGAGGTTCTCAGCGGGGAATTAAGCCGTTCGGCATTAAATATGCGAAATAAATGAAAAATCGATGTTTTCTAATTATTTTTGTCTGAAAAAGTCTTTGCAGTGTAATAAAACAATTATTTGGTTCCTTGAAAGGGTATGTGAGGATATATTGCCGGTCTGGGTGTCATATTATCCCTCGCCTGCGGCTCGGGTAATATGACACCCAGACCGGCAATATATCCTCACATTCCCTGTCAAGAAACCAAATAACTATATAATACTTACTGAAATATATTTACTACATAAGTGTCGTAATCATCAATACTTGTACATGCTAAATAATATTAACTATAATAAGTCTTGTAATTTTCAATACAAAATAAATAATATTTACTTTACCAAGTCTTGAAAGTGTAGTTAATTACTGAATAATATTAACTATACTATGTCTTGAAATTGTCAATATAAAATGAATAATATTAACAAAACAAAGTATTGTAATTGCTAATACTTATTAAATAATATATTAATATCTATACATAGTATAGTAATTGTCTAAACTAATAATACAATATTAACTATACATGTCAATGTGTTGTAATAATCAATACTTATTAAATAATATTAACTTTACAAAGTGTAGTTGTTGTCAAAACTTACTAAATAATATTAACTGTATGTATTGTAATTATCAATACTAAGTAATATATGGTTTATATAAGACAAAGAGTTTTTATTGTCATTTCTTACCGAATAATATTAACTATACTGCCTGTAAGTGTTGTTATTGCCAACGCTTACCGAAACTACAAGTTTTAATTGCAAATACTTAACGAAATATAAAATTAGTTTGTCAAATTTTAATTAATATTATATAACTGACTTATTCTCAGTAGGTGTTAAACGATAAAATACATGAAATATTCAACGGGCTTTTGTGACTGAAGTCAGATAAATCGCTCGGAAAAATCGTTGATTCCTTGCAACTTTAATTGCTTAGAGTTGTTTTGTTTGATTAAGTTTTTAGAAGTGTTTAAGAAATAATTTATTCCATAAATAGATGACATCTCTACATGGGACAGTTAACTTGTAACAAGTTAGGGAAGACAAATAATTAGAAACTTAAATAGATAAATAAATAGAAACTTTAATTAATACTGAATTTGGTATAGAATGTGAAATTATCGTTTCCTGACATCAATCTCTTAGTATAAACTAATATGTCAAAAATAGCAGACTTAAAACGATCCAGTCAATGATTGTCTGTTGATAGCTTTTTCAATGACCAGATAATGACCTGAGCTTAAGGATTATTATTCTGCAGATGCTTAAACCTCTTCAATCATTATCTACACGCCATTAATCATATAACAGCGGGAGGCACGCGGACCTATTATTAGCCCTTTATACGAATTTGTTCCAGTTACTTGGTCAAAACCAACAGTAATGTCTTGTTAGGACACCGGAGTCCCGATCACTCATCTCAATTAGGGTACTGTAACTTATCCCCAGTACTTAAGAGGAATTTAGAACTTAGAAATTCAATCCAGAGGAAGTCGTTAAGATAGAAAGGGGATCGGATACCTCAACCTTGTCAATTCGTACTCAAATTCGCTTATAAAGAAAACGTTGTTTTTTTCTTTAATCTTATTCTTTTTAAAATATGGTAAAATTGTTCGACCTGTGTTTTCGTATTTACACCGGTTTAAATCAATCACAAAGCAAAATTGCACTATCGCTTTATGTGTTTCATGATGCATTATAGCAGGTTACGATATTGCCTGGCAGTATAAATCTCCAGTGCATGTATGTTTGGGACTTTTATCTTATTCCAAGCTCTAAATGTTTCAGGAAAAAATAAATACACTAACAAGATTAACCAATAATGACACATGATGATTTTGACGGTTGTCTTTTTTACGGAATATTGGTTGAAGTATATGGCTATTGCATAACGTCAACATTGAGTGAATATTATACAAACACAAATCTCACAAGAGCTTTCCATACGGATCTTATGACTCACTTTTTCTTTTTTACAAATGTAATATAGGTTTCATATTGCACATAAGTTTTGTGTCTATTTACAGAATAGAGTTGTATACTTAAGACTTAAGAAGACGAAGATGGGAGTAACGACAGCAACTGATGTGGACTACGGTCGAATCTTCGGTCCTTTTCCCGTCGTGGGTCATATACCCCAGTCACACTTCATTGGATATCTTACCAGTGACGAGAGGCACGAGGCCGGCAGTATTAAGGTAGCAGACCCGACTCCCTGCAGCGGATTATACTCCTTAACAATTTACTCCGTATATAGGGCTTTTTGTATGTGCGACCAATGTAGATCCAGATTATTCGGCATATCCGTGCCGTCTGGTCTGGACCTACGCTGGTCACTTCATGTGCCCAAGGTTATAAAACTGAGCATGGAAACCAGTCTCAAATCTCAAGCATCTGATTGGCTGAAATGGCGGCCAGTCACCATTTCAGCCAATCAGATGCTTGAGATTTGAGACTGGTTTCAAATTTCATTTTTATAACCTTGGGACATTGTCACAAATATATCAATGAATCTAAAAGCGAGTAATGTAGAACCTGGTCAGACAGAACGGATGTGTCAGCTGATCTGAATCTATACTGTTTGCCTATGACTGGAGAGTCAAATTACATTATTCCAGAGAGATCGGGGAAAATATAATAATATTATGTATAAATAAAAATTGCAAATGCCATATTTAGTGTATTCGTTCTCGTACAAAAATTTCACTAAGTGTTTGCTTATGATGTTAAGTCATTACTTCAACTACTCGAAATTGAACTCAATTATTAACCCTTTTTATTTAGTTTTGAAGTGTTCATAGTAACCAACATGACGAAAATAAACGTAAAAAATTAATTGACTTTTTAAAATACAAAATCGTAACTTTATTTCATTGAGAAAAATATCTATTTAACCGATTAAAATAAAAATAAATCAATACTTTTTAAAGTGTTCGGTACATTTTTAACTCATACTGTTGTATTTCAGATCAATATTAATGACACTGCATTGGGAAATACCTGGTTACCATACGTTCAACCAGCGAGGAATGTGGACGAACAGAACGTTGAAGCTTATATGAAAAGTGGAAATATATTTTATAGGTTAGGTGCTTAATACGTATATTAGCTGAAACGACACTGTAATATATGAGATATTCCAAAAATATGAAATAGCTGAAACGACACTAATGTACATGAGATATTCCAAAAACATGTGCTTTGCTGAAATGACATCGTAGAATACGCAATATTCCAAGACTAATATAACTGACGAAGTGCCGTAAAAATAGAGAAATGTTTATAAAGTAGAAAAAGTGAAACCATCATATAGAGGATATTTGATTTTACCAGTGTAAGATATAAATATATTTCACCGAGTGAGCTCCGGAATTCGTATTTTCACGAGTGACGAAGCCACGAGTGAAAATACATAATTCCGGAGTTCATGAGTGAAATATATTTCTATCTTTCACTGGTAAAAACAAATTTTCTTTTTATTTTATGCTTTTAGTGCAAAATTTGAGTGAATTTGACAGAAAAGTTGCAAGAATTGGCGCCAAAAACCGCTCGTTTATGACATGACGTCATGACGTCAAATATACAAGTTTGAGCACGTTTTCTAAACGTTATCATTTGTTATGCTATGTACGTTTAGGTACCAACGTGAAAAAATCAGTGAAAAATAAAAATGCTATTCCACTGTTTGAAAACAGTGAAATACTATTTATTTCACCGGGAAAATTCTATAATTCACCGAAAAGCATAAAATAAATAGGGAATATACCCACTCAGCAAACACAGCCACAATACAAAACCAGTGCCCAAGGTTATAAAACTGAGCATGAAAACCAGTCTAAAATCTCAAGCATCTGATTGGCTGATATGGCGACTGGTCGCCATTTCAGCCAATCAGATGCTTGAGATTTGAGACTGGTTTTCAATCTCAGTTTTATAACCTTCAGCCCAAGACAGTAATGAAAGTAATGCCCAATGTCTAATGAACTTTTACATTGTTTTCTTTTATTAAATGTCATACAATTATTTTCTTATGTGGTAAAAACCCGTCAAGTAGAGATATATACTATTTTATTTGTAATTCTAGGACATTAAGAATTATCCGAAGTGGAGAGGAGTTATTTGTTTGGTACAGCAAAGACTTTGCTGAAATCGTTGGTATACAGCAACCGAACGTCGTCAGAAGAGAAAGTAAGGCATTCTCACATTTTTATATTAAAAATATTATAGAAAATATCAACACGAAACAAGTGAAATTTGAGAGCAACCTATCACGATAAAATAATATCAAAATATTCCAGGCCCGGCTTGATTGGACCTGTTCATGAGAAGTAATGAAAATGCCCTTATGGCATGCTAAAACTTCAGTCCAAAGTTGCCTATAGCACGATCAAGCACATTGAATATATTATCAACGTGTTTTCTGAAACCAGAGCACCAGGCGTTAAATAAGTAAGATCACATTAGCAGAAAGAAAAATATCTTGTTTCAACATCTATATGTTGGCTTAATTAACAATATTTTATCTCCTTTGAAAAATGATTCATCTATTAATTTTTAAATTATTAAAACCTTAAGATAGATTTCTAAGATTTTAATATTATACACAGAAAGAAGCACGTTATTGAAGTTTGACAGGTGATATAATTTAAAAGTATAAACAACGAAACATAAAAACATTCGATAATAACGATAATAATAAGTGTAGTTTTCTTAAAATTTAATCTAATAAATTGACCATGCATAGATACTTTGACTTTTTGTAAAATAATGATGGCTCCTCCATATTGGAAATTTATTTGACTGATGTCGATATTTCTTAGAAATTTAATATTCCTACATGTTCTTGCAGATACAGATACTTTGCTCTGCTGTGAAAGTTGTGGCGAAAGATTTAAATTCCTCTTTCCGCTGCTTGCACATAAACGATTTAGATGCACTCAAATCTACACAAACTCTGGTGCTGACACTAATTCTACGTCGAATGGAAAGGCCTCCTCATCACACCATGAAACAGAACAATACGACGATAAAACCGAACACTCACATGGTGTCAAACGACGTTTTGAAAATAATGTATCAGATCTGCAAAGGAAGAAAGTGTTCATAGAAACAAAGGAAGAAAATAATAATTTTCAAAGATTACATAATGATAATATTTCGCCTGGAAGTTCTATTAGTATTTCTGATAATGAATCTGGAGATATACTTAGTGCGTTCAGGAAGGTTGGGAAATCTATGGTTAAAGAGACATCAATTCCTTCAAATGAAGCTGAATCAACTCGAACGTCCACAAGCAGCAGTGAAAGACGTAAAGACACAGTGAATGACAACCCAGATTTTATTTTAAAAAGCATGCATAATACAGAAAATTATCAATCCGCTGTTTTTGGAAATGCTTTATCTTCAAGGGCATTAATTAGCTCCAATTGGATTTCCTCTGTTCCGTCACGGGGACAAATGTTTTATGATCCGCGTCAGTTCACGGCGGCGCAAACTTATTTGACAACTGGAGGTAAAACCGTAACAACCAATTCATTCAATAGACCAGGAAACAAATTTGAAAACGGAAATTGGTTTAGCAAAGAAATGTTAATTGAGCAACTAAGAAAATCTCATCTGCCTTTCGTACCGACAGCAAACCCAATGGTAGAAAAGATTTTGCAAACAGCAACCCCGGCAATGGTTCAACGCCCCGTACAGGCTTTGTCCTTGGCACAAAACTGGTGCGCTAAATGTAATGCGACGTTCCGAATGACCAGCGATCTCGTTTATCATATGAGATCACACCATAAACGAGAATTCGATCCTATAAAGAAAAAAAGAGAAGATAAACTTCAATGTAATGTTTGTAAAGAAACATTTAAAGAAAGACACCATTTGACAAGACATATGACCTCACATTCGTAGCAAATCCAACATTTTAATAATACGATAACATTTCAATATTAATATAAAAATATAGCATGGTCAATTTTTGATAAAGATGACCGTTATCACATTATTAGAATTGTTTCAAATTGATTTTTAGTCTTATTGTGGCGCTAAAAGGCCATTTTGTGGGAGACAGGCTGTAAAGTATACATGTATTTAAACAAACGTCTTCGAAAGTAACCACGTTTTATAACCTGTACTGTAACAATATATTACATGATTTAAGAATGTGCTAGATCCCTGTGTATGGTATTGCTGGACAACATCTATGTAGAAATATATTTCTTGTTCAACATTTGTAAACCATAACCATGGCACAAGTATACATTGAAAATGCAACAATTATACTTATTATTTAAAATTAAAATTGTGCCCGTTTAATAACATGGTGTGTATTCTATTTGAATGCAGTGATGTTACGTTTTGTGTTTAAATATGTAACCACAGTCACTATTAATAGTTTATAAAATAAAAAATGAAAACTATGAACCAGCATTGACTTCTGTTTACAAACATGACAGTTTCTAATCATAGTTATAGCTAACGGATCATTGTCTCGATTTTCTAAACAAATTAGGATTGTATTTTCTTCCAACATGGCGATGTCAAGATTGCGGTCTGGACCGTGTTAAACACCACATCTAGCAGATGGTGGAAAACATGTTTGAAGATTGGTTGCTGGTCGATCAATGTTTTCATTAAAAGACCTAAATTCGCTGCGCAAAAGAACAAAGGCGCCTCACGCTCGTAGTGCTTGGAATGGATTTAGAGGGCTGACCTCTATTGTCCTCGACATATGTGGCTGTGCTCGCCAAAAGAAACACATTAGTTTTCTTTAATCACACAATTTGAACCCGAGGCGAGGTTAAGGATGATCAAAGTACAGCAAATTTTGTTTTCGTGCTTGGAGCGTTTTTATCAAAATGTTAATGAGCAGTCCTAAATTAACATTTAATTGATGTTTTGTGATTTGTTTCCTTTACGAAAACACCAATATTGACCTTTTATGAATGTTTAGATTTCAAAAGATGCATCTTTCTACTTATATATTAATGTGAGGTAGGTAAAGCGAATAATATCAATCAATAAAACTACAAGCAGATTTCATGTAATACTTTGCTCTCTGATTGATGACTTCTTTTATGTAATTTAGTGTCTATGAATATTATGATAATGAATATTATCTATATGTATTAGCTGCATTTGTATTATTACATTGCGTAAAAGTTTGACTGAACTGGTATAATTTGTAAAAGGATTCATATACTTTTTATATTTAGAAATGTATCATGTTATCTTAAGGGAATGTAATGCCTTAATAAGTGATTATCTATTGATTGTATGGCGGACATTTCAGTGTGTAATGAACCTGAGGTAACTCTCATCCGTTTACAACCAACCATGTTAATTTGTGCTCACCTGTCACTTACGGTCAATTACACATCTAAGGACGGGACAAGCTTCGGAAACTTAAAATAGTTTTGCTTTTATTCTGACTGCAAATATTTTCGCAATGATTGATGGAACGAAAACTTTAATTCTCCATTCATAACTCAAGTCTCCACGCCCAGGCTATTTATAAAACTCAAGACAATTGATTAGTCTCTAAATATAACATCAACGATCGCATTGAAATTTGCACATGTTGTAATGTTAACAATGTTAACATGTTAACAATGTCATAGAACGCAAGAGATGCCGTCACCGCAAGGTATCATGGATAGCGAAAGAAACACATTATGAACAATAATATTGTTCTCGCGGTTAACGTGATTTTATATGATCTATTATTATAGTAAAAAGTTCTGTATCATGTTATTTTAGATTAAGCAATTATAGAAAATAATCACATATTCATTAGAATAAAAAAGATGAATTTCTTTTTTTTGTTATTAAGTTGATGCCTGTCACCGCTATGCATTCCCGCGATAATACTTTGAGTGCCCCCTGTTTTAGAATTGAGAATGATACTTGATATTTTATATTTACTCAATGACAAACATGTACGACAATATATTGATTTCATTAATATGCTGAACCAGTGAAATCCAGCTACGGCCACCATTGGGAATGTGCAAACGCTGTCTTAAAGTGTGGGGAGGGTCTTCCTGAAAATATATGTCTAACACTAAGATATAATCAGATGGATAGTACTTATATGCTTTATGTCATTTCACGAGCGTTTTGCACCGAAAGCGCTTTGGATTGTTATGATGCCTCTCACACTGCATAATGTTTCGTAATACTTTTCGTTTCTTTATTGTATAGGACCTGCATCCTCAACGGATCCTTTTCGTAAAAACAACTCATAGGATGTAAATTAACATATTTAGGCCGCGCAACAAAAGGGTTGTGCAGAAATTAGTGTCATTGTGAATAAAATATTAAGGCTTTAAACTCCTAAATTAAATTCAAAAGCACAATTATTTAAATTGCATCTCTTTATTTTGTTTAAGTTATTCATCCTAACACATGTATGAAAACCATGTGAAATTTATTCATGTTAGTTAAGAGTTAAAAATTTATAAAATTGGTCATGCCAAATGCCATTTTATTTCTAGAAACATGCTGGCAAGTGCAAACTTTTCTAAATTGGAAAATTATGTCACATGTTAGTGACATCTCACGCTTGTGTAATTATTGGTTTAAAATTAGCAAGGTCAAACAATTTAGAGCAGAGATGGAGGTTCCAAAAATGTTGGGTGTTGCTAAAATTAAAACAAAATCAAATTAAATCAATAGTTAACAGGATTTGCATATTGTTCATATATTGCAATAATGAATGAGTTTATATTGTTTACAGTTTGGGAGTATCGATGAAATGTGTCCGCTCTCATAACAAGTTAAATACACCAGTACCATTCAATTGAAATTATCAACGAAACTTAAAGAAGCATTTATAATACTTCAGACCAGGAATGACACGTTTTAAACAGATTGAACGCAAATATTGATAAAACGTTAATTTAAATAAACAATACTCACACTTTTAGGATTCGCTATAAGCACTTTATTCCCTTATACACAACAATTTATTGGTCACGGATTAGCAATTCTAGTGTTACTGCTATCATAAATAAATATATATTGTTATTAAAATTCGTCAAAAATAATTGAAATTATAAAGCTATAAATTAAAGTTGGAAACAAAACTTTAATTTAAATAGGTTTAAAACTGATTGGTTTCATTTAAATGAAACATCAAGTTGAAGACGATTGGATCATGTCTGATTATATATATATATATATATATATATATATATATATATATATATATATATATATATATATATATATATATATATATATATATATATATATATATATACAGAAATATCGTCAGATATGGGGTCTCTGTAATAAACCTTAATCAGGGGTTGTATATATATACTAAGAAATGTGGTAAGTTACGGGTCTTACTTCGATATTATACCTATATGTGAGGTTCTATAAAGGTTACGGGGTATATATGGTACCCCGCTAATTAAATGTCATTTCTATGCACTATCTGACTTTGTAAGTACTATAAGCTGTAATATAAAAATTTGGTTTATGATAAAAAAAAATTTCGGGTTTTTTTTTATAGACCGAAAATAAATTTCGATAATAAACCGTGTTACGGGAATAAAGTTTATCGTACTTAAGAAGTCCGAATATGCATAGAAATGGCATTGAAAATTACGGGGTACCATATATACCCCATTACTTTATAGCACCTCACATAAAGGTGTAATATCGAAATTAGACCCGTAACTTACCACATTTCTTAGTATATATATATATATATATATATATATATATATATATATATATATATATATATATATATATATATATATTAATATCTTGGCAAAACTTAGTTGTACATGTATTAATTATTACTGTGATTATAGGAAGATTTTATTTATTTTTATCAAGTATTCCAATTTAAATAGCCTATATTTACTCAATATAAAAATATATAATGTTGATTGAAAATTGAGTACAAGCATTCGAATTTTCATGATATTTGGGCCTGATAATGTGTATTGCTACCGTTTTACCGGACATGCCTTTATGTCTAATGTGCCAATTTACACAACAAACTGGTCGCATTTATCAAACCAATATTCATATTTGACAACTAATTGTCCAACGATGAAACAAAGGCAATTCACTGAACATTTTGAGAACTATATAATGCATTATTGAATGAGTCTCAATAAGAAAAAGATCAGGTAAGATAAATTCAAATTAAAAATGTTTAATTTAAAAAAAGGAACTAATTTTAATGGTTATTTTGGCATTTAGAAATAACAGGTCAAACGGCCAAGAGACACCAGGCTTGTTTTTTGACAGTACTTTTTCTTCAACGGTAAAATACAAACGCAAAGTAATGATTATGACAAATATTAACGGTTATCAATTTACGTGAGAAAATTCGTTTATGTCAAAGATCGAGGGATTCAGTTTTCAGAAAGTCTTTGAGTTGTTTTAAGTGAACTGAAGCAAAATGTAAATTCAAATTGTTATACGACGTTTAAATATTCCTGTCGTAACCCCATTCATCTCTGCTAATGTCATCAGGGGACATAAATCTGCTGCAAATCTCAATTGAACCCTCTAATCACCACAAGCCTCTCGACCATCAAGAACTAAATAATTTGACGATGACGATAATTGCGAGCAAATGGTCTGTTATCGGACAATGAGCAGTGGTTTTATTTAGCCCTATTACATGGGCTACTGTTATTAATACGACATTTAAACGATCGTTAGATGCTTTATTTCTTTTATTGGGTATCGCAATATTGGGCAGCGTAGTTTGTAGTGTTTAGTCAATTCGTTGACAGATGTTTAACGTAACGGAGAAAACGGATGCAATTTTGAATCTTTAATATATCTTAGGTCGGATGCAATTTCGAAAACAAAATATAAACTGAAATAAAACCAATTCTTATGGTTGAAACACAAGTTTGATGTGTGGGGAATCTGTGAATGTTTAATTGTAGCAGGAGAAATTAAATCGCGTTATTGAATGTACATGACATTTTGTATAGTATTGAATCAATTCTGAACATCTTCATTGTTGTTTGTTTTTAATGGCTTTACTATTAAATTGGATCAGTCAAATATATATGTGTCTATTACGAAAAAAATGTAAATTCAGTGAAAAATTAACATTTTCGACGTGTGCAAATTTTATATAGAGCTAAACTTCTGTAAAGTTTATTTTCTGTTAGATTTTATATGATTTCATCTCAACTTCATTTATTTATATACTTGACAGACGTAGATAAGGATCACAGGTCAAAATTGTCAAAAATCAACAACAAAAGCAATAATGAATTTCCCGATACCTATAGCATACACATTTGGTAAATACGTAACAAATCAACCATGATGTACACGGCACATTGACGGACGCTTAACAATGACGACGTACCAAAATACTTTATGTTATTCCCGAATTACAATTATTGCAGAAAAGGTAGCTCCCTTCCATGTTGAGCATTATCCAACAAAAGAACTTCTGTCTGTTTCTGGCATGGCTCCTACATAACTGCAGCCCCTGGGTCTGTGACGAAATTATATATGTAGTTCCTTGAGTTCTCGAATTAAAAAATTAAAAGAACAGGGTTAACTATACATAACTTTATTTTATAAAAAAAACTACACAAAATATGAGAGCTATTTCATATACAGGTACCGTTAAATTTAAAAACAATAATATATAAATATAACAATACGATCCAGAATTCTTTATTAGCAATCAATTTATCTATTTTCTGAATTTTTTAGATTTACATAACTACCACATTTAAACATATTAGAAGTGGTTTTGCGGTTTAAATGTTAATAATCAACGTTAATTTATTTTATCGATGTTAACATATTTTCTATCTGAGTTTGACAGAGGAAGATGTTAACCATCCTACGTGAAATTAAGACAAATTTATTGAATGAAATCATACATTTAATGGCTTCAACTGCTATTGAAACACTGAATATCGTTTTATACTACCGCCTTTCATTGTTATTTTCTAACAATAAAATGAATCCTATGATTTTAATGCAATAATTGGGATGTGGTGTTTTAATAGAATACCGGGTACAGATATAGCGATCATATCTTCGCATATTATAGTAAACAATCAGACTTACATTTATTGACACTTATATCAAAGGTACAACTAGGAAGATCGCTTTTAAGACCACCTATTGGAAAAAGCGGGGTAGTCTTTTTTATCAAATGATATTGCCTCTGCCTGGGAGCGAACCCGCACGGTAACGGCGACAGCGCCTAGCCCTACAATTCTGACAACGCAACCAAGCTAGCCGAGACAACCGCAAACAAGGTTGATCGGATAGCCCTGATATATGTTACCATCATTGCAAAGAGGAAATTTATGGCAAATCTGTAAAATGAGACCGTGAAATGGTGGTCCAAATTCTGAAGTGGTCTTAATTTTAGGTCGGTGTGTTGCTGTTGTTTGTGTCTTGTGGCGACTGTAAGACTTGTCCCCGTATTTTTAATTAGTGCTGATATCCATCACCATCTCTCTTTATATATTTTTGTAAATATTGAGAAGCAGTCAACCCGGGGCTGGGCGAAATGGCATACACACAAAACTGAATCACAATTTAATGCTTTTTCTTACAGAAAACTAATTTTGCTAAAACCATAAAACTAAATGCAATATGACTTCATGACACAACAAACTTAAAATCTTGTTTAATAAACAATGTGTTTTACATACACAATATGAACAAATACAAATTAGAACACATTTTAAACTCGACAACAATCTTTGAACTACGAGTAGTTGATATATAATAAGAAGGATTAACACATGTGTTTATTCACCTTTTAATGGGAATTAGTAATGCGTCATTCTGTAGCCATGCAGTCTACGATGGTTTATGCCTCTGAATTTTAAGCTGCAGCCATTTTTCATTTTGTTTATATTTCCAAGCCATTTAATCGAATACATTATTCAAGATTGGCGAACGCGTCAGAAAATAGCTATTTAGTCCGTTTAATTAATTTCTCGTGGGGAAAGGAATGTGTTATTTTCTGCTTCATTTAATTCTTTTGTTATGGCAATCCTCCCTGATCATAATCGTAATGATTTGAGTATCAAGTTTGATTTATTGACATATTCTTTTATTTGACATATTGCCTAGTGTGGTGTTCTGTTGCAAACCAAACAAGGGCTTCCAAATCATTTTGTCAGAACAGGCGTGTTTCGCGCAGAATAAAGTTTGCTTTGGCAATAATATAAGGTCGTTATTGATATACCATTATAGTTTAATCATATACTATTATGGTAACAACTTCCTAATTGCTCTGAATAATAAAAAAAGTTTGTTTTGGCAATACAATGTACTATATGGACGTTATTGATATACCATTTTAGTTTATATTTCTTGAATCATTCTGTATTTTAGTAACGATTTCGTAATTGCTCTGAATAGTTAATAATTAATTATATAAATATGTTGTAAATTTAAAACGTTTAGCAATTCAACAAGGTAAATTTCTTTATTAATCTCAAACAAAAGTTTAATGCATTTTCCTTCTAACGGAATCAAATAAATAACATTATTCGTAAAAAACTTATTAAGTAGGAAATAATTATCGACAGCAAAGTTTATCTTTCATTTTGATCAGAGTTTCTGATCGCAACCGACTGATTTTGCTTGGAAAAGTCAATGGCTTCTATCAATTATTGTACCCCTATTCCTGGTAACCATGTTGAAAACAGGACAACAGCTGTAACTAGTCCTATGATTTTCGTTGTACGCACCATTCGCCTCTTTGCGCTTTCGAAATAACTGTCCGTAATTTCATCAGGAAAATTTCGTGATTTGTTTCTGAGAAACTTTATGATTTTCGCGTAAACGAATATAACAAAGCATAACGATATGCCGACTTAAAAACGCTTTATTCCATGCGATATAAGCTGCAACCTTTTATTTTTTTCGTCAAACACACACCGTCCCTTGTTGTTAGCCACAATTATGACCAGTGTTGGCAGCCCAATCACTAAAATGACTAATACCACTGTAGCTATAATCGTTGTTTTGGAGAAAGTAACAATTCGTTTGGAACACACATTTTTATCAAATACTTTACAATAGCGCTCGAATCCAATAAACACAGTTAGTAATGTCGACAGAACAATGTGTACGTTAGAAACGTAGATATGAAGTTTACACCATAGTTGATTTTCGATTGCGTTTTCTCACCTTACTCCGAGAAATGTGGTATGATGCGTATGGTACACACACGATAAGTGAAGTCAAATCGCATACTGCTATTACTGTGATAAGCCAATCAATGCTTTTTTTAAATTTACTGCTTGTCTGTACACAAATAGTCATCAAATTTCCTGGTACAATAATAAGGCAACCAGCCATGGATATTCTGCTCCATAACGGTACCGACGAATACTTGGACGATTTCGTCAATTGATCATGTATACCTAATGCACTCCCGTTGTTGTAAACTGTTGTATTGTTTTCTCCATTCATTATTTCGGTTTATTATTTACAGTTTAAAACCAGTCATGAATACACTGCTCGATGTTTTAAATTAAATTGCTGATACCCTCTCATTGTTTTTAATGCTTAATTTATATGCCATTCTAGTTATTATTTTAAAGTAATTTATTAACAGTTTGCAAATTTATGTCGTAACAATTCCTTTTATAAAAACATTTTATATTTACACCTATAGTTTTTATTCGTATAAAGTGACCAAAGCGCGACCATCGTGTTGTTGATTATGTTTATATTCTATGATGTAGATTTTGTGAAATTGTCTTTAGAAAGAACCAGATATTTATAAGATACATAATTATACACTTAACCAATGTTCTAACTACACCGATAATATTTTCTAAAGTTCTCAGCAATGGTTCGGGATATACACTTCAAACTTGAAATATAATATGATACATCATTTCCAATTGTTTGTATGAAAAACATATTCAATTCTCTTCACGCATTTAGAAACCACTGACATTTAATCACGGTAGGGGTAAAACCAAAAGTCAAAAAAAAATTGTCGGTAGTGGGTTTTATTCACTATCGTGTAACAGCTGCCCTGTACCAAATAGTGGGTACCCTGTGGCAGTCCGCAAGATGGCGACCAGTTAAGAAATGAAAGGTATGTGCTATTTTGTTTCCGATTGGTATACATATTGTAAGGTATAGACTAGTAAACTTGGATCATATAATGAAAAGGATTGTTGCTTGATAAAATGATTGCTTGCTTTATTGCCGGTGTGTCAGTTTGACCCTGTAATTGATAAAAATAAATGACCTTATTGGCTATTTCAAATTTGAAGCGAGAGCGACGACTGATTTCGGCTTTTTATTCTATGACAACTTTGTTGTTCTCGTAATATGTGATATCCCTTTGAAGCGCCTCTAATTGCCTATCTTGTGGTATAACTATTAAACTGAACAATTATTTGTTTTTAAGAAAATGCGATTCAAACAAATTTTTGTTGGTACCCTGTACCGCCTCTCGGATTATAAGAGGGTACCTTGTATAGCCTTTGGATTTGTGTCGAAAAAGGTACCCTGTATGGTCTACTTTTCCATGAAAACAGCTACCCTGTAGAACTCATTTCTTCTTCTTTGTATGACCAATTTTTACGTGGCATATTGTATATCTATAAATGTTATCTTTACCACTGGCCGTTCCTATATGCAGCCGGCAACGCTGAAGTTGTGTTTTTGTTCATACTAACATTTTATCTTGATTCGGCGGGCGGGCGGGTGTCCAATCAATAACTTGAGTTTGCTTTGGCCTACGCCAAACTTTGTGTGTGGGTAGGTTTTTTGAAGACTACTCAGGACTGCTAAACGAGTCTACTGGTGGGCGGTATTACCGGTATATTGCGATTTGAGTCCTTGGCGATACGCTTTATCGGTATGGTCTCCTAATTCCAGTATGCTCAGGAAAATTCGTTAAAGTCCATAAATTGTAGCCAAATTTTTTAAATTGTTCAACATTACTTTATAAATGTAAATTGCTCTTTCTTGCTTTACATACGTTTAAATGTTAATAATTATAACAGCGAATGTACCAGATCTCGGAATAGTACGGCAATACCGGTAATAACTTTTTCCAAATTTACCATTGCATCGTATCTGGGAGACGCGTCGGGCGAATCGTAAAGATCCAAAAAGAAAAGCTCCAGTTTATGAATTTGGAATTATTTTGGTCTTTAAGTCCAAATCCTCTCAGACTTTTTAGAATATAGGAAAATGTAGCTGGTTGTTTTACTTGTAAAATTACGGTCAAGTGGTCGGACGGAACTACACATTTAACAACTCATTAGCGAAGACAAATCTTATGTTGTCGTCTGCAAATGAAAAGGTTGAATGTTGACGTATGGAAAACACTGTTTCTCTTGAACGTAAGCGGAAAGTTCAGCAATCTCTGGGTCGTGCAATGTTTACGCTATTAAAATCTAGCCATTAAAACCCTAATTTGTTTCGAAGATAACTGTGACAACTGTTCTACAATGATCACATTAGTTTATTACGTTTCATTAACCGATGGTTAACTTCGAACGCATGTGTAAGACCGCAAAAATATACCGCAGTACGTATCGTGACATGGCAGGCCCGTACCGCGATATTTGCGGTACGCTTTAAGCTGCGATACCCATCCCTATGAATGACACTGTTGCTAAAAATAGAAATTCAGATCCAACGAAATAACTTGAATTAGCTGTGTACTTTTGACACCAAACTTTATGTGTGGGTAGCTTGTGTCGAGATGTAACTTTTGATTCTATACTCGGTCGTTGAAAACCTGGGTCCAAGATCATAAAACAGGGTTGAAGGTTATAAAGCTGAGCATGGAAACCAGTCTCAAAACTCAATCATCTGATTGGCTGAAATGGCGACTGGTCGCCATTTCAGCCAATCAGATGCTTGAGATTTGAGACTGGTTCCCATGCTCAGCTTTATAACCTTGGGAACTGAGTTTGGAGCCCAGACTCAAATCTCAAGCGTCAGTAATTCAGATGCTTTAGATTTAAGACTGATCTTTAGTTTTATTTTTATAATCTGCGGCCCTGGTTTGGTCGCATGGCAGAGCTCATCTTTAAAATATGCAAACATAACTTTTTTGAATAAAATCCATTTATTGTAAGAATTTCCATGATAATTTTACAAAAAACACATATTCAACTCCATACACGATGTACGCCAACGGGTCGTATCGTAACCGATATTCTTAACAATAAAATTTACTTGAATCCGCTGTTGAATTTTAAGTCCTAAGTATAGAATTTCTAGGCACTGTTTTGCACAGATTACGGATAACTTAAACTTTGCTTTGCAACTAACGGTATAAATGATAATAGTGGTCACAACCCATTTTTAAACAATGATTTTTACGTATATCGAGATAATAATTTTAACTCCTTTATATTATCAATTATATAATTCTCACGTGAGCGCAATGATACTGACAAGAAAATGTTGTGTACTTTATAAAAAAAAATGTCAACTACTAAAAGAGAAATCAGTGATTGTCATCCGTTTACGCGACCAGGAAGCGTCCAGAAAATTGAAGGTCAAACATACTTTTACTAATATCTCGTAAAGTTTACATATGTCAGTCATGAGGACACAATAAATTGTTGTCAGTATCATATTACTCATGTGGGCATTTAAAATGATGTTTTGTGTTGTTTAGTTTTTGTGAATTTATGTAAATAGAAGTTTAGGGAATGTTTAGATCTCGCTATTTTTCTTTACTGTTCTAACGTGTCTTACAATCTGCAAAATAAAGATACATTAATAACATACATTTGTGCAAAGTTTCGTTTAACGGCATTTTGCCGTTATTGAGATTTTGATAATTTTCTTTTTATCGATGAACAAAGTTGGGAGGAGTGTGGCAATCCCTTAAAGATTTTTTCGGCGTTAGCTGTCTAAGCTCACTTTTGACCTAGTTTTTCGACCAATGAAATGTTGTAAATAATACTCGTATTCTCTTATTATGCAGAGGGAAAATGAAATAAACTATTTCGATTGGTAGCTATTCACACCAGAGAGGCATCTAGCAGGGTGGAGAGGTATCTAGTGGGATTTTTATTATTTGCAGCGGAAAAATCAAATATATTATTTCGATTGGTTATTAGTGGGTGTTGTATTGGAGAAAAAATACATATTTACGATTTAAATAACCAGTTAAGTCAATATTGATGGCTTAAATGCAATTTTATATGGAATATTTTTGGGTGTCAGCTAAACACTTGCATACAAGTTTACACAGTGTAAAACGAAAGAGAAGTGTAGATATTTCTAGTTCTTACTGGTTTCTTTCTAGTTCCTTTGATACTGATTGTTAATTTCAAGTACAAAAATACAGGTTCCTTGTAGTGTAGTGGATGACACTCTCGCCTCCCAATCGAAGGCCCCGGGTTCAATACTCGGGAGGGACACTTTTTTTAAAGTTAATTGACGTAAAAGTTGGTAGATTTCACTCTTGTTACAGGCTGTTTGTATTTATTTTTATTATATTTTAAGGACATTTATTCATCTTAAGTTCTAACTCTACAAGATGTATTTTATTGAAACTGAATAAATGTAGATCAAGACTTAATGTAAGACATTGCTTCTTTAACCGACTTGTTATCACTGTATGAAATTGTTGCAACAGCTTGAACATTTTTTTTGAAAGACACTTTCAATGAATTTATGAGTTGTCATGATTCGGTCGCTTAATCTCTAGGTCATACTAAGAAGGCAGGGAGGGTTCGTCAACAGCTATAACAAGTAAAATAAAATAACTAAACTGTGTCTGCTTCGCCTCTCTGTATTTCTTTCTTTCTTATATACGTGTATATTTAAATATTTTCCATCAACGCCGTTTATCTTTTTTAAAGATATTTCTTGTTAGTTATGGTCTATTTCTTTTATTTTGCTGATTTTAAATCCAATTATTTTCATCCCCGAACGCATTTCTAATATCTGTCCACTTTCTTGACAACGTTATTAGCTATTGTTATTTATGGGTTTGCATTTTTGTGCTTACAAAACTGTCGTTTATGCTGGAGAGTCGGTATTTATATGCACGAGCTTTATATAAAGAGAACCTGTCTAGGTAAGCACAACTTACCGTTTTTGCTAATAATCATATTTTAAATTATCTTATCTGTCGCGTCACTGCCAAATTATTTATAACATAACGCGTGTCAACATAAATAATGTAAAATTAAGTGTTTACTGTTATTTAAATCTCGTCTGTCTTGTTCGGCTCATTAAGAGTCCGAGTGGGAACGAGCAACAGACAAAACTTTTTCGATATGTGATTTCAGAACATTTAGATTCACACAATATTCTTATTTGATTGATGAAAAAAAATGTTTACAATTAAATAATTTGATTCTGGGTTCCCACATAAAATTGGTATTTGAGACAATCCATTACAGCACTATTTGCATTGCAATCACATTGGAAGTTATTTACTTTTTAACACTAGCCTTTTGAAATGTAGAGAAGCGTATTGGTTGTGGCCACACGACTAGGTTTTATACTTGATGACAATAGGAAGAACCTAATGATGTGGAAGAAATGCTAATCGAACATCGGAAGTCTCAATTAAATAACAATAAATAAACAAATATGGTTTCAATAGAAGGAAATACGTTATGCTTGTGATATTCATAGTAACATCAAGACACGGTTACTTTAATTTCTTATATAAAATAAACACTTTTTCAAATATTATTTGTTTTTACGTGTGGGTGAATTTAAAAAATAAATCTTCGACAAAGAATTGTTAATAAAAACTTGCATACTTTCTCTAGTATAAACCGTGTCTGTGCGTTGATTTTATTGTTTACTTGGGAGTAAACCCGTGCAGCGACAGCGCCTAGCAGCTCCAAAGCAGAGAAATTCCATTGGGTGACTTGATGTGAAGTAAAAGTTAACAAACGCATGTTCAATTGTAGTTTATATTATTGTTTGCATGCTTTGCATCGAAGATATACTTTGTTCTCGCTTTAAGGAACGAACATGCGAAAAAAAACTGGATTCAATAGCATATACTATTTTACAGTTAGATCTTATAGGCAATACATAACAGAGAGAAACAGACAGAGACAAAGAGGGAAACAGAGAGAGACAGACAGAGAGACAGAGAGAGAGAGAGAGAGAGATGAGAGAGAAAAGAGAGTACTGGTAAAACCGTAATTGTGTAATTGTGTGGACATTTTCACCATTTTTTACCGGACTCTGGGGACCTATCGTAATTCTGGGGACATTGTGTGGGTCCCCAATGTTACGGTAGTGCATTAAAATCCTTACGTCATGGTGAGGTCATAAAATGTATTAATAGCTATGTCCTCTCAAAAATGAGAGTAATGAAAACTTGATCTGACCCCATATATCATATAGAAAATCGAGAGATGTGTCCCCAGAATGCGAGAGAGTTCTAAGATACCGTAACTGCGGGGACTCAAAACAGCGAGAGAGAGAGAGAGAAAAGAGAGAGAAGAAAAAATCTCTGCGATTGTGCGCCACAAAAATTGCATGTCTGCTGAATATATGCATCACCTTTTCAAGAGTGGTCAACTCTTGAATACCTACAACTTTCTTAAATCATATTTTCTTCGAGATTTGCATGATAGTATATTGTAACAGGACACATTATATAGTGTGTTGGAGGTAAATAAAGGTAGGCATTCATTGTAATTTTTAATTGACATGCTCGTAAATGTCGTTACATCAAAATTCTAACAGGAATTAGAAATCGACTTTATTTTTTTGTAAAAACTACAAATGTACGATTTTGAAATTGGCATTATTTACATCAATTTTCATTGCGTAAGCCCCAATTATGAAAATATTTTAAAAAAAAATGTTAAATGAAACAAAGTTTTCATTATTTTATTTGTTAGTTTTCTCATCGTCCAAACAATAAAATAAAATAAACACATTCAGAAAAAAACTTGCTATACATTATATCAAGGAAAAAAAGACAGAGAGACAGAGAACCTATTTCAAATATGGTCGAAATTTAAAAAGAAAATACCAGAAAAACATCAAAACAACAACACAACTCTATTACCTACAAAGCATGAAATCATAAGCAAAGTCATATCAATATCACACTTGTCTCACCAGCTTATCACAACACTAAAGAAAACCATGATGCTATTGGTAGAAAATAAAAAACAAAATCTATGAAATGACATAATGCAGTTCGATAAAATTTTGCTTAAATAATCGCTAAAAGTGTATTGTTATTCTTACATATATAAAGAAATGGTAGAAAAGTGAAGAAAAAAACCTGACCTAAAACTCCTTAAATTCTATTGACATAAATTCACAAAAACAACGAAATAAAAATCATTATTTAAATTGCCACATGATTGTAATAATCTGGACAAGGAAATGTTGTTTACTTTTTAAAGAACTTGAAAGTACGAAAAGAGAAATCAAAGTTTGTCACACGTTTACGCGACCAGGAAGCGACAAGGAAATTGAAGTCAAACAAAATTTAACTAATATCTCATACAATTTATATGTGTAAGTCACGAGGGCACAAGATATTGCTGTAAGTATCATTGCTCATGTGGGCATTTAAAATGATGTTTTGTGTTAGGTAGTTTTTATTAATTTATGTAAATATAATTTTAATAGAGAATTTTTAGATCTTATTTTTTTTCTTTTAAATTAATGCTCTAACGTGTGTTACCATATGCAAAATAAACATTCATTATAAGAATTCATTTGTGCAAAGTTACATTGAACGGCATTTTGAATCTTTTTTTTTCGATGAACGTTCAAGAATTTTAAGGCTTGTATATATTTGCATTTACCTCAAAATCGACAGTGATATTTGTAGTTTAAAACATAAAATGGTTATTTATACTTACATAATATTATAAATAACAAAATATGTGTTCATTAGGCATTCATGTACTTAAGAACGTTTCTTGTTCGTATACAGTTTCAGGTTATTGATAAAAAATGACACCCTTTCTAACAAATGTTAATGGTCTTTATTTCAAATGAACCTGAAATTCTGCCAGCACTTTTCTTTTAACAAATCAGTTTTAATGCAACCGACCAAACCAGAGAGCATATTGTTGTTTTTTTCAGGTAGACAACATCCAACCTTTTGACATTATCTGATGTAATATAATGGTTTCAATAAATAACGTTAGAATAACTAGTTATCGACAACAAAGTTTATCTTTAATTTTCAGCACAGTTTCTGACGTCTTTTTCCTAAAGGACATATTCAACCACCAATAAAAGACGGGATTTAAACAATTTGTTAGAAAATACATACGTAGCAAGAAGAAAATCAAAATCCTAACCGACTGATTTTGTTTTGAAATGTCAAGGACTTTTAGCAGTTGTACACCTATCCCTGGTAACCAAGTTGAAAACAGGACTACAGCTGTGACTAGTCCAGTGATTTTCGTTGTACGCAGCATTCTTCTTATTCCTCTTTCGAGACATTTACCCCTTAAAGCTGTAGGAAAAATTCGTGATCTGTTAGTGAGAAACCTTATGATTTTAGCGTGAACGAATATGACAAAGCATTCTGACAGGCCGACCATACCAGTATATATCCCGTGCGATGGTAACCGCATCCAATGATTGTTTTCGTCAAACACACAACGCCCTTCGTCATTTGCCACAATAACGACCAACGTTGGTAGACATGACACAATAGATAAAATGACTAATACCGCTGTCACTCTGATAATGGTTTTGGAGAAGGTAACAATTCGTATGGAACATAACTTTTTATCAAATATTTTACAGTAGCGCTCAAATCCAATGAATGCTGTTAAGAACGTAGACAGCAAAATATGTACGTTGGAAACATAGATATGAAGTTTACACCATAGTTGATTTCCGATTTTGTTGTCCGAAGTTAGTCCGAGAAATGTGACAGTATATGATGGTACACAAACGATTAGTGAACTGAAATCGCATACTGCTATAACCGTGATAAGCCAGTCAATGCTAGTTTTAAATGTACTGCTTGTCTGTACACAAATAGTCATCAAATTTCCTGGAACCCCAAGAGTAAAAACAATAATAAGGAAACCAACCATGGATATTCTGCTCCATAACGGCACCGACGAATAGAGTGACGATGTTGTCAATTGTAAACTCGATGAATTGTCATTGTTGTAGAAACTTGTATAATCCTCTTCATTCATGATTTTGGTTTTACTAACAGTTTAGAACCAGTCAGAAATATTCTCCTTTATAACGGCACCGACGAATTTAGAGACGATGTCGTCAATTGTATACTCGATGTACTCCCATTGTTGTGAAAAATCTCTCAGTTTCCGTTTTTTTATATTTCAGTTTATTTATTAACAGTTTGAAACCAACCATGAATATTATGTTCGATTTTTTTTAAATTGTACTACTGATACAACATCATGGTTGTAAATAAAGTTTGCAACGTAACGTTACCTATTCCTTATAGAAAATAAATTTTAAAATAAATTCACATTTTATTTCTTCGTATAGTGTTTTTAGCACGGCTAAATCAGAATGAACATTTTTTCACCAAGTTACAACATGCGCAATCACACATACCCACGTTACCAAGGTAATAGCATTGCTAGATGAATAAGAAGTTGAAAAACCTTTATTATGGAATCAAATCACTAATGTACGCATCGTATATATTTCAATGTACAAAAGCGTCATTTTATTAAACACAGCACGATCATTCTTTAAGACTCTCTAATCAAAATGGATTCATCAAATACATTTAGCCATTTATTTAAAGGCTAGGAAAGTCCCTTCTATAACACTGCATGAGCACTATTTTTGTCATCATTATTTACCAAAGAAAGTAATTTGAATGCCACAAAGTAGTTATTTGCTGTTGCATGAATCAGTTACGTTTTTAAAGGTCGTTAGCACGATACATATGTACGTACTATGTTAAAAGTACTTTATAATTTTTTTTAAATATTTTGGTCAGTTTTAAGACGCGGTGTTTAAATATCCTAGCCAATATGATATCCAAATGATCACCCAAATGATATACTTACTGCTATTTAGACTGGCGGCGCGCATGCACCGACAGACTAAAACCAGAAATCGAATGGACTCATTCATAACAAGAAATATCTTTAAAAAAGATAAACGGCGTTGATGGAAAAGATTTATATAATACATGTATAAACGAAAGAAAGAAATATAGAGGGGCGTAGCAGACACTGGTCAGTTATTTTATTTTACTTGTTATAGCTGTTGACGAACCCTCCCTGCCTTCTTAGTATGACCTAGAGATTAAGCGACCGAATCTTCACAACTCATAAATTTATTTAAAATGTCTTTCAAAAAAAGTGTTGATTCAGAAGCTGCGGCAACAATTTAATACGGTGATAATGAGTCGATTAAAAAAGTGAAATATGCATATCAGGAATTGCCACATTCAGAAAAAAACAGCCTCCCCACACAGTCAAGAAGAAGAGGGAGAGAGAGCATGGTTAATAAATGACCAGTTTCAAAAAGGACTCCACAAAAAATTAATAAAAATGAGAACCCGAGGGGTTATCGCCTTGGAACGGTCAATGGCAAATCAAATTGCCACAGGGGTTTAAACCAGAAGCAATGCCTTACATTAAGTCTTGATCTACATTTATTCAGTTTCAATAAAATACCTCTTGTAGAGTTAAAACTCAAGATGAATAAATATCCTTGAAATTTAATAAATGAAATTATTTACGTTTCGAATAATACGAACTTAACGGTAATTGTAAGTGTGGAGGGAAAAGGTGCGTGTATCTCGTGCGATTAGGCTATTTAAGTGTTGGTTTTATCTGTGTACACCATTCGAGGCGTTTCTATTCAGCGGTAAACATGTCGGCACCCGCCCATCCGCCCTATAGGTTGTAAATATTTTTTGGATGGCTGTCGATGTTTAACAGAACTTTCAGAGAATAAATCGAACAATGGGTGTAAATAAAGTGTTTATTTTTGTTTCAGGTGTTTCGAGTTTGGTGTTTTCTCTTAGTCATAAACAATAAATTTATTTACCATGCAAGAAATATGGATATTTTAAGGCCATTCACTAGTTTCAGGTTCGAGTGGTACTATTAGATGAAGCTTTATCCAGATGTGTTGAAAGTCTTCCGTTCGTCTGCTGGACAGCTAAATAGCCAGAGCTACTGATGTCAGCTTTTCATTCGGACGGTTCGCACAGTACAGGCCCACTGATTCTACCTCTGTTTGGGCAGTTTTTGAGCAACTTGCACTTGGACTATGCAGACATTTGAAAAATTTAATGTATATTACCGCTGAATACAACGACCTAATCCTATTTTTGTTTGTGTTTTTTACGTATTATGAGATAAGGAAATAATTAATTTACTCACGTTAAAGTGAGTAAATATAAATAATAACAGCTTGTTGCAAGAGCGAAATATACCAACTTTTACGTAAATTAACTTTAAAAAAAAGTGTCCCTCCTGAGTATTGAACCGGGGCCTCCGCTTGCGAGGCGAGAGAGTTAGCCACTACACTACAGAGAACTTGACTTTCGCGCTTGAAATTAGCAATCAGTATCAAAGGAACTAGAAAGGAACCAGTAAGAATTCGAAATATCTGCAATTTTCTTTAGTTTTACACTTAGTTTTGTACGCAATACGCAAATGTTTACCTGACACCCAAGAATATTACATATAAAAATGTATCTACGCCATCAATATTGACTTAACTGGTTATTTAAATCGTAATTATGTTTTTCTCCAATACAATTATCCCTTTTTAAAAACGAAAATGCTCGAACATGTAAGTGCCAGGTAAATACTTACACAAAATAAATAAATAAATCGTTACGGTAATCGTAAACTACACCCACTTAAAACCAATCGAAATAATCTATTTGATTTTCCTGCTGCATAATAATAAAAATCCCACTAGATACCTCTTCATTCTGCTAGATGCCTCTCTGGTGTAAATAGCTACCAATCGAAATAGTTTATTTCATTTTCCCCGCTGCATAATAATAGAATACGAGTATAATTTACAACATTTCATTGGTCGAAAAACTAGGTCAAAAGTGAGCTTAGACAGCTAACGCCGAAAAACAGTTCCGCGATACGCGGTTTTTATCATCCGGTATATCATGTATATCATAGCGCCCACAGGCGTAGTCAAGTACACGGGTTCAACGGTGAGTGCGAGATCAAATTGAAATATTATGCAGACACTGCAAGCTCAACATTTTTACGAATATCAAGCGCTTTTTTGTACGTTCTGGTGTAATTTGGAAGCTTAAAGGACAAAAACACAATCCAACAAACAAAGAACAACAACGCTGAGAGCTGCACTGCTGAGTTCATTAGATAGGCATGAGGAATTCCATTTTGTGAATTAAAAGGCGTGCGGCTCGGGAAGTAGAGCAGATATAAAGGTCTATAAATTCTTCATTTTGTACATTATTTGAGAAAATCGACTAAAAGTCACTGCATACTAATAAATTTTCATTGAAAAAACATATTAAGATTATTGACTATAATCCCCGATTACCATCTCGAAATATTGTAAATATAACTATGCAGCGGGAAAATCAAATAGATTATTTCGATTGGTTATTACATGAAGTGGGTGTCGTCAACGATTACTGGTACGATTTTTATATTGTGCGTAAGTATTTACCTTTCACTTATATGTTCGGGCATTTTCGTTTTTTAAAGCGCTAACTGTATCGGAGAAAAACATATTTACGGTATAAAAAGCAACAGCTTCAACATTTTTTGAATAGACACTTTCAATGAATTTATGGGGTTTCCATGCCTCGGTCGCTTAACCCCTAGGTCATACTAAGAAGGCAGGGATGGTTCGTCAACAGCTCTTCGCCGCTCTTTATTTCGTTCTTTCTCATATATAAAAATCTTTTTCATCAACGCCGTTTATCTTTTTTAAAGATATTTCTTGTTTCCATCTATGGGTACACTAATCAAAAACTGGTAACTCTACAGATATCAGTGCACTTGTGGGCATATATCTCCTACCGGGCTGGTGTGTTTTTTTTTTAATTTTGGGAGGAAAGCAAAATTGCATCGGGCTAGGTCTGGGTTGTATGGATTGTGTCATAATACCTTGACGTTTTGTGAACTTAAATCTAGACTACATCTTCTTCAGAGGTTTTTGCTTCTGATCATCAGATGAGCGATTAAACTTCTTTTCCTTACCTTGAAAATTTTAAGATGATCGCATTCCTTAGCTTTTGATTGTTCATCGTAGAAAGGATAAAGAAGCGTTAAATAAATGAATTATTTTGAGGTTATTTGAACATTGCTCGGTCAATTTCCTTTATTTTTCTAATTTTAACTGAATTTGTTTTCGTGACCGAACGCCCATCCATTACATGTCTGTTTTTCGTGGAAACGCGGACATAAAACAAAATTAAATTCTTTAAATTAAATATTCTAGCTTCAATGTTTTGGTCGGTAGCACCGTGAATTTTTATATTTTTGTGCATCATTGTTATAAATATAACTTAACTTACGAGTGTCAACATAAATAATGAAAAATTGTTTACTGTTATTTCAATCTCACCTGTCGTGTACGGCTCATTAATGGTCAGATTGGAAAAAAAAACTTTTTTGATATGTGGTTTTAGAACAACAAGATTTCTACAATATTCTTATTTGATTAAGGGCGAGTGCTGCCTTTTATTTCCCTTTCGTACTTTTCCATCTCTCAGGTTTTGTAGAAAAAAATATGCTGAACGAAAATACGAAAAAGAAAAGGGGGTTAACGCTTCGTTTCTTGTACTGTTATCCATTATCTGACCCTTGTGTTCGAGGAGACAGAAGCACGAAGTATTTCTAGGATTTGTGGAAATATTTGACAAAGAATGTGGACAGAAAGGCTAAATGTTGATTCATTTTTGTTTCTAATATAAATCGGTTTTAATCTGATCATTTTAACGTATTAATATAGTTTCATAACAAAGGAAATGAATAACAAAACAATATTTATGTGTTTTTATTTCAATATTATACAATACAATACAGTTTAATCAGCATAAAAGATTTTACAATGCATATCCTTTCCACGACCATAACGTATTTAAACGTGACAAAATGTTGACTTCTCAAAACCCGACCCTGATTTACTGGAGGACGCCCGAAACGTATCAAAACATCGCGTTTCAAAACCCGAACCTTTGGATTTTCATTTCTTTTTATTAAAAAGTCCTTGCTTTTGTGGCGATTTAGAAGAACACGAATCATCGATCAGTATTTTTTCACTATTAGTCGCATCGCATATTTCCCCTCAAACACCATATAGTAAAAGTTCATTTATTTGTGACTAAGATACTCTGATAAGAAAATTAGTAATTTGATTGAAGTCCAGTTTTAAGAATAAAATATAATAACAGTGTTGCTGTATCTTCATCCTTTATTATCAAAATATAAAAAAGTGGCTCCGAAACAGTTACTCACTATTTTACAAAAATAACCTAGTAAATCTACCTAGTAATTACTTAAAAATTACATTTTTTTGCAAGTGCATAAAAATTAATGACTGTTAATTAGATTAATGGATTTATGGAATTTTCTGTTACAGTCTCCAAGCGATAACCCGTATTTTACGATTTGGTTTCACCCATAACGTAACAAAGCGTCTAGATTCGGGATTTTAACGAGCTAAACTTGATTATGCATATTTCAATATTTTAAAATAAGAAAGACCGTAACGTTAAAAACGTCTTTTACCGTCATTACATCGGGTTTATAACCATGTTTAAAATTCCGAATTTCATTAAAAGGTAGAAAACCTCGGATAAAATCGTTTATGCTTTATTCAAACATACGCTTATCAGCGGGCATTTAAAACATTTTACGCAGATTAACGTTTCATCTTTTAAAATCGTGAAAAAAGCATACGTGTTTTAACGTTACGGTTGTCCAACAAGAAATCAGTGTCGGGTTTTGGGAGCTCAAAAATTCCGCATGATCTGATACGTTATATTTCCAACATAAGGTCCCAACATAAGGTCCCATAAAACTCAAACTAGAATGTTGTGTTCTGCGGAACACATGTGTCGCCTGCATGGAAAAGTTGAAAAGTGGGCCTAAGTTTCTGTGATCTAAATTGCATTGAAAAGGGGAATAACTAAAGTATCATCTTTAAAAATTGGTTTGTACAAGCGGATGAGTTATTCAAAGTATTAAGTGAATTGAACAAGTACTTTTCATTTTACAGGCAACACTAAGTTTCATGTTCAAATTGCATTTGAAAGGGACATAACTCATAAAATATTTAAACAGTAGTTATAATTTTTGTTGTCTTCAAATGCACTGTTCATGTTGATGATGCAATCCAGGTATTAAATGAATAGGACAAGTACTTTCAAATTATACGCAACATTAAGTTTTATGTAAAATTTGCATTTGAAAAAAATAGTCAAACACGAGTTATGATTCTTGTTGTAACCTATGTTGTTGTTGTTCATGAAGATGATATATTCGAAGAGTGAATAGGACAAGTACTTTAAAAGTTATAGGCAACACTAAGTTTCATGTTAAAGTTGTATGTTAAAGGGACACAACTCATAAAATAGTCCAACAGGAGTTATCATTCTTGTTCTTCATAATGACGCTGTTCATGAAGATGATCTATTTTGAATATTAAGTGAATAGGACAATTACTTTCAAAGTTAAAGTCAACATTAAGTTTCAGGTTAAAGTTGCATTTGAAAGGGGCATAACTCAAAATATTATCAAACAGGAGTTATGATTCTTGTTGTTACCAATGTTGTTGTTCATGCTGATAATGTATTCCAAGTATGAAGTGAATAGGACAAGTACTTTCAAAGTTATAGGCAACATTAAGTTCCAGGTTAAAGTTTCATTTGAAAGGGGCATAACTCAAAAAATATTGAAACTGGAGTTATCATTCTTGTCGTCACAGATGGCATTGTTCATGCTGAAGATATATTCCAAGTATGAAGTGAATAGGACAAGTACTTTCAATGTTAGTCAACATTAAGTTTAATGTTAAAGTTGCATTTAAAAGGGGCATAACTAAAAAAATGAAACTGGAGTAATCATTCTTGTCGTCACAGATGGCATTGTTCATGCTGATGATATATTCCAAGTACGAAGTGAATAGGACAAGTACTTTCAAAGTTATAGGCAAAATTATATTATGTTTCAGATTAAAGTTGCATTTGAAAGGGGCTTAACTAAAAAAAATATTGAAACTGGAGTTATCATTCTTGTCGTCACAGATGGCATTGTTCATGCTGATTATATATTCCAAGTATGAAGTGAATAGGACAAGTACTTTCAAAGTTATAGGCAACATTAAGTTTCATATTAAAGTTGCATTTGAAAGGGGTATAACTAAAAAAATATTGAAACTGGAGTTATCATTCTTGTCGTCACAGATGGCATTGTTCATGCTGATGATATATTCCAAGTATGAAGTGAATAGGACAAATACTTTCAATGTTATAGGCAACATTAAGTTTCAGGTTAAAGTTGGGGGACTACCATACGACAGCACCGACGACGACGACGTCGTCGCCGGAAAAAAGGATCCCAATGTGTCTACCTGCTTTCGCAGGATACACAAAAAGCATCATAACATTTCTTTTTAATTAAATTTCCATATACCTTGGGCATGTATGTAACAACGGAAATTCTGGATACCAGTTTACGATGACAATATGTTATGAGAAGCAGTTAGTCATAAAAAATATGTGTTTCTCTGTTTTTATCAAATTACTGTGCACATGACAACGCTTTTGAATTTCTGTTTTACTTGAGTCTTTTATGTTAAGGAAAAATGCTAAAATGTTATTTGCAATATGCAGTAAAAAATAAACACATAATTAAATTAATGGTGATATTTATCATTTATTTCAATAGCCATTTACAATGTTATTATCACCAGTGACATTTTGGGCAAAAATGCGTAAAGGTGTTGTTACTTTTCATTTTAAGACTTACAATTTATATGTACTTGCATTCAGCTGAAAATTGACAATTTTTTCGTAGTTTAAAATGGTTTACTTGTATTCACATCTAAAAAATAAAATATGTGTTCATTTTGGAGAGCGCTTGTTGTTCGTATACAAGTTTGGATTATCAATTATTAAAAAATGATACTCTTTCAAACAAAGAAAGGGCAGCATTAACTACACGGTACCATCTGACAAAGGTAAATAACCTGTTTGCCATTGTCTGATGTACTATTATAATAATGATTTCAATTAATAACGTCTTCCGCAGATTAAATTATTATGAAATAATACTCGAAAGCAAGTTTATCTTTCATTTTTATCAGAGTTTCTGACGTCTTTGTTCTTAAGAACTTATTTAACCACCAATAAAAGACGGGATTTAAACAATTAGTTACAATATACATACGTAGCAAGAAGAAAATTAAAATCCTAACCGACTGATTTTGCTTTGAAATGTCAAATGATAGTGCCTCTAGCTGGGAGCGAACCCGCACCGTCACGGCGACAGCGCCTAGCCCTTAAACTGTATATATGGAGTAAAGGGTTTATAAAGAGCTATCAGATACGACAGCATTTTTGACTAAAAAGGACTTCTATCAATTTTAAACCAATCCTCGGTAACCAAGTTGAAACCAGGACTACAGCTGTAACTAGTCCTATGATTTTCGTTGTACGCACCATTCGCCACTTTGCACTTTCAAAATAACTGCTCATAAAGGCATCAGGAAAAATTCGTGATTTGTTTCTGAGAAACCTTATGATTTTAGCGTAAAAGAATATCACAAAGCATAACGATATGCCGACTATATTACGCTGTATTCCATACGATATTTGCTGTAACCTATTATATTTTCGTCAAACACACACCGTCCGTTGTCATTAGCAACAATAACGACCAGCGTTGGTAGCCCTAACACAAGAGATAAAATGACTAATACCGCTGTACTTATAATAGTGGTTTTGGAGTAAGTATTAACGAAAGGAACATAATTTTTTATCGAATATTTTACAGAAGCGCTCAAGTCCGATGAAAACAGTTCAGAATGTAGACAGCAAAATATGAACGTTCGAAGCATAGATATGAAGTTTGCGTTTAGGAAAGGCTTCATTTCATTGAAATCAGCACGACAGTCTGGTTTCATCAAAGACCCTCTATTGTGCTTAATCAAAGGCCGTAAGTCATTTATTTAAAAGCTAGGCAAGTCACTTCTAAAACGATAACGCGTGAACACTTGTTTTATCTTGGTCCGTTATAAAATGTATAAAAGCAACAAATGTCTTTCTCCCCGTTCATTCAATCAGTGCTGTTATCAATAACGTCCTTTGTAGTTCTTTGAGCACGATACTTATTCTGCTTTTTAATTTTTGCCTTTGGCGTTCTCTGTGATATGAAGGATTTATATTCTCACATCCCCTGTCAAATTCTATTCTGTTTAGTTCCACCCATTGTTTTCTCGTTTAGGGCAATACGCCTTCCATTGTTTTCTCGTTTAGGGCAATACGCCTTCTCTGGGAACCATACGCCGATGAACATGGTATGGTATTTATCTGATAATACCGCATTGAAGGTTCCATGTTTACCGCCATAATTATAAGGTTGGATCCAAATTGTACTGCTTATTAGTGAAAATATTTAGTAGCGCTCAAACCGGGGTAGAGCGGCGTGGGATGTACATGAACAAACAAACTCCAACAACCGAGCCATTAATATTTTTAGATTTGTCGTGTTCGGTTGCTCTAAAAGTTCCATTTGCATCTATTAAAAACTAAAATGATCATTTTACACAAAAATGAGATTGAAATCCACAAAAGAGCTTACAAACTTAAAAACTTATTGAAAAATATGTTCCGGTATATTTCAGGATAGGTGTAGGATTCCTCAACACCACCATAGGCATACATATGTTTAGATGGAAAGAAATGCAATTGTATTTTTCACTTTGTTGGATATTGAAATCCTCACAACCCGAGGTTAGGCGGTGTGGGATATTAAAATTACCCATTTATAAAGGTCGAAGAATATTGAAGCAATATACTTTTATTTTGGAAATTTAAACAATAATTATTGTGTCATGCACAACAAAAAAGGTCGTAAACGATATCAATTATCTATTGTACGGGGAAACATTTTACAGCTGTCATGTTTCACAAACAACGTTTTGTGACATCGATAAAGAACAAATGAGAAAGTCAACGAACAAGACACAATACAAAAATACTGCATATTCGGTTTGATTTAGATTGTTTTGGGCAGCAAATAAAATGGATATTACTTCCCACACCGCCTTACCTCTTGGTGACTGATGCAAAGAACTCTGTTTGCGATGTTGCATAATCTTTTGTAAACGATAGTGTCTCTAGCTGGCAGCGAATATTTTATTATTATTTTTTTATGTAGCGTTTCATTATGTCATTAACCTTAAGTTAATAGTTTTCATAACAGATATAAAATGTCTTGATTTAGCTTATTTGCGGGATTGAACAATGCAAAATAGCAGGTGCTCTTTTAAATATGCGAGTACTTACTAGTTTGACGAAACCAGAAATGACGGGATATCGGATAGTTCTTGTTTGAGATTCGACACAGAATAGAAGTGTGCGAAAAGTTTTGAAAAAGACATGTTTTCTCCAAACCGCTTAACAAAATTTGATAACATTTTATCTACCAGTTACCTTAAAAATGTTCAGCAATTTAATAGAAAACATAGCTTGAATCTACAATTGCTTCTACTCCTATATGGATTCACTAATGAGTAACTAGTAAAATTGCTGATCTAATGATCTAAGTGCACTTGTGGACCTATATCTCCTACCAGTTATATGCCTTTTTAAATTTCGGGCAAAGAAAAAAGTCGCAAGGGGCAATGTCTGGACTGCACGGAGGGTGTGGTACAGTAATACCTTGACCTATTCTTAACTAAAATGGACTACATACATTTGATGATTTTTTGGATGAATAGCAATGTCATGTTTTAAATTAACATGCTGGAGTCCTGTTTTAGGAATTTTTTCTCATTTTTGTTCATTAATACAACACTGCGCCTTTTTGTTGGCAAGTTTCAAAGCCATATCCTGTTGTCAACTTTTCTCTAAAAATTGGCTGAAAAAATAGACCAGTGCCTTATCAACCGCTATGAGACTGTCAAATACATTTTTGAGAAAACAATGGGCGGAACTAAATGGAATAGAATTTTGATAAAGGATCTGAGAACATGAATCCTCTATATCACAGATAATGCCAAAGGCAACAACTTAAAAAGCAGGAAGTATATCATAGGAAGAATGAAGAAAACCCAAATATATACTGGCTTGGATGCAGAAACCATCCATATTAAAACTGGCCAAAATATTAAAACAAAAGTAAGTTCACATGTTGTATAAACATGCAGCACTGATTAAAAATTATTTATTTTAAAAAACTGGAAAAATAGTTAAATACAAAAATAGATTCGTTGTGAGGAAGAAGACAGTTATCATATACTGATCTGTTGATTACATATAAAATATATTTATATGATTTAGTTGTAATAAAAATTTTAATATATTTAATATAAAAATGAACATTTTAGATTATGTTATATTTTTTTCGTGCAAGAGTTGTCCCAACAAAAAGGCCTCATAAAACTTCAAAAGGCATCATGTCATTTCTTTTTAATTTTATTTCCATATACCTTATATTTTATAACAACCTGCAAAATTTCATTAAAATCTTCACAGGTAAATATTTGGATGTTTCTGAAACTGTCTCGTTCGACTATGAAAGAATGTTTATATTACAATAATTTGGTTCAGGGTTCTCACCTAAAATGGTTTCAGACAATCAATCACCGTACTATTTGCATTGCAATCACATTTGAAGTTATTAACACGTTAACATTAAGCCTTTTCAAATGTAAAGAAGCGTATTGGTTGTTGTGGCCACACGACTAGGTTATATATTTGATGATAATGAGCAGAACTTAATGATGCGAACGAAATGCTAATAGAACATCGGAAGTTTTAATTAAATAACAATAAATAAACATGATAAACGAATGTGGTTTCAATAGATGGCGATTTGTTATGCTATTGCCACTTTGATCACAATAAAACACAGTTAGTTTCTTCTTAATAAAAAACATTGGTTTAGACTTATTGCGTGGGATATCTTTAGACGAAAATGGATCACAGTCTTTTAAATGTGTAGAATTTCTGGTGTATAAGCCGCGGGTTCAACAAGTGTATTAGCCGCGGGTTCAACAAGTGTATTAGCCGCGCGTTGTTTTTTGTGTTGTTCCTTGTTTGTTGTTGTTGTTGTTTTTGCATATTTGTGCGATACTTTTATTATCTGACAAGATAAATAAGTTTTCTCGCATTTTTTTGTTTTGTTGTTGTTTATATTGTTTTTGTGGAAACTGCTTATCTCGTTTTAAGAAGGCTTCTGCTCATTCTGTGCCCAAGGTTAAAAAACTAAGCATGGAAACCAGTCTCAAATCTCAAGCATCTGATTGGCTGAAATGGCGACTGGTCGCCATTTCAGCCAATCAGATGTTTGAGATTTGAGACTGGTTTCAAAACTCAGTTTTATAACCTTGGGACCAGAATTCAAGAAAAATTTACCTGAAAAATTGTCCGTACTGCTTATTTAACAACTCCTTAGCAAGCGAATTGCTTGGCATTGATTAAGATCCTACTTTACATGTACTTCCGCTTGTATTACGTTGTTTTACATACGAAATGGATATAAAATTTGAAACACAAAGTTCAAGAAGAAAAAAATATCATTAAGTGATATTGGGGATACAAAAAGGACAACAAGTGCTGAATAGATCTTAAGTTCTTATAGAAAACTTTACGAACGTACTATTTAAAGAAACACTCGTAGCAGAAAGACATGGAACTACAGTATGGTACTTTGGAAAAATGTTGTTCCTCCTGAATTAAATAAAAAGCTTTTAATAGAAAGAAACGACAGTGTTGGCAATTTTAACATTAACAAATCATCCATTCGATAATGTTGCATGCAACATGCTTACAAAATAATATAACTTAAGAAGTTAATTGCATAGTCAAACGGTAGGCACTTAATGATCTTACTGAGACAAGACTACATTGAGTTAAATAAGCAAGAACACAATGAATGTATTTCCAAGTCGAGTGATCAAGTTCATATTGAAGACATGAGTTACGCTCTTCTCGATTTTTAAGATGCCTGTCAATATGAGACCGTAGCTATTTCATCAACCAACAAAATTCAGACAAATAATCCTGAATCGCGCAAATAAATATGGACAACGATATAGTCCATACATTTCTGCCAGGAAGCTCATTTTCTGGTCGAAATCTATCACAATTAATGTCAAATATTAGCCTAAAATTAGATAAATTCTGGACAGGAAAACGAGATGTTGATGGGATTAGTCATTTGGATAGAGACTCTAATAGAATTTGCTCTTTAGTGGAATTTATTTCTCCCTTAAATCACTTTTCCACAAGAAACTTCTCTACAAATGATGATTAAAGATTTTGTGAACACAGATGTAAATTTTGAGCGGATCATTAATGCAGCTGCTTTAGCGGTAACGAGGTGTGAGGTTAGGGTTAGTGCCGATCTTGTAAAGACGACTTGTTTCAGCAGATATTCCTAATGATGAGGAACATTTAGGCGAATTTGGCATTGCATGGCTAGGCGCTATCTCTGTACTATCTCTGCCCAGTAGCGGCAAAATTGATGCATATATTAAAAGAACGGAATGTCTATTGTTCTACTTTAAGGATTATTTGTGGCACGTCCCGGAAACTGTGTATCGGACAGCTGACGCCAATCGTTGAAATGACGTCAAAAAGTTGAGAAGACGGGAATTACTAAAGTATGCATTTGAGAAAAAAATATATTATTCTAGAGAATTGGAAAATGTGTATCAAAATCGTTGATAAATGATGAGCCAATAGAGCTTGCTATAACTTCTTTCCAAATAACATAACTTAAATGTCAAAAATTTTACCAAAAGCATCTATTCCACTGTAATCCTTATTTTAAATGCGACCAGAAATACGAATAATTACCCATAATGAATCACAGCTACGCGCCCTAGCTCTTTCCGCAACACCTCTTATGTACTCTATATTAAATTTAAAATGCAATGTGTGCATTAGACGAAAGGCGTTTACACACATACCGATGCATTCGCACGTAAATGTAAAGTACAATTATAGTACATACCGTGTAAGGTATTTTCCGATTATTTCTAGCAAAATTATTTTATTGGAAAATGGTGTTCGTTAGCTCCTTCTTGTAACTCGTTTAAGGGAAGCTCATTTTATAAGTAGACCATATACCGCTGTTAAGTTTGCAATATGCCAAATAAATAAGTCAGGCAATAATTCACTACGAAATGAAATATGGTGATAAGCATCATTCCTTAAAAGCCCAGAAGTCGAGCAAAAGAATTCTTTTCTAAATCTTACAGATATTGGTTAGTTACTAAGTTATAAGGTGTTCTGTTTAAAATAACTTAAATACTTAAAGAAACACAATCTTTTCAGTTTACTGAAGAATCAAAAGCAGTAATGCAAATTTAAAAAAAAACAACACGATAGTGGAGAAATAAGCCGTTCGAAATTAAATGTGCAAAATTAATGTAAACCCAATGAGTGATAATTCGTTTTTGTCTTGAAAAGGCTTAAAGTTTGCAGAATAATAAAACACTTAATATTTTTTGGTTTATTGAAAGGGAATGTGGGGATATTACCGGTCTGGGTGTCATTATTATTCTCCTCACCTGCGGCTCTGGTAATATGTCATTTAGACCTGTTAAGATACCAAATAACTTTATATGATGTTGTTTGCTTAATTTGATTACTAGAGATTTCTGCAAAGGTCGCCAGAGTGCCATCGTCTGCCACAATCTACAATACTTTCAGATACTCTATAAGCTGTCTTATCGCTATAAATGGAATTATCTCGGAATAAAACAGTTCAATACTTCAATTGATCTATGTACACTCAGGATATTTATGAGCTCTGTTTTTAATTAAGAAAAGGATTACTTTTTCACCAAATAAAACGATGGCTGATTACTGCGTTTGAAATATTGTCAAAATTACACAAAGCGAAACATTAAAGAAGATGAAAACTGCTCCGCTATTTTAACCCCTTTTATTCGACGTCTGTACGAAACATTTTCAACAATAGACGTTGACAGTTACTACCGCGGTGATGATCCCTTTCTCAATATTTATTAGTATATTGGCGAACATTAGGCAGTTTTCATCTGTGCTCAACCTTATAACAATATTACGACGCGTACTTTACAAATGCGCTTTTATCGATGACCTTACGACTTAGTTGTTGCCCACCATTTATCAAACTGAACATTATTGCAAGTCTTAGTCCTTTTATTATATTACATATAAATGGAGTGTAACTAATTAATTTTAAATTTTCGTTTCAACCACCGATTTGAATTTCTATTTCTTTATGTTTATTTTATGCCAGTTTAATGATGAGGCGTCTAGAATTTGCAGACTTCATTAGCGTTTGGTATTTCGATCCTTAGCAGTTGACAGGCATCAGTTGTCTAAAATTGAAAAGATAATATTCAAACACCACATGAGTTTTTTCATTGTCAAATTTATTTTCAGCACTATTGAAGTGTTTTGATGTGCATAATCCGCCTCTCGGCAGAATGGCTACGGGTTCTCATAATTCATCGGTGCATATGCGAAGAACCACTGTCGGGTAATTGGCGTTTGGTTATCCCCTATTTGAAATAGGGTTCTTGTTAAGGAAACGGTCAAAGAATTGCCTCTTGAGGTGATTAAACATTCCGGATCAATGAGCGAGGCTTGTTAAATTTAAGTCAACCATCTGTTCAAAACGAACGGAGTCTTTGTAGAACGTTAACTATGTTGTGTTTTTGAGAGATTATGGAGCCGTCTTCCCCTATTGGACACCTATTCAGTTTGTGTGATTCTGATCATGTAATAAAATGTTGCATAAACTTCCTTTGTCATTGTTTCCTTATAACAATAATTTTCAGTGTTTTATAACACGATGAGACACTTAAGTCGTTCTCCGATAAATAGTATTACAGCTTCAAATTAACTGAACATCAGAATTAAATATTAATTTAAAGTAAACGAATTTTAAAAAAATATTACTACTATTTTGACAATTAAAAAATTAAAGCGTATTTATATTTAATTCAAATTACAAATAAATGAATATTTTTTTCTAAAATTAAAACTACTTAAAAAAATCAAATTGGATTATGTTGTTATATTATATAATACGTTATTTCACTTTGTTAACTTGTGAGTGTTGTTTAATTAGACAAAAAGTACGCTGCAATAAGTCCTCTTGCATCAGTGTTCACGCAACTATTAAACTCGTATTATAATTACATTGCTAGCTAAATGTATTGAATTAAAATTATTAAGTGAAAAGAGAATTATAGCAAAATATTTTATCAATATAATTTCTGTTTGAAGCAGACTTTAACGATGCTTTCCTCGACGAACAGCTTTTATTTTGAGGTTGAAGCCGTATTCAAATGTTGCATATTCATCAATATTTGTAATACAAAAAATGAGGAAATTTGTTTTGAAATGTCAATGGGGTAATTCACGGCCGAAAATTCTCTTACTGCTGAAAACCAAAATCATACTGCTGAGTTTATACCACGTGCAAGAACATCTAACGCTCTTTTTGTAAACACCCAATCATCGATATTGTGCTTGAGAAATGTGATCATGCTGGTTATTGTTAAATATCTCGGACCGCCCATTACTCTTTACTTTATAATGATGTATGGAAAGCTATTGGGAATGTTTAACCCATCTAAGGCAGAATTTCCGGTGAAGAAATCGTATATAAATGATCGAGCGCATACCACGAAAAACCACGCACAGAAAACACTTAGAGGAGAAGTACGATATATAGTGCTTCAAAACTAGTATTTATTAGGTTCATTATAATTGTTGTGATTAGTCTTTGCCATAAACGAGTCTAAATTGTCTAATAGGTTGTTTATGGCTTCAAAGGACGAAATATATACTTTGGAATAACAATAAAACAGAAACGATACATTATTGTTTGATACTTATAATTAATGGCCATTATCACTGATTATTACATTTGAATTTTATTACAATTTAACTCAACTAAACTCAAACAAATTATCGTAAAAGGATAAAAAGAAGTTTGCACATCTAGAAAGTGATGAAGGACTGAAAATAGTATACAAAATAACTAAATATATTTAAAATATGTAGGTTGGCATTAATCAATATCACATTGCCCCTCGTCCAAAGGGTAACATCTTAAATAAGAGGAATAAAAAAACAAATATATGAGCTCTAAGAAAGGCCATTATTTGTGATCAAATAGTCTTTTAATCCAAATATGCGACCACTTGAAGGATTTATATCATCTGTTTCTTCTTTTAGCATGTTAAACTGTTGATAATCAGCTTCAAAATAAAACAAATAAGTTCTTGATAAGTGGTTTTGATAATCATCACAAGATATTCAACAGATACCAATAATATTGCATGTGATCTCGGACAAATTATGGAAGCCTTATTATCAACAACTTCTGACAGTCTAACAGTATACAAATGAGAAAATAATTCTGTTCCACCGTCTGTCACGCGTAATGATCTTAATACGTAGAAGACTATCAATCAGTTATGTTTGTAATTCCAAATATGTCGAATAATCAAATATACAGTTGCCCCGTCTGTGCCCTCAATCTAAATATGTTCGTCAAGACCATATCAGATGGTTCATTTCACTTTACTGTGTGTCTTCTAATGTAAAATATCTGAGCAATTATTTGTACACCAAATGATAAGGTTGATTTTACCGATAGAAATGATCCTGCTGCTATAATTTTTGATACCGCCAGAAGAAGTCACAAAACCTGCGTGATCTTTGGGATAACATAAAAATAATATATAATATAAAATATAGTTTACTTTTAACATTAATTGGTTTGACTGTGTGCATATAATAGTAATATAGGAAAAGTCAAGACTAAATATAAAGGTGCGGAAGTTACGGTAATTCTTGCGTAGTTGCGCTGTCATCAATTAAAGAAGAAAAAATACAGATTTTAAGTGTTAGTTGTGAAATCGAGATTTCAGACTGCATGTGCAATATCTGGAACACAATCAGACAAGCAATATGTCAAATAAATAAACTAATCAATGCATCAAGTTAGACGTGAAAGACATTCTGATTATGCAGAATCCTCAAAACCATACAGACAGAAGCAAATTTTCTTTCCCATGAGTTATAAATTTACTGGAAGGAATATGCTGAAGTTAAAGTTTCACGTTTAAATTTCAGGATTAACTTGTTGTTTTAAAATATCAACATTAATAAATTAAATAAACTGTAGAAGACCTGTAAACAAAGTAAATGTGATATGTTGTATTCTTACAGTCAACGTAGAAGAGAATATATTAAAAGCTAAAGCTGTTATAATAGCGTTAGTAACGCAATAAAATTCAATAAACCAGATCGTAAAATGTACTGTTTATTCCTAACACTCGATCTTTTCAGTCATTTTTTAGGCATTATAAAGTGCCTGTAAATAGGCAGCTTTACATTCTAGACATTATTAAATAATTAAGGAATTGTAAAAATATTGGAATTTTTAGCGGTTTTTGTTGAGTTATACGCGATTTTAACTGTTTAATGTTGGAAATATGAGGACTGCTTTACGTTTAAACAGGTCACATGAAATATGGTACAGCTACATTTTAAAACATATTTGAGATATGTACACTCTTTCGTTGTGATTTATTTCCACGAATACAAACCCTAATGTCACGATTTTATTTTTAAGTTATCTGTTAAGTTGTGTATGTCTTGTGACACAGTTGTTTAATCTGGAATATTATTTTATTTAAATATAAGTATTAAATATTTACAGTCATTAATGACGGTTCGCAAGAAAATCCTTTTTCATTGCAATGCCGTTTATGTTAATAAAGAAATTACAAACTGTTATATATTTTTGTGTGCAGTTTTAAAAAAAAAACATTGAAATAAGTTGCAGTTATGCATAAATTGTGTTATCTTTTGTATTGTCTAACCATATTAACGACACATACAAAAATAAGAAATCAAATATTGGGTAAGTTCGGAAAGTGCATTCTAGGCAACTTCGTGTAAGCCTTAATAAATGCAGTTTTTCGTTTAAAAATTTTCAATTTTAATCCATATTAAGAGCTTGTGAGGATCTTTATTTAAAAATGAAATGCAAAGAACTTTACTTCCCATTAGAAATAAAAGCAAACTTAATTAGAAATTCTTGGCGAATGTCAACATTTAAATTGTCAAGCTAAACTGATTAGTTTTATATCGTCATCACGAGGGTTTAAGTGGATGCTGTTCACACACATAATAAACAGTACGCCGAGCAGATGGCAGGAACGTGCGATATGACCTCTTCGCCAGGCGATACCACTCATCTAGTCCTTCTAAGTGTTCATTATCCGCTGCTGCAAATATCTTAATTAAACAGTTTTGATTATATTTGGAAAATATCCAGAACTTGTTGTGTGATTCTTTCAGTAGCGACTATTTTTGTCTAATAGAAAATTAATGTTTTACTCATATAATCTTATTATGTTGAACTATTTTAGGATTTTAGGAACAGTTTAACCAGTCATGCCCTTGATCGATTTGCTTTGCTGATTGTGTATAATGATGTAACAAGGTGTGATCATAGACGAGTGAGAGCATAGTTAAAACTCCTTGTAGCAAAGTGTTTTGCCACTGACCGTTTTAAGGCGGTAGCCTTTTGGGAACCCAGTTTCGTTTATTTGTTTGTTGTGATTTTTTTAATTGATAAAATTGTAAACCCAGGTTTTTTTTTCTAGGCCGCCTACCAACGCGTTGAATGCAACTCATTATTTACAACAGTAAATTGTACAATTAAGCTGAAATTCCAACGATGGTTTGAATATGGCGGTGAACATAAAACCTTGATATTTCAAGATAAACATCATTCCATTTTAAAGACGTCTTATTTGTGTTAATTGTTTAAGGCATTACCTGAAGATCGGCGGCTCGCCCAGGTTGAGCGCAACCCTGATCGAATCATCCCAAACGATAGCGTGCATATGACGGTGAACATGGAACCTTCAATGCGGTATTTTCAGATTGATTTAATTCCATGATCAATCCATAACCATTCTAAAACCTTTCTTTAATACGGGAGTATTATTTAAATTGAAAGAATCTAATAAGTGTACATCTCGATAGAGAAGAAACTTCCGACAAACCGTGTTAACCTTTTTCGTGTGTCATACTTACAAGAAACTACTTTCTATGCATTCAGATAATGTTTCATTACGTTTTCCAGGGAAATTCAGTATTTTCACAGATCTTCTCTTGGCTCGAGTGACACTTAAGCAATGTCGACAAGTTAACATATCGTTTTGAATGACATGTTTGAAATTGAGACTTTATTCCGCGATATTAAACAGCGCAAAAGGAGCCGCGATAAGATATTAGATCCTAATTGGTGTTAGATTGGTCGCTAACATTGTTGTTAAATTAGATTTACACAGACTGGCATGTGTTTACAAAGGTCCATTGCCTGAAGTTCTACAAATACAAAGACGGTGCCGCAGAAAATGTAAACTCCGTGAAAATGACAGCATGTCGTCTTGTCGTAAGAATCTAAACAATGATGATAAATTGCTTTCACGTGAACACAGAGTGTATAATTGCAAGTCAAATTACTTACAGTATAAAATAAAGAAAAAAACTTGAATTTGAATGAATATTAAGAGAATTAAATAAGCGCAATAAACGCTATAAATTGCCTTGTCGTATCTAGATGTTACAAAGTAAGTCATTCTACGATGTTTGAATATAGTATCGTTGTCTCAAATAATGTTACATAAGTTTTTATTAAACTGTGAACGTTTTAATCATGTTATCACTGTAGCGTTTTGGAAATCTAAGACCGAAGCCAATACAAAAAACTTTAAAACATCATCGAATGTCAAATAAAAGACACGTTATTGGAAAGATGAATATTTACGACATTAAACATACACGAACTCATCCGTATTTGGACAGAAATTACACAGAAAGCGTTTATCAACGCCCCATATTAGCAACATAACAAGATGTCAATTTGACATCATACTGACGGTTGAAGTTGGTAATGCTTCCCAAAGGCATACTTTACAGACAATGTCTGATTGTTCGATGTTCTGTTGTTTGTCAAATTTGATGTTACTTTCAAAGAAAGTGTGTATAAAGAATTAAAGGAACATAAAATATGGTTCGTAACAATATCTGTAGTACAAATTTGGAATTATTAGATAATTCACCAAGATCGCTTGTACATTTTTGTTCACGTGAAAACCTTTTAGGGCTATTGTATGGTTGATGCACCCGATAACGTGGTTTAAACCCCTTTTGGAAAATTGTTTTGCCACCGACCGTTCCAAGGCGGTCCCCGCTGGTTTATTTTTCATTAAGAGATATGTTTTATTGTATTTGGTGTCTTATTTGAAATTTACCATGCTCTCTCTTCCTCTATATTTTTTGGCTGCTGTGTTTGGAGGCTGTGTTTTCTGGGTGTGACAATTGCTGATATTAATATGATTTTTCACAATTTTAAGGCACTTCATCAATTTTAAGAATGAGTCAAATATAAGTCGTTGCGTAAATTTGTAATTAAACAAATTCAACATGATCAGAATGTTCAGGTCATTGCGAAAATTCAACATTCTTTTTGGGTTACAGATTTAATCAATTTATCTAGCAAATTTGATTCAGACGGACCGTCTGATAGTCGCCAAGTGTCTTAAATTATTAAAGAATTTTTCAGACGTAATGACATCTGTTTGATTTAAATCAATACAAATCCTCTTATTTACACAAACCAGCTTTGCATATATTTAAGCTGTAATAAATGTGTTAATTATTTTATCAGAATAACCCTTATTCCTCAACACTTCAGATAAGACTTGTCATCTGTATGGCAGAAAATGCGCTGGATTATAATTATAGAAAAGAATATTTGATCAACGACATTGAACTATGATTATGATATTCCTCTATTTAATTTAAACTCTTTTATTCTAAAGTTCGGACACATGTTCTTTTCAAGAATAAAAACAAAAGTGTATATGTTAAGTTGCACACGTCAACATAAAGGTGACAAATACACATATAATGATAAATTATTCGCAACCGCAGTACATGCTCTCGATAAATGAATTATGTCATTCAAAACTGTGCTAGTAATTGTTTATATAGTGATGTCTTTGGTTAGGGCTGTCTACTGACAATTCCCAATAATAATGTTAGATGAAAAAAGCGAATATATAGTCGAAAACAGCAGGACAATGTTGCTTGCTTGCTTGAATTGAGTAGCTTAAGACGAACTTATAAACATTTCAACGTGTTCATAATGCTAACAATTCTAAATTGAGCTTGTAGAGAAACCTGCCTCCATTTTATTTTTGTCCTGGAATATCAAATGGCTTTGAGCGTGTTCCTCTGATTATCAGAAACTATTCGGAATCCTTAACTTAATTAATGGTGTAGGGATCACTTTTATTGGCAAAATCAACCTTATCATTCAAAATACAAATATTTGCACAGCAAATTTCCATTAGAAGACACATAGATAAGTGAAACGAAGCATCTGATATCATCGTGACGAGCATATTTAGATTGAGGGCACTGTCGGGGCAACTCTATATATTTGATTATTTGACATATTTGGAATTGCAAACATTTCTGATTGATAGACTTTTACGTATGATGATCATTACAAGTGACAGACGGCGGAGACGAATCATTTCCCCATTTATAAAATTTGGCACTGTCAGAATATGATGTTAATGCTCCTAACATAATCTATATGAGGTCGGGAAAGATGTTTCTAGGATTCCGAATATTTGTTACAACGTTAACTGTCATCTACATATACAATATTGCATGTTATGTTTTGGTTTGGGCAGCATACGTTATAAAGAACAATAATAAATATTTAAAGAGTATAAGACAAAACATGAAAATTGTGTACATGATGTAACCAGCTTACATTGAACTTTCCTTTATTGGTTGTCAAGGCGCTCACGCCGTATGTTTAGGGCATATTTGTATATATATGTTTCTAATATATCGCTTCGGCAAGTGTTAAGTGATTTGCTGCGGAAGAAATAAGTCTCCCAGTACTTAACTTCCTTGTAGATATCAGTTTCAATTACCTCTCTTGGTGGTTGAGCTTATTTCAAATCATGCAGAGTATCAATGATTATAGGCATACTTGACATCTTTTATTGGGGATACGGATGATATGAACTGTGTCTGTCTCTTGCATGGTTGGATCGGCGCTGCCGCTGTATCTATATGACCTTTGGGATATCCGTACATCTTACAAATTATAAGTTTGGCATAACTGGACAATGTTGGCATGATCGCAATATCTATTAGCTTAACTGCAAAGGTCAAATAAAAATCTTTTTATCTTCGGCTTTCACTTTTAAGTTAATAAATTAAACGAGCCCCAAAATGGTTTTAATGCATTTTCCTTCTTGTGTGTATTACTTATTTTTTCATTAATTCAACTTAAATTGTGCAATTGTTTCATTTAAATGTGACATTTTTACGACTGCACTAACGGAATATCTGTGGATTTCTAAATGAATTCTTTTGCATAAACTGTAGAGAAAGATTAGCGTTTGAGCTATTAGATGTGTCATGTATTGCTGCTTAGAAATATTCTGGTAAATTTTAAAAGCTTTGTAGATCAATCTTAGTTAAGATATCATAAATCTATCTTTAAAACAATAAAGGATGTGTAAAACACTCATAGGTAACTGTAAATATAGGATGTACACTTAATTTCTAATCGGTACGGTGGACTAACTCTCGTAGATATTCTACATATATTTTTTAAGAAAACATTCGGTGACGACATTTACATAATTGTTGACATATTAAAGACAAACACGAGCATCTGTCAATGTTTATTTTTCTGGCGTTTCTTGTCAAATTCATATTGCTTTCGCCATATTCATCATAGTTCCTTACAAACTGACTAATTAAGATCTAAATGAATGCGGCGTTTTCCGCCACATTGCCTGAATTGGCTTCTGTCAGACGCTAACATACAGCATACCAAGCATTTCAGAAATTAATGACTCCATGATAAACGGTTAATGTTGCGGTCGTATTAGGGTACTGAACGCACACTACTTTGATAAAAGCTTTTTTTTGGAACAAAGCATCAGTATTAAATTGTGTTTATCCAAATTCTGATGAAATTAAGAATTTGTCACCAAAACATACTAGAGGTATCCGAAATGTGAATACAATAACAGTAACGAATCGGTGCCTCTTAAACATAAACAAAGTGTTGCGTATCCTCCCAAATATAAATTAAAGTAAGAATTCTATAATTTACAGATACATGTACCTCTACTTTACTCCAACTCGATTGACATGTAGTTTAGATTATAAAGGTAATTAAAAAGTACATTTAATGTAAATTTACACATTTCCAATGCTATTATTGTGTTTCATTTTTGCGAGTTTTTCTGTTGTTTAAAAAATTGGTGTGTTTTTGCTATTTAGGTGCTTGTGCGTTCTTTCAATTCCGCTGTAGATTACGATTTGGGAAGAACATTTATGCCAGATATTGCTTGTTAGAATTTGTATATTTGTACCAGCTGTTACACAATGAAACTATATAAGTCCTCTTTTCGTCTTTTTCCACATATCACACATGCATTTTGTTAAAATAATCTTTATTCTAAAAAGATTGTCTTATTGTGTCTCTGCGATCTGATTTTTAATATCATTTTTACAACTGATACGTACGTGTATTTTGTTTAAATTATACACCACATCTGTCTGTAGGTCAATACAATACAAATAGAATCATCAGTATGTAACAACATGCCATCTTTCAATAGTTCTCAATATTTTATAAGTCTTAAGGGTATTGGTTCCCTCATTTGGGACGTTCTCTCATAATTGGAAAATACGGCAAATATTTCCATTAGCTACGTGTTCTGCGTTTTGATGTGGTTATTTAATTGTCATTCATATTTTAAGGACAGTTTGATCAAGGCGTATTATTTGAATGATAATGATTATTCCTTTGAGAACTTAAGAAGTAAACACTAGAATATTGCTGGAATTAACTCACGAACGTTTTGCATAATATGAAACATATAAATTGATTTCGATATGTTAAATTAATATATATATATATATCAATAGAATTTTGAAGCTATAAACGTAATGCATAAGATAAAATGTCTCGTTCTTTGAAGTCAGATTATTCTAAACTTTAACTAAACTGGACAAGTTAAAGAATTTTTTTTATTTTCAAGTTTATGTAGATGTTAAACATTGTTTGAGTAGCCGCCATCTATTTAAATATCACAGTATCGTTTCTGTGCCGTTTGTCGACAGTAAAATGTCCCGGTATGTTTAATCAGTACTATCATCATTAAACAATTTTGAAGGCCGTTGAGTGTGATACGTAAGTTTGTGCTAATACTGAGGAGTGCTCAACCCGGGGCTAGTCGGCTCGGACAGTATTATGCATTCCCATTATTGTTCTTGAACAGATGAACAGGCTGAAATATTCTGATATATTTCATGTTCGATGGTTTTCAGAGTACCCTTTTCATCTATCAAACGAACCATTGCTTTGTTTTCTGAACTATGCCGTTGTGATATTTTGGTTTTATACAGAATGAGTGTTGATCCACAAAGAAAATTATACATTTGAATGTTAACCCCTGCCAATAGTCTAAGACTTAATTACAGTCTATTATTTGCTGTGCATGCCTTCACTGTATTATTTTATTTCCAGTCAGCACTGTTGCATATTTTACTACACTTAACCAATGTTCTAACTACACAGATCATAAAATCTTAATTTCTCAGCATGGAATGGAGTTAACTCTTCAAACATGAAATATAGTAAGCTTCATCAATTGTGCTTCTTTATATGAAATAAATATTAAAATTATAAACCAAGTACATTTGTTAGTGATTGAGGTAAAACCAAAAGTCAATGTACATGTACCGTAGCTATTATAACAATGGTAAAACTTCTGTAAAGAGCTTCTGTCCAACAGCAAAGCAATCGCGTTATTGCGGAATTGAATAGAGTTGTTCAGAATTCACTCTAGAAAAAATAACAAGACATGGAATCTTCGTTAGTTATTCGATATCATATATATTGAACATTTCGCATTTACTTAGTTATTTAATATACAGTCACCACTTTTGTATCTGCGAAACTATCGTACGTAGGACTACGTATGTTATGAAAGCAAAACACTTTAAAATAATAAACGGCGGTATTTCTGAAAGCCTAGCTATAAATATGGTAAATTAATGTCGCCACTCGTGTTTTATGGTTAATCACAGATGAAAACTGTTTCTATTTCTCGGGAAATGAACGCCAATAGACCGATAACTTGCAAGAAAAGGATCTTCTCTGCGGCAGTAACTGTCAAGAACCATTGTTGAAGCTGTTAAATCCAGACGTCGAATAAAAGGGGTTAAAATAGCGAGCATTCCTCATCTTCTTTAATGTTCCTCGTTGTGTATTTTGTACAGTAATTTTTAACAAACTCAATGGTGCAATCAGCCGCAGTTCTATGGGAAGAAATGATAACAATTTCTTTAATTAAAAGAAAAAATCACAAATAACACATGGGGGCATAGATCAAGTTGAACGTTGAAAAGTTCCACAAAGTGATAATATTCGTGACAGCCTATAAAGACGCCAGAAATACAGAACTGTATTTTAGTCGGGTTGAGGTTGCCATAATCAAATTATTTAGATTAAAATCACCATTCTATACACGTAGAAGAAATTGCTTCGTCGGCTACATTAGCGCATTAGTCATATGACCGAACTTGATCATGTATTACATCTATTGTATATCCGCTATATGTTTTCGAGCAACGCCGTTAAACTAAGTGTGCATTTCCATAACTGCACATGACAGGCTCAATTAAAACGAGCTAGATATATTTTGACATTTGTCGTGTTCGGTGCCTTCAAAGTGTTTTTTCATCTTTTGGACTGTACCAATATCGTACAGGTAGAATAATTAAAAAATAAATATAGCAGGTAAATACTATTGAAATCATTTATGGACGAGATTTAAAAGAACATAACCTGAAAGATATCGATCAAATCACTGTAGAAAACTGCACGTCTTAATATTAAACAATCTAAAAAGTAAATCAGAATGTTACAAATACAAAGTAATAAATGATCAAGGCTTAGACTCGAAAGAATCGTGAATACAATTTAGAACCTATATGGCGACCTAGCCTTGCCACATTTCTTGACAACAAATAAAAACAAATTTAAAACGCAACAAAACTAACAAAATGATCAGCAGCTTTACAAATTCTATTTTTGATTTAATTTTAATGACATCGCGCATTGCATATTGTAAGTTACGCACTGAAAGACTCAGATGCAAGACGACACAAAATTAAAGATAGCTATTTCGAGAAAATGTGTCGGTGTAAAAATGTTTCTGAAAAAAATGCAGCACAACTAGTGCATCCAAGAATGGGCTTTATTTAATTTTCAAGCCATTAATTTATATTAAAATCTTATAAAATTGTTACGCCCATAACAAATTAAAGCAAACTTAATTGTAACCGACGCTATCTTAATTGGAACATTCATTTGTTAAGCAAATTTAATGAGAATCATATTGTTATTAGGGAAACATTTACACGAACGCAGTCTGCAGCCTGCAAAGCATAACGCAAAACAGATGGTAAACTAGGCGATAATTCCATACCGTATGCTGATCTCGACTGTGTTTGCATTTAAAAACAAAGCCTCCTCGAGTATTTATTCCGAGATGAAGACCTCTAATGTCCTCGACATATGCGAAACTGCTCGCATAATTCTTAATTAAACAATTTGACTTTATTTTGATGAATATTTTTTCTAGATTGGTATGCGTTTGACATCCAAAGGCACATGCACAAACATTCCTTTCAGATCCTTTATTTTTCATGTTTTTTATAGTTTCTTTATTTAAATTCTCAATTGTTTTAATATTTGCGTTTTTAATCACATTTGGAACCTATATAATTCTGATCATTTTAAATATTACGTTAAAACAACTTTTGTTACAAGGAAAGGCTTTTAGTAAGGAAATAATTTGTGTTAGAAAGAAACACGGGCCGATCCAGATGTTTTCTCTAACCTAATGGCTTTTTTATTTGTAAAGTGACGTGAACATAAAGAGCACTAAGGCTTTTAACAAAGTTTTGATATCAACACTAAATCTTGTGTTAAGAATGGCCTCATCCAGCAGACACAGCCTCCCCTACACAGCCAAAAAGTAGAGAGGAAAAGAGAGCATGTTATTACAATAATCAGTTTCAAAATGGACGCCACAAACAAATTTACAAAAGTGAGAACCCGAGAAGAGTTAAATCCCGTTCAGCCTATCTTTAGATCATTGGGTCTTTAGACAGTTACACAAATTCGCCTGCAGCAAAAGCATAGTCAAATTACATGTTAACGAATTTTTTTTAAATTGATATGAAGTACTGACATGACATTTTAGATTATGCGACATACCAGATGCAATCTTGAAACTGGCGACTACGTGAATTCCTTCTTGACAGGTCAATTAAAGTTTGCGTTATCACGTAAAACTGTAGCATCTCAAAACTGCAACGGATCCAATCAACTCCTGTTTCAGCCGGGCGGTCGCCAGTTTTGCTTCGTGTTTAGCAATGCAGTCTTAGCATGTGGAATTCGGTTATTTTTATCAATACATTTTCTCTGCCGTTTTATCAAATATACTGCTCAGAGTTTTCATGTCATTCCGCACATGCAACCTCTCTAAATAGTTCATTTCTTCTTTAAATTACTTCTTTATTTCATTTCTTTATTTTGCCGTCTTGCCGTATGCATAGCATCGTTTGGAATGGATCAAATTAGTGTAAATATTGAGTTGCACTCAATCCGGGGATAGGCGACGTCGATAGTAAAAAGCGTTTCTATCACTGCCCATGAACAGGCTCAATCAAACTTGAATCAAATATTTATGAATGGTTTGTATCCTATTTTTTCCAAAATACATTTTGTTATATTTTTACTTACTGAAATTTTGCTTTGAGTAGAACACATCTCAGCAGAAAGCCATGTTATGATTTGCCAATAAATTTTCGTTAAAAGTACAATTATAGGACATATTACAAGACAGTATATATAAAACTATTAAGTGAAACGAAGCATCTGATATTATCTTAACGAGTATATTTAGATAGAGGGCATTGTAGGGGCAACTCTATATATTTGATTATTTGACATATTTGGAATAACAAACTTTCTGATTTATGGATCGCGTCGTTTGATTGTCATTACACGTGACAGATTGATGCTGGGAATTATTTTCCATCTGTATTGTTTTGCGTGTCAGACACTATTTTTTGGAGTTTCTTAACTAAACTTGTGTTACGCATGCAAAAGTTCAATTTTAAAAGGAAATTGTGATATCATTACGTTTACGTGGATTTAAATTTTATATCGCGATGGGGTAAATGCGCGAATTTAAAACCCAGCGAAAGGACACTGTGCGGTTATATAATATAAAAATATAATTGCACAAATACATCATTTAACATGTAAGAAATTTTAATACATCATCAGATCTATAATCTTAATTAATGATAAAATTCGTGGTTGAAAACATTTATTGAACGCCTACTGAAAATGCTAAATTACCGTCTGAAATATCTGTATGGAGTTTGCCGTTTCAGACATGGACCGGTATTATCGTTCATTTATTCTGATCATGTTTGGTCCTTAACCCTTCGGGTCTCTAACATCACCAGCATATTGGATTATGGAAACGAGCTTGATTGAAACTACGATTGCCCATATGCTCACTTGTGATTAACAAATCGCTTTCGATCCTATCAAAACCATTTGGAAACGGGAGAGGGTAATTATAGAAACGACTGACCGCGAATCGTCGTTTAAGTGCAATAATGGTATATCTCCTTCATATTTCAATGGTACTTATACCGTTTTTGCACTAAGGTGACGAAATATTTCAGCAAACAAATTCGTTTAACTTGTCGTCGATAGAGTTGGCTACCCAAGTTATTGATTATGAACCACACGAGGCTAAACAATTTGTCCTAAACCGTTGTGATGCAGTCTCCTCCCATTGTCATCTTTTTAACTGTTTGTAAAATGTAACAACTGCAACATTATAAAGATAGAAAACGAGTTTCACTTTATATAAATATAATTTTGTTAGCCATATTTTAAATTCTAGTCAAGTAAAATAACAAATTTAAAATCCTTATATTTGATGATATTAATTTGTTAATCAAATACAAAAGTTTTGATGTTGTTGTTGTTTTTCTTCAACAAAAAGCAAATTTACCGCATTCTTCCAGATACTCTATTTTGATGTTTGGATTGGTATCGTTTTTTGACATTCTTAGAAAAACTAGGAATATGGATAATTTTATTTAACCTCAGATAGTTTATATATTCTGATCTTATTTAGGGATGTACATGTTCATTAATTTCTAACTAAAAATTCTTTTAACATAACCAATATTAAAATAAATGTTTGTTTCTTCTACTGACAAGTTGCCATGGCCAGACAGTAAAATGGTATAATCAAAATAAATACTAGTAATTATTATTGTGTGCCAAGTTTCAGTGTAATTTAAAAACGTGTGTTAGGGTATTTTAAGCTTAAGCACTTTTTTATGCGCCCTTCAAAAGTGCAATAAATAAACCCAGGTGACTGGTTCAAATTAACAAATATATTTACTATTATCTGTAACTGAGAGAAAACAAATAGTTAATATTTTTAAATTTAAAATCATGCCTAACATGAAAAAGAGAAAGAAAAGATCTACTGGGTTTCGCCTTAAATAGACGAAACGCTTTGGATAAATCTGTTCGCATTTTTCTTTACCAGTCATGACCCAAGATCATAAACCGGAGTGTGAAGACCAGTATCAAATCGCAAGAATATGATTGACTGAAATGGCGACTGGTCGCAATTTCAGCAAATTGGATGCTTGAGATTTGAGACTGGTGTCCAGTTTTAGTCTTTTTCTCTTGAGCACAAGATATAATGATGAGAGACTTAAGAACTGTATAAACCCCACTTATCGATGAAACAATGCATCTTGTATAGTTCACGTGGACATATTAAATTAAGGGTATACTTAGTTTGGGCAACCGTAATATCTGGTGTTTTTGTCATAGCTTAAAGTACACATTTTGAATAGATACAATGTACTTGCATTTACCAGAAAACTACAAATGTAATATGTACAGTTGTCTAACTTGTAATTTCCTTCACGTGATTTAAATGTAGCAAGTTTTCTTTCAAGGAAACCATGACATGATAGTGATTGTACTTACAGTTCGGCGCTAGAGAACAACAGATACTTGCATAATTTGTAGCTGAAGTTGCACTGGCATTAGAGTGCAAAATTTGAAAGCATATGTAAACTTGTAAATTAAGCATTAATTTATTAAAATAAATATTAAGCATAAACAATTCAGGCAGTTAATTAAGATATTATTCGTGAAAAAAATGTGTAGACATATAATTATGCAGTTGCGTTTTTAAGAAACTAAAGACTGGAGTAGATTTTCAAACCGGTATTATTTGTTTTCCTTTATTGATAGTTCTTTGCTTGTTGGTTCTCCAACCTAAGGATCATTCATTGCTGGTCATATAATTATAACATTACATGGACTTTTGTAAAAATATCACACAGGATGAAGGTGAACCTTGATGATACTGGGCTTATTCCAAGTCATCTAAAGTATTGCATATATTTAAAACAAAAGTGCAATCTATAATCAGGCTGATGATGAAAGATTACGGCTGCAAATACATGTAATCTTGTATTCAGATTGCGAGTACGTGTAATCTTGTCTATAGTCTGCGATTTCATATAATTTTGTGTTCCCCCTGTTATTACATTAAATCTCGCATTATAATTGCGACTATATGTTTTCTTGTGGTGAGACCTCCAAAATTTACATAGTTGTACAATCATTCGAAGTCTAAATATTAAATTTTGGTTTATCGTTAAAATTTGTTGTGACTGGTGACTATTAATTGCCACTATTAAGTGCCCCTAATATCTTACTTGCATAATTTAATCTAACGATTTTGTAATATTATCCTTTTTCAATAATATTATCATCCCATGGCAAAGACCATAACCTATCTTATTACATGAACTATAAATAGACGCAATGCGATTGGTCACACCCCCAAAATAACCGAGTCAATAAATCTAGATATTGACCCGCTTTCGCTGATATTGACCTGTCTATAAATAGAATGCGAAAGTTTCCATCTTTTATATTATTTATAGTTCATGTAATGCAGTTTATAACATATATAACTATTTATAGTTCATGTAATAAAACAGTTATTTACTTATTAGCTGGGAAATATGCTGTCGATATTGACCGCAAAAATCGTTATTGACCTCGGCTATCGCCTCGGTCAATAACGATTTTTTAGGTCAATATCACAGCATATTTCCCAGCTAATAAGTAAATAATTGTATAATAAACCATATCCATATTTGCGAAGACATCCATACATACTAACGATGTGTAATGAACTTCTATGATATGTTGCATCTGTCTCTATGTGACAATATGGGATCATATTCAATTACGGTTTAATATTTCTTTTAGTCCATAGAGGATTAGCACTCATGCTTGTTAGGATAGTGTGGCAGATTCGCACATGGTTCACATGATCTTAATATACATGAGAAATGATTCTGGTAAATATAAATGTGTCTTTATTCTGAGACAGTGATATAAATGAGAATAATGTTGTTGGGGTCTTATAAACAGTAATATGCACTTCCATTTCTGCTCCAAAACAGGTTCAATCAAACTGAGCCAGCAATAGTTTGATATTAGTTTTATATCCTTTTATTGTCAGCTAATGTATTTTCAAAACAAAAATCTTAATATCTTTATGAATAAGAATGATACGAACATATGTATTATCAGTTTGCTATTCGAATAGTTTTTAGTGTATTTAGTTTCATTTTGTCTAAGAAATATTTTCTTATGTTTTCTGATATATTTTACATAGACTGTTCCATTTTTCTTTTTTCATATTTATTTTCTGATATAATCTGATTTACTTTATAATATTAAAAACTGTTCCCTTTTTCAAATATTTAAGAACTTCATTACTTTTCTTGGCTTGAGTAACGTTGGTTAAAGGACGAGTTAGCCTATTAGTATGAACGATGTTGGCTGAAATAGAAACATTTGTTAACAAATAAAACCAACGTCGAGATTCCTATTTGGTGTGAGATTGGGCGCTAACAATGTCAGTGAATTTGATTTTCACCGGCCGGCAAGTGTTGAAAAAATATCAATTCTGAAGGTCTGCAAAATCAATCAAATTTAGCACCATGTAAAAAACGAACAACATGGAAACCAAAAAGCAAGAAATGTTAGTTATTTGATAAAATGCGTTCCGTTTCGTAAAGCTTGGAAATATTTGTTTATATTAAGCAAATAATATTTAGTTAAACAATGCAATACGAAAATTAAAAGCATAGCAACCGTTTGCCCAACTTTGTTTTGCTGCTGATTGAAAGTAGCATACATGTATGTTGTATATTAATGCACATTGAACAATTATTATACGGCCGAATGTAATGTATTAGGTTTTTAACAAATTTTGACAGACAATCGTAGCAAACGTATAATTGCCAGAATACAAATTTAAAACAAAACCCAAATGTTTTGCTGTTTGCGAATCAAAATGACAATTCAAAAATTTTTAATAAGACATTGCATGCTAAACTTATTTACCTAAAGTATTTCTTAACTGAAAAAGAAAATATTAATATAAGGAACAGCCTCGGAAAATAACGTATTTATTTAATTAACAGTTAAACGTTATATGTGAGCGTGAATGTATTGAAATGATATTACTCAAGAAATATTAAATTAAAACTAAACAATCTGTCTAATTGTTTTGATTCCTGTGTGAAATTATTAAACGTAAATATTCATTCAACCCGGCTTTGAGAAGTGTTGGAGGTGTTAGGTGTTTATCTGATGTCGTCTTAAGTGTCAGTCTTTACCTAAAACAACAGTCCTATGACAAGAACCCCTCTTGTTCAAAGTAATTTCATCATCATAATCACGCAATCACAACGCCGTCTGGTGTCGAGTTATATTCAACGCTCTGAATTTATATAGTCAATTAAACAGTCCTGGAAATTCACTAATTAGTCTTTATTTGCAAAAACAGCAGTCTGAGACTATTTGTAGTGGAAGACGTTCAAGTCGACCTGTTTTTCAATTTTGTAATGACCTAGGAGCTAAAATTATTAGATAGAAATTATAATCTAGCTAAAAGATAACTACACATTCTGAAAAATTTGTATTATAACTGATTGTTTTGAGGACATATTTAAATATCTTCGAAATTCTCCAAATTCAATATGATTATATTGAAATTAAAAAAAAAGTATCTATACATGTTTCTATTTCCTATCAACAACTTATGTCAATACATACGTACAAGCAATTGAAGTCGTTTTTCGTTTTTTCCTAGTGAGAAATTAGAATATACACCGAGCTCAGTTGATTGACAGATGTTGGTAACCAATCAGATTGTCGTTGCAGGGGATTCCAGCGCTGACGAATGCTACAAACAATACTGGCATATTATCTTATTATGAAAATGAGCTCGATTGTCTGATTGTCATTTCGTGACCATATGCTTCAGTAAGACGTATTTAATACATGGATTGCTGATTGTTGAACTGACTTATTTTTGGGTTGATTGACCAGATATGCATGTACAAACTTAACGACTTTCGAATTCGTAAAACTGTTCAAAACTGTATTATATATGACAGATTGCTATTTAGTGTCAGCCATTGTCTGATTATGAACATCCGGTGATGTATTTATTAGTATTAAGCCTATAATTGAATTTCAAAAAAGATATATCGACAATTATTTCTGATGTTTTCGTGTGGTTTAATAAAAATGATATGTAATTTGTCTTATTTATATGGCACATCTGTCCAAGTGTCAATAAAATGTGGAGACACTCCATCACTATGGAATAACATATTATCGTCTTCCAGTAATTCTAATATTTCACAAATCTAACGAGTATTGTTTCTGTCACTTGAGACCGTCTTCCATAATTGGAAAATGTGGCAAATATTTCCACAAGCTACGTGGTCTGACTTTTGATAAGAAACGAATTCATTCAGATACAATTATATCTCAATGAATAAAATAAGTGTTTCTCGGGGCAACTAAACTAAAACACTTTGAACTATGTAAACTAATTTAATTATTTAATTAATGGAAGTTTATTCATTATCTTTATGAAGTTAATGGTATATTTATAAGCAAAGTGTTTTTGCTTTAAATGTTGGTTCTAGTAATATAATTGGATTTATATTCGCGTGCATAATTTTTTTTTGTTTGAATTACATAGACTCGGTTATGCTTTTTTTACAAGACTTTCGTCTATTATTTATTTTTATTTGTTGGCTTTGTGACTATCTTGTTGACGCGAGTAACCTATAAACAGCGAACCATTCTCAAATTACACTTCAGTATTATATAAGTTTAAACGTATTGAAAATGAAGTTGTTCTCACAAAATCGCAAAACATTTAATATTGATGGGTTTTGATTGACACAATTTTTATTAACTCTTAATTTCGTGGCACTCGATTTTCAAAGCTACTTTTATGTCCAAGCCTTTGATCATAGTGGGATTTAATTTGTGGGTAGATCTGAAAACTAGTACCCAACGAGTGTTTACGAATGTTTAAGATTTCTAAGTGTCCTGTTATATGGTGTGTTCATGGTCATTGAGGTTTACATAGGGAGGGTTTTAAGACTGTAGTGTTTTCAAACAAATTAAGAACAAATGTTATAAATTTGTTTATTTCGCTTTGCTTTATTTGTTAAGACTAAATGTCACAACAACTTCTATTATTAGGTCATATAATGACTCTGTAGCTGGGCTAGGCGCTGTCGCCCTGACCGTGTGGATTCGCTCCCAGGTAGAGGCAATATCATTTGAAATTCACAGAAGCGCTATTTTTGCAGTGTGGCGGTCGTAAAATGTCTCCCCGTACATATAGTCAGTACTGTTATCAGTAAAATAACCCGTTACCGATGTCATGCAGTGATGATAACGAATATCAGGTCTATCCGTTCAACCTTTTTGTGGGCGTTGTCCCTGTTAGCTCGATTGGTTGTGTCGTCGGAATTGCAGGGCTTGGCGCTGTCGCCGTGACGGTGCGGGTTCGCATCCAGGTAGAGGCAATATCATTTTTAAGTACAGAACACAATTATCTCTCAGGCGATCTAGTAGTATGAAGAAGATGTCTTTATTCTCAAGACGAAAAAAAAAGCATTGAATTAGATAATATATACTCCTCATTTATCGGCATGCATGCTTCTATATTTATATAGTTTAGAATAAGTACAGAATATGACGAACTTTCTGATGGTTATGTACTCATTCACTTTTCTGGTTATCTTCAGGGCAATATTACATTTTGACCACGGATAAAGAAACATTGTGACAGTTATTTTCAAACTGTTAATATATCTAGTACTTTTCTTATTTTCAAACCTTGATGTGTCCGAACACCAAAAAATTTTATGCAATATTTGCTTTTCCCGGACACTCGAGTTCCATTAATTTGAATGAATATGTTAATTTTATTTATTTTATATATACTGCTTCGATTTAAAACTGTGCATATCATATGAATTATATTATACCTATTGTGATAAATACGTGTCAAAACACATAAAACCAGGTTTTTACGGTTGTCCTTGCTTGTGTTAGATGACAGAATGATTTCTCCAATATTTCTTGTGAAATTTGCATGAAAGGATTAACAAATCATATTTTTAAACAATCTACTTTATTCTCCATGCATAGTTCTTAAATCGCGTCAATAAGTATAAAATGATTTTCGTACCAGATTAGATCAACAAAATTCTAAATTAAATTTTACTACATTTTAGGTATCAATATACAAATAATTGTTGGACATGATTGTCCAGTCGGCATTATATACATTTGTCGTTAACCATCCATGTGTTTGCTTTCAAACAAGAAATGGTTCTCGTTGCCTAATATACTTCAACTAATACAAAATCTCTCTTTATATCCAGCCATCTTGCCAACTTCAAGTTTTTTAATTCATATTAAGTCAGTCTTATCATTTAAACATTTAAAATATTTAAGAATTTATAGTAATCAAACTCTTGAAATACACATGAAACATTGCCCTCTTTGACTCTTTGAATAAAGCTTCACAGTTTGGGTTAAATGCATCTCGTGGGCGTTACTTTAACAATTGCTTTTCTAAAAATATCATATGTGTCCTACATTGTGTTCCCTCCATATAAACCCAAACAACAAAAATGTGTACCCAACTTGGATGCCCAATAACATTTGTTTGTTCTCTCTTCAAATGCTCGATTCATTAGAGTAACTATGCAATAATCTAAAATCAATGATCAGGTATATAATCAGATTCTATCCAGCATAACGTTTGAATGAGATGCCTTTATTTAAAGAAAGTATGCCCTATGTGAAATTTGAACTTTCAGGAAGTTAAAAGAGTAAGATATTATTCAAAAACTACTTGTGTATCGCCTCATATGATTTATTTATGGCCCACTTTTCTTACCTCTAAAACTCGGTTTATGCATGTGTATATTTGTAATATCAGTTAATAAGAGCAATTGACTGATAAGATCTTGATTTACACATCCAATGTTTGAATAAATGCATTTTAAAGTCACTCAAAAGTCAAGTTCTTCCTTATTATGTATACATGTATACTCGTAATCTTAAGCGCATTATCAAAAGGCATATTTTGGATTGAACACGAATATAGAATTTCTATTGTGATTTTACTAACTCGAGTAGATTAAAATGAAATAACTCAGGTTGATTTTAATGGAATATCTCGAGATCGTGTTCGTATAAGGACCATATAAGCCTTTGTCTGTGGAATGCGAAAAAAAATTCACTAGCTTTCCAATATTCCATAGCATCATATTACGTCACAAACACCTGTTAAATAGAACAATCTTCGACCGTTTGATGTCAACAAACTCGCCGCTTCAAAGGTAAATATTTAATTTCACTTTTTTGAATCTTCAAAGCTGAAAATTGTTGATAGCGCAACAAATATTCAAACGTGTCGATATTATTTATTTAATTTAAACCTTTGCTGTGAAATGTTCCCCTAATTTCACAGTAGTTTTGTTTGAGCTGTTTGGCGGTCGTAAAATGTCTCCCCGTACTTTCAATCAATACTGTTATCCCTCAGGGATTGCTTGTTACATTCATTTTTCCATGCCCCCATCTCCTCTCTACCTTTTGGCTGTGTGGATAGGCTGCGTCTGTTCATGTTTTAGGATAGTCTCCATATCAGCTAATCAAATGCTTCAGATTTAAGACTGTTCTCCAGTTTTAGTTTTATGATCTTGGACACAGATCTGACGCAACACAAACGGATAAATTACATGGATTTATACACAGGATTTAATCCGAAAATAACTTCAATTAAACGACAGGTCAATCGTAAAGGAACCTACAAGCTTGTTTGTTTTGTTGTTGTTTTCGTCCCTGTCATCGTGTGAGTACCCACCTTTCTGCTTGTTAATGGCCATTTGCTTCTTACGTTTTTAATCTTTGTTTGATTTTGCATGCACCATTGTCAAGTTGATGGGTGGAATGCAGCTTATTCACAAAGACAACTTTTACTTGTTTGTGTATATAAGAACCTGTTGTGGCAAATATGAGGTTAGTGAACCATAGATCCTGGTTTAAAACTCTATTGACAAAATTTTAATTGTTTTGCCATGGACCGTTTCAAGACGGTAACTCATTGGGTTTTCTTTTTCGTGAATTGCTTGTGGTGTCAATTTTAAGTTGATCATTTTACTACCCATGCTATCTTTCCCACTTTACTTGTTGGCTGTGTGGGAAGGCTGTTCTTCTAGATGTGGCCATTCTTGATATGCATACACGTATTTGACATTTTAACTAATTTTAATTTAATTACTACATGTATGTGCTAAATGATATAGATTTATCGTATTTATTTTTATAGTTGATGTCGCTGCAATGTGATCCTTTGAGAACAAATTCTCTCAACAACACATGCTTTGGGTATGAATGATACGGACTTCGAAACGTATTACGACTTCGAAGCGGAATACAGAAGAGTAGATGATATAGTTAAAGTTGTTGTCCCGGTTATGTTTGCAATCATTACAATAGTGGGTGTTACCGGGAATATATCAGTGTTAGTGATCTCTTTCAAATACAGAAATATGAAAACATTAAACACCACTATGGTGGTTGCGCTGGCGATTGCTGATTTATGTTTCCTTGTGTTATGTGTGCCATTTACAGCAGTGTCGTACAGTACAAGTTATCCGTTCGGAAACATTTGGTGCAAAATATCTCAGTACACAATTTACGCGTCTGCATATGCTTCTATTTATTTCCTGTGTTTGATGTCACTCGATCGTTTTGCGGTTATCGTGTATCCATTTAAATCCATGAAATTTCGGACAAAAAAGACGATGTTTGTATGTCTTGGGTGCATAGTTGTATTTTCACTTGGGATAAGTTCGCCAATTTTCGTGTTAAGCGGTTTAAGGGCTACGGATTCTCGTGTTGACTGTGTGGTTGGCGCACCAGAACAGAAGGCTTTACGGAGAGCTTTTGATTTATGTTTCTTTACATTATCATACTGTATTCCTGTTCTACTGATAGCCGTCATCAACTCTTGGATGTTTGTTACAATTCGAAAACACAGAACATTGCAACGCCGACTGACTAATAACACAAGATTCCGACGATCTCAACATAAAAAAGCTGCAGTTATTGTTTTTGCAGCGGAAATTGGATTTATTGTTTGCTGGACACCAATACAGATTTTGTTATTAATTACTGGGTATGCAATTGTGGAACTCAGCTATAAACAAGTTGTAATTTTTAACGTTGTTGCAAATATCGTGTCATATAGTAGCGGTTGTTTAAATCCTATTTTGTACACTTTTGTGTCAAAGGAATATCGCTCTAAAATGAAAATCTTGTGCAGGCTTACATCTGATCGGACGATGAGCAGAGAAAGCTCCATTTCAGTTGTTAATATCAGTGTTAACTCTCTGTCAAATGATACAACATGATAAAACTCTCTTAAAACGCTACAATAAGATTAATACTCTCCATTAAATGCTACAATAGGAATAAACTCTTTATAAAATGCTTCTTAGATAAAACTCTCTAAAAACGCTAAAATTAGAGTAAACTCTGTATAAAATGCTACAAATAGAAAACAAAATCTCTATAAAACTCTACTGAGATAACATGTACATGTAAATGTTTTTCGATTATTAAGGAACTTAGTATCGTTCAAGTTACGTACTTTGTTGTATTTATTAGTTAAGTTTCTGTATATTTCAACCTTTATGTGGATTGTCTTTAACAACCTTTCTTCAAATGCGTAGTTGTTGTATTTTATTACACAAAGAGTTGCGACAATTCTTCAATTGATTTATCATAAATAACATCACGTAAACATTTGGATTGTAAAGTTATATCAAGATTAAACCCAGTAAACTACATATTACCTATAGGTTAAATTTAGATGTATTAAACGCGAGGAATTAGAGCTGCAAAACTTAATAAAAAAAGTGAAATATGCATATCAGGAACCGCCCTAACCTGAAAACTCCCAACGCAGCCAAAATGTAGAGAGGAAAATAGAGTATGGAGTTTTAAGAAGATCTGTTTAAATAGCAATAATTAAGAATGTGATTTGCAGTGTTATATAGAGATTTCACTCGGTGCAATGTACGAGTTATACTGTGTTTAACGAATAATAAGAACATTGTCTTGTACATGCCACATCTTGTTACCAGCATGATATTCCACAGCGCTCTTCATGCCAAGTGATTAACCCATATATAGTTTATCATTATGCTTACGTCTTTGGTTGCACGACGGAGGCAGGGGTTTAAGAATGTATAAAAGTTTGTTGGGAATCCTTATTAAAGAACATAGAAGCTCGATTTGTTTCTTTTATTACTGTCATCGAGTTTTTGATAATTTGACTCCAGGTGCTCTGGTGCTCGGTACGATCATTGAGTACCCGCCCGTTTGCTTCGCAATTCTATTAGATTTTAATGTTTTATATTTTTGCGTGCTTTTGCATGCAACATGTTTGAGCTTACGGGTGGGTTGAAGTTCTTTAGGCAAGACGACATTTTCTTGTTTGTTGATGTGAGAAACCTGTAGGGGCAAGTGTGAGGATGGTACACACTAGAACCTGGTTTAAAACCCCAGTGGCAAATTATTTTGCCACTGACTGTTCCAAGGCGGTTACCCCTTGGGTTCTCATTTTTGTTAATTGTTTGCGGTGTCTGTTTTGAAACTGACCATTTTATTAACCATGCTCTCTCTCTCTTCTTGGCTGTGTGGCAATTCCCAATATGCACATTTCACTTTTTGTATCCCATTGTGTAAAGGTTGTTGGTCTTTGGGTAAAACGTAATAGAATAGTATTAATCTGGAAATACCGCATTGAAGGTTCCATGTTCACCGCCATATGCATACCAACTTTTGGGATGGATCAAAATTTTACTGTCCATAAATATTGAGTAGCGCTTAACCCGGGGCTAGGCAGCGTGGGCAGTAATATGCATTCTCATTACTGCTCATGGACAGGCTCACTCAAACCGAGACTACTGACTTTTTATTTAAATGTTTGGAATTGGCAACTCAGTGTTTGGTTAAAATTTGGTCGGTTAAAGGAATTTGAAATGTTATTTTTAACTGCGTCTTTTCGTCACCAAATGGTGAGTTCTTGGTTTGGGTAAATACAGTCTAGTTTTAATATACTATTTTAAAGTGCATTTTTTCAAATTACATTTTTGTTACATTTTTATATCATAGAAAAACACCCAAATGAAAGAATTTTTGAAGTTCAATATCAATTCACATCAGGAAAGACACATCCAGAAAACACAGCCCTCCCACGGAATCAAATAGATCAATTGCAACAGGTACCAGTTTATAACATTGCTTACAAAATATCACGACAGTGCTTTAGTGCAACAACGGTATATCTCCTTCATATTTTAATTGTACCTCTTGCACTAATTCTACGACGAACATTCTGATTATTATGTATTTATTCATTCACTTTTCTGGTTATCTCTAGGGCGAATATAACATTTTGACCATTGCTCGAGACATGCAATGCATTTCAAACTGTTCATATATCTAGTCGACAGTTTTTCCAATTTTCAATTCTTGAAGTATCAGAACACTACTTATATTTTCAAACTCCTCGCAGCGGTTACTTCCCCTTGCAGTGACAGTAACCATGGCCACCAACATTTTAACAGACTTTTTCTAATTTTTTTTAATTGACCTATATTTTTTATTAATCGCACCAGCTTCAGTATTTATCTAATTTTGATAAAATATTGCAGGTAAATAAATAAAAACTATACGAAGGAAACGTTAAAAATATTTTTCTTAAAATTGTCACGTGACATTTATCATTATCACGTGTTTTTTATAAAGTCTCATTAAGTCCTAGGTGAAATAAAATTTTAACTATCATGGAGTGATTGAGTAAGATATTATTCAAAGATTACGTGTGTATCGTCTCAAATAATTTATTCATGTCCCACTTTTCTTACCTCTAAAACTCAGTTTATGCCTGGGTACATTTGTAATATTAGTTATATGCATTTGTCCGATAAGATCTTGATTTACACGTCTCATGTTTGTACAAATGTATTTGAAAATCACTCATTAGTTAACTTCTACAATCTTATATATGGAAAACACATTATGATAATGCATTTACTGGTTTTTCTTAAAGTTTGCAATAAAATTGGATATTTATTTTCTTATTTGATTTTCATGGAATATTTATGGTAGATTTAAGTGGAATATCTAAAATTGATTTTTTTGGAATATCTCGAGATCGTGCTAGTATAAGGACCACATAAGTATTTTGTGTGGAAGGCGAAAAAAAACATAAGCATTTACAAGCTCAGTAGCATCATATTACGTCACGAGCACCTGCTAAATAGAACCATCTTGGAATATTTTTGTCAACAAACCAGCAGGTTCAAAGGTAAACATTCGTTGTACTGTTTGAAATCTTCAAGCCGAAAATTGTTCGCTAGCGCAACAAATAATTAAAAGTCTCAATAATATTTATTTAATTTAAGACTTTGTTGTGAATGTGTTCTTGAAAAGAAAATAATAGTCGCCATTTCAGCAAATCAGATGCTCAAGATTTAAGACTGGTCTGCATTGTGAGTTTTATGATCTGTGGCACAGATCTAACGGCACACAAACGGACAGATTACTAGGGACATATATGACTAGTTTTTAATGTTTCTCACTGCAAACAGGTTATATTTAAAATAAATAGAAATGTATAAGTAATAATGTTGTAATCGCATATGTTTGCATGTTTATCGATGGGACTCGGAATACGATAATAAAATGATATTACCTCTACCTGGGAGCGAACCCGCACCGTCACGGCGACAGCGCCTAGATTTGAAAAAGTAAATGGTGTGTCAATCATAATTAGTTTCAATAATACTGTAACATTTTTTGCAAAATGATAAAGCATTTGTGGTGTTCATTTTTATAGTTGATGGGGCTGGAATGTTATTCTTTCAGAACAAATTCTTTCAACAACACATGCAAGATCACCATCAAAAGCTTTGGGTATGAATGAAACGGAATACGACTTCGAAACGGAATACGACTTCGTAGCGGAGTACAAAAGAGTAGATAATATAATTAAAGTTGTTGTTCCAGTTATGTTTGCAATCATTACAACAGTGGGTGTTACCGGTAATGCATCAGTGTTAGTGATCTCTTTCAAATACAGGAATATGAAAACACTAAACACCACTATGGTTGTTGCGCTGGCCATTGCTGATCTATGTTTTCTTGTGTTTTGTGTACCATTTACAGCAGTGGATTACAGTACAAGCTATCAATTCGGAAACGTTTGGTGCAAAATATCTCAGTATACAATTTACGCGTCAGCATATGCTTCAATTTATTTTTTGTGTTTAATGTCTCTGGATCGTTTTGCGGCTATCGTGTATCCCTTAAAATCCACGAAATTTCGGACAAAAAAGACAGTGTACGTAAGTCTTGGTTGTATAGTTGCATTTTCTCTTGCCATAAGTTCGCCCGTGTTGGTGTTAAGTGGTATAATTGCTACGGATTCTAGTGTTTATTGTGCGGTTGGTGCAACAGAGCATAGGTCTCTACAAAAAGCTTTTGATATATGTTTCTTCACATTATCATACTGTATTCCTGTTCTGCTGATAGCCTTAATCAACTCTTGGATGTTTAGAACAATTCGAAAACACAGAAAATTGCAAAGCGAACTGACTTATAACACAAGATGCCGATCTCATCATAAGAAGGCAGCACTTGTTGTTTTTGCAGCAGAAATTGGCTTTATTGTTTGTTGGACACCAATACAGATTCTGTTATTTATAACAAGCAATAGACTTGTGGAACTCAGCTACAAACAAATAATTTCTTCTAACGTTGTTGCAAACATCATTTCATATAGTAGCAGTTGTTTAAATCCGATTTTGTATACTTTTGTGTCCAAGGAATATCGCTATAAAATGAAAATCTTGTGCAGGTGTACATGTGATCGGACGATGAACAGAGATAGTTCTCCCTCAGTTGTTACAATCAGTGTAAACTCTCTATAAAATGCTTCAATTATAGTAAACTCTCTATAAAATGCTACTGAGCTTACATGCCTTATTTGTGAGACCCTTTTGTGATAACAAATACCATTGGGTAAAAAAATGATAATGTATTTAACACGAGGAATAAGAGTTGCAAAACTTTGTTAAATAATAAATAGCAGCAAATTGAATGTAAAATGTGATTGGCAGTGTAATATCGAGAATTAACTATTAACTGTACGAATCAGAATGTATACTCGTGGACAAATATCTTGTCCGGTATGGTTTTCTATAATATCTTTTGAAAGCGTGAAATCTAAATTCCACATTGCTCTACAGAATTTGGTAACAATAGAAGAAGAGGACACTTTTATGCATTGATGAAAAAAGAATTTAAGAATTTGAGCCACTACTGCCGGTAGAGTTATGTGTTGAAAATTGGCATGCATACAAAAAGTTTCAATCTTCCTACCGGACAAGACTTTTGTCCATTAGCATATTTAACGGATAATAAGACCAGTGTCTTGTTAATGTCACACCATTGATGTATCTCATTGTCTAAAATGTTGTCGGTCTTTGTGTAAAACTTGTGAATTACAATTACTATCTTGAATGTTTATACATGTACTTAAATTCAGAACATATGTAACGAGAAATTATTTATAAGTCAAAGAAATAACAACTTCACATTCAATATTATTATAATATCATTAGATGTCATTATTAGTCTCTTATATGATAAATAGACTATACGTTCTATACCGAGTTGATCAGTGTATCTAACATTCAAATTCAAATATTGAATATTGTTAAGGAGTATGACATTGATTCAACAATCTGATTAAAATCATCTCCTAAAAACCGCTACGCTATCAGGATCTGACGACGAGTAACTAAAACGTGCTTTTATCGCTAACCCTTTGAACCAATCAAATTGTCGCCTACAAAATCGCAAAAGTGAAGGTAAAGATAGTATTTAAAACCACGGAAAGTGTTTACAGCCTGTTTAATACATATTTAATGAAGACACATGTATTTATGTAGTATTGCATTTATTTCTAATGTAATGACATCTTCAGATCAGTTTGTGAACCTTATAAATCATGCTTCCCGTGTTGACAATTTCTAAACGTAGTAATCGGGGAAAACCGCTATAGCTTATGTACGGTGTCTGCGGGTCGTCATCAGATCTAACAGTTTGTTAGATGTGACTTTAGTGAGATTGTTGATTCAACAAACATAAAATAAATTTCCTTTAAGAAGTGTATGTTTTTATCTGGAGAGCATAAACCGCTGATCACGAATGGTATAAATATGCACATACCTCATTGTGGTTGCCAGTATGAAGGCATACTTGAACTATCATTTTCTGGAGATAAAAATGGTATGTACTGTGTCTGTCTCCTGAATAGTAAATTTACTTTTCGCTGCCGACGTATTTGTATGGCTTTAAGGTTATCTATATATTCAGATAATCACACGTAATAGCAGGTGTTAAGTGCTGTGTTGCGGCTGAAAAACATCTCCCGGTACTGCAATTCAGTGCAGTTATCATTTTCAATTAACTCCCTTGATGGTAATAGGCTAATTTCAAACCACTTTGGGAGAAAGTATATAGGCACACTTAAACTACTGGTATACTTCTTGGGGATAAGCATGGTATGTACTTTGTCTGTCTCTTCTATGGTCGGCTATTTAAGGTTTCATTTTCCATTTTACCGTCATGCACACTATCGTTTAGAATGGATCAAAACTGGTACTGTTTACTTGTGTAAATATTTTTCTCTTAATGCGAGGCTAAGAGGCTATATGCATTTCCACTACTGCCCAGGAACAGGTTCAGTCTAACTGATACTGCGATATTTTCATATTTTTCGTGTTAGGTGGCTTTCAATGTTCATTTTTAATATATTAAAGTAAACAACGGGAAGTCATATTTTCCGATTTTTGAAAAGTAACTATGACATTAAACGTTAGTAGGTGAACAGATTGTCAAACTAACATCAAATAAATAATATGAACATTTTATCACATACCTTCCGGTGCGGGAGTGTAATAACACCCGTTATATATTTTCGATATATAACTAGTTTCTCCTACATTCGGCCCTTGCACTGGTTTCGTGACGTAAACAAAACTCGGAATTGACGCTCGTGCTGGTTGTGGTAACGTCCGGATACTGTGCAAGTTTTTTGACTAAGACAAAAGTCACGCAAATACTCGTAGAAAATGCGCAAAAAGCAGGTAAACTTACCCGAAAACAACCAATAATTATATTATTTTCCCGTTTCCATGGTATTTACTCAAATTTTTACTCTTTTCTTTCAATATTTTCCAAAAAAACATCACCGACTCCTTTCATCGGTGTCATGGAAGCGCTTCATGAATTTTGCACACGGCGTCCGTAGTTATTTCCCGTGGAAAAACAGTTATGTTCGCGTAATCTGTTCCACGCACTTTGCCAATTAGAAAATCCAATTAATAACTTCAAATTTGCATAAAATTAAGCCCATAGTCGATATCATTTCTTGAAGAACTTTTGTGTTCTGTTTCTTAAACAGATCGTTATTTCCTCTTTCAGACCAATCCATCCAAAATCACAGGCAAATATCGAGCTTACTCGTCTGAGTCCTTATTACAAGCATACAAACTTGTTAAGGATAAGGGTGTTGCTGTCAAAAAGGCAGCAAGGATGTATGGCGTACCTCAGCAAACATTGAGGGATAGAGTCAAAGGGAAAATCGACCCAATTAATTATGGAAATGAAACATTGTTTAGTAGAGAGGAGGAGAGAAAGCTTGTAGAACATTTGCAGGCGAGGGCAGACCTAGGGTATGGGTTAACCAATGTTTTTACCCAAAGATTAGCAGGAGAAATGGCCTACGAACTTGGGAAAAAGGCTAAAAATACCCCAATGAGCAATAAGTGGCTCTATGCTTTTTTAAAGCGCTGGAAAAATGATATTGCTTCATTAAAACCTAGGCAGTTAGAAACATCAAGGGCAAAAAGCTCAACGCCTGAGGTAATAGAAACCTATTTCAGAAATTTGAAAGCAGTCATGGAGGAAAATGCATTGATTAGCAAACCCCAGCATATCTATAACTTAGATGAAACTGGCATACAACCAGAACATAAACCATCCAATGTTATTGCTGATCCAAATAACAAGCCACAAGCCATTACCTCCCCTAAATCCAGTACTACCACTGTTATTGGATGTGCCAATGCTTTGGGCAAACTCAATTCCTCCCTTCTTTGTATTTAAGGGAAAGCGCTGGAATCCTGATCTTATGAAAGGGGCCTGTACAGGTGCAGATGGCACTATGTCGGAAACTGGCTGGTCCAACGGCGAGATATTCAGGTATTACCTGGAACATCACTTTCTGCCATTTGTCAGACCCTCTGCAGCTAGTAACCAGCCCATACTGTTGACATATGATGGCCATTCATCACACAAAACTCCAGAAACAATCAAATGGGCAAGAGAAAATGGCATCATTTTGTTTGTGCTGCCTGCTCACAGTTCACATCTCCTGCAGCCTCTTGATGTGGCTATTTTTGGGCCTTTCAAGAAACATTACTATAGTGAGTGTGCACAGTTCTTGTCCAGACATATGGGACAGAACATTACCAAATATAACATTTGTGCACTTGCTTGTAGAGCCTACTTGAAAGCGTTAACTCCTGCCAACATTCAGTCCGGTTTCCGCAAAACATGCATCTACCCGTTGAATATAGAAGTTATACAACCTGAGCAGCTGCTGCCTTGTGAAAGTTTTCGTGAAAAGGAGCCTGTAAAAAAAGGTCAAAATGATCAAAGCTGGACCAGAAGCTGTGGAAAAATTCTTGAATGAGAAAGAGGAACAGATTGTGAAAATGGTAGAGCAGGAAAATACTGGCTGCCAATGTTCATGTAAGAAGAAGCTACGTGCTACTGAAAAGCCAAATGCAAGTGGAAAGGAAATAACTGACGATAACTTTTTCTCGGACATGACAAATTACATTGAGCAAAAGAAAAAAGATTCCAGTCCAAAGACATCTACCAAAAAAGCGAAGTCTTCAAAGATCAACACCGCACCAATGAGCCCAAAACCCTCCACCAGTGGATTACAGAAGAACATTGCTGGATCAGGTATTCCTGTTGACAGTGACTCTGATAGTTCACTATCAGATAATGATGATGATGAGAAATGTTGTGTGTGTGGGAAGTCGACACCACCGAGAGTTCATGACTACATCAAGATAATAGGATGGGCCAGTTGTGATTCATGTGGTCATTGGGTGCATCTCACATATTGTACCACAGAGCATGTTGTAAGAAGGCACGCTCAGTTTCTGTGCCCCCACTGCAAACAAAATTAAAAATTTAATTAACCACATGAAGAAAAAACACATTGTTAATATGTTAAATTAAAAATTTACCTTGTTGAAGCAGTTACTTTTTTCCATATGTGAATTATAATTATTTCCTTCCCATAATTAACTGACACCCGATTTCTTTTTAATACTGAAAGACACAATAAAAATATTTTAAAGAACTTTGACTGTACCTGAAAGTTACTATTTGGACACAGTGTATGAACTGGCCTGTAAAAATTGTGTATTGACACGATAACCTTGACATTATTAATAAAAATGTTGAGTCACGAAACCAGGAGAAAGCGTCCAGCTGATCCAGAGGTGTGATGTACATGTCAAACAAGGTATTTATTTTTTGTTTATTTTGGTAAAAATTATACTTATTATTGCAGTATTATTTCAAGCTTAAGTTGATTTGTCAATTAAATTATATTTTTGCATACGGAAATCAATGACGTCACGCGCATGCGCAAAAAACGGTGTTATGGGTCACGAAACTAGGACACACCAGGATATATATCGTAGCCGAATCACTATTCATCCGCGTTATCAGCGATCAAAACAAATTTATGAAAATGACTTACTTTTGCCATCTGACCACTCCATGCAAGCTAGCAGCTTCTGTAAGGAACTTATGCATCCCTTTAATTAATAATATCCACGGGAAATATAACTTTCTGACATCTTGCTTACTCCGTAAGATAGCAATACGCCGAAAGTCTATGATGAAATTCAACAACAGCAACAAAGCCATTTTCAGAACATCGTCGGTGTGATCTTACAACATCCCCGAAACAAAATAAAAACACTAGAAACACATTTTCAATCCGAATCATAAGTTTATATCCAGCAAATTTCAATGTTTTCATATGCCGCTACGAAAGTTTACACAAATGACGTCATACAGTAGATCGATTTATTTAATAAAACACACCTTCAGAAGCCTATAACTGGTAGATTCTTTTATCTAGACTCTAGCGCAGTTAATTTATTTTCACTTATTTTGGCAAATAGGAAATCGGTAGGATAAATTCTTTGGGGACTAGCTTATGTATTACCCGATACGACCGCATTACACACGTTTAAATTTCGCTCTACTAGGCGATAGAAAGGGACGATTCATAGATTTTGCTTGTTTTTTCAGGGTATGTGATAAATAGAATACATCATTCGTGTTCATTTTATACTGAAATTATTAAACTCGTCATCTAAATCGATATAAAACTCGGCAAAAGCCTCGTTTTATATCGATTTAGACGACTCGTTTAATAATTTCAGTAGAAAATGATCACTCATGTTGTATCCTCTATTGATAGGCTTTCATTTTGGAACCATACGCAGCTGAACATTAAATGGTATTAATCCGAAAATACCATGAAGGTTCGAGTTCACCGTCATATGCACACCGTCATTTTGGATGGTTCAAACGTGTACTGTTTAATCGTGTAAAATAAGAGTTGCGCTGAACCAGGTGCTAGGCGGCGTACGCAGTTATATTTATTTCAATTACTGCTTAAGAAGCAGATGCTAAGCGGCGTACGCAGTTATATTTATTTCAATTACTGCTTAAAACAGGTTTAAATCGAGCCTGCAATATTTGTATATATGTCGTGTTCTGTGGCTTTTAAGGTTCCATTTTCATTTATTAGTCAGCAAATGCATACAAGCATTTACATTTAACTCGAAAATTTTTGGAAATACATTAAAGCTTTATTGTCAGATGTTTGTTAACCAACGAGATAAACGTTACAGAGAATGCCAGCAATGACAAAGTCCGATTATACGGTACTTAAAAAACGCACGCCACAAACAATTCTAGCATATTTAATTATGAAAATGAGCTTGATTGCAAAAGCGTGTCCATATGGTCCAGTAAGAAACACTTGAATAATGTATTGACGATTGCCTGACTGGCTAAAATTACCGCTATGGTTGGGGTCTAAAGACCTATAAATAAGTGTACAAGTTTTCAGTCTCCTGAGTTATTTAAATTATAATAAATTATCGGGAAATTTCTAAACAAACAACAATCCTTGTCACAAAATTATACTAAATTCGGAGACCAGTGTCAAATATCTGTTGGCCATTTCAGCAAATCACATGCTTGAGATTTAAGACCTGTCTCCAATCTCATTTTTATGATATTCGGCCCTTATACACCGAAAAGTGTTTATATCTAGAACTTGTTATTTTGAAAGTTGGTAACAACAGTCCAATCTTATCCGGCTTGTCAAACATAACCCGAACCCTAACAAGACAAAATGTTTTTACAACTTCACTGTATACATCATAACAATGGTTTATTTGCAAATGTGTAAATAAAAAAAAACTTCAATACTGCACATCTGCAATTTCTTTAAGTGTGCAATGAAAGTTTTATCCAAAACAATATTAAGCAATCTTCTTAATGCTCAAGAAATCATTTACAGTGATATCAACGAATGAGGAACAAGGTTTGCAAAACATAGCAAAAAGAGTATTATTTATTTATTATGATTGACAAGTTTGAATGCCAAGCCGGAGATCACAAGTATGATACCCGGCTGCGTTTAAAATTTTAGATGGTTTCCAGTTTGTTGAAACCCCAACATTCTATTGTTGCCAGCACTAGCGACCGATGTTTATTTTGAAATATATTCGGTATCTTTCGACCACACAATGTCTTTATTTCGTGCTCTTTCTCTCAAAAACCGTGAACAATTGGCGGCTTTCTTGGCGATGGTATCGACCATATTACATAATGCACGACATTTGCGAAAGTATTGCTGACAACAAGTGAGCGGATACATTATTCCTGTAGCTTTTACCAGTTGATTGGAATTGATGCAATAAATATTCAGGCTGTGATTTTAGCTCGACTATTCGAAGAATGTGTCGAGCCATTGTACTCACTGCAGCGTCGGCGTCGCTGTCCCGCTTTGAATAAAGCTTTCGTGCAACCTACTTATATCTTAACAACTACTATAGCTACAGCTTTGAAACTTGTCACACGTGTCCATCATCATTTTCTGAGAGTGTATGCCAAGAACCATAACTCTAACTTTGATTTTGATCAAACTATGGCCCATTTTTGACATAGAATTTCAGGTTAAAGTTTGTATACAAGCTAGTGTACAAACTCATAACTTCCATACTAGATATACTACAGCTTTGAAACTTTCAACACTTTTTCATCATTATATCTGGAGTATGTATGCCAAGAACCATAACTCTAACTTTCATTTTGAAGAAATTATGGCCCTTTTTTCAACTTAGAATTTCAGGATAAAGTTTGCGTGCAAGCTAGTGTACAAACACATAACTTCGATAATTAGTATATTACTGCTTTGAAACTTTCAATAATTGTTCATCATCATATCCTGGGTGTGTATGCCAAGAATAATAACTCTCACTTTCATTTTGATCAAATTATAGCCCTTTTGCCACTTAGAATTTCAGGTTAAAGTTTGCATGCAAGCTAGTGTACAAACTCATAACTTCCATACTACTTATACTACAGCTTTGACATTTTCAACACTTGTTCATCATCATATCCCGAGTGTGTAAAGCAAGAACCATACTACAAAAATGTACTGTAATGTACCGTACCATACAACACCACATCATACCATACTATTCTATAATATGCAATACCACACCAGACCACACAACACACCACCAGACCTCACACAACACACCACCACACCACCACATACCATACACTATACATGTATCTCTTAAGATTCATGTGAATGAGTTATGGCCTTTTGGCCCTCTTGTTTTTATTTTTCGTTAAATTATTATACAGCCGTAACAAGAGGTATAAACAAATGTCATATGGGATAATTGGATGTTTAGTGGTTAATGGAGGTGGGGTTAGGGGTGGCAGGGATGTACAGTGTAGATGGGTAGATGGGTGTGGGATCGGGGTGTATTGGCTGGGTTGTCAAACCCTCCAAAAACCCTTTAAGAATAAATTAAGTGTACTTTATTGATTTCTTAACTAAGATCAAGAAACTTAAGTTCCTGTGTGTGTGTATTGGGGTGTAATTAACTCCTGACTCACTCTCTAGTTTAAATGAAGCCCATTTTAAAATGTGCTCCGTGTCCGACTATTTGAATAATCGAGCGTGCAGTCGCTTCCGACCCGCTCTTGTTATAATAAAAAGTCGGCAATTATTTGCAATAAGATATTACTAATTACTTCTTACAATTTTACAAATCTGAAGAGTAAATTAAATATTGTTTCATTCACCTGAGACCTGATTTACGGCAAACATTTCCTCAAGTTACTTCTTCTGAAGATTAGTTCTGAGGCAAATAATATCAAAGAATGTCATTAAGCAGGTGTTTTCTTAGGATAGACAACAGCTAAATAATGTTTTTTCGAGCTATATATATATAAACTAATTTAAACAGATGAGATTAAATCATTCGTTTAGATGAGGTACATTTCAAGTAAATTGTATTTGCCTTTAAATATTCTATTCACCAAGTGGTAGTGTAGATATTTCTTTTTTACGCTCGCGCACGGCACAAACAAAGCTACTGTCGTAATTTAATTAATAAAAAGGGAAATTGCCGCATTTATAGGTACCTAAATGCACGTATTTTCTCTAAAGAGAAGTAATATACAAGGCGTGTTTGTAGACAGTATTGTTACGGGTTTTTCGCAGTCTTTGAGATGCCAGATTGTTTTGAATGACCAAATCAACGTGTTTTTATTTTCTATTTACGGACAGACACGGATTCGAGCCGTCTTTGAGATGCCAGATTGTTTTGAATGACCAAATCAGTGTGTTTTTATTTTCTATTTAAGGACAGACACGGGTTCGAGCCGCGGTGCGGACCTTTACCGTTTACAAATGATGTCGATACTAAGCTTTACAAAAACAACACCTAACTGCTTGATTTTTGGAAACTTATTTTTAATTTATGAGAATGGCAATATTTAAACGATTTACAAAAATACGATGACCCTTTACAATACTCTTTCTAAATCCTAATATTTACACTTCAACTTCATCTTCTACGATAGAGTCAGATTCATCTAACGATTCGTAATTCCTGATGGTACACAGTTTGACGTATTACTCGTACTTAAAGAGGCGTGGCAACGGTTAAATCCGCTTACAATTTATTGGACTGTGCACAATGTTTTGACGTGTTACGTCGACGAGCACGCAGTTTTGCCTCGAGTTGCTGCGAAAAACATCGTCGTCAACGTAGCTGTTCCAATAGCCATCAAAAAGCCGTTTTATTACAAATTCTTTTCATAATTTCGGTACAAATGAGAGTATTTTATCATGTAAATGTAAGAAATCAATCAATACTTGATGGTTTTCATCTTGGAATAAAAATAGCTGGATTGTTAAAAGAAAGAGAGAAGCCCTCCGGGTTCACACACCTTTAACAACCCAACTTTTTTCATACTCAAATGAAAGCCATCAAATATTGATTCAATCCTTAAAAGAAATATGCATTTTATCCTTATTAAATTGTTTGTTATTTCTCTCTGGCAGATGGTGGACTTAAACTGAACAATATTCATGCTCCGATCTGGAACATTTAATCTTTCGAAACGCCATTTCTCTGGTCGTTTATTAAACACAAAATTAATGGTGTTTACAATACGGGACAATATTGTAATAAAACAACAAACCTCACAATGGTTCTTCACATATGCCCGGATGAATTCTAAATGCTCTTTAATATTCCGCCATGCGGCGGATTTTACACATCAACACATTTTAATGACAGCGGAATGACATTTTAAAATGAGACACGTCAAGTCATTTATCGCCTTGTTTGAATATCATTTATTTGAACTTGAAACTGGCAAATCAATGGTTCCGCATATATTATTTTATTGTTTTTAAAACGCTAGTTTTTAAATGAATTTTCATTCAGTTTTGTCCGATACATTTTATAAACAGCGCAAACGGACAGCAGAGCCTCGCCTTTCTTCGACCATATCTGCCTTGTCCAATATCACCTGTAATCAAAAGATAAATGCATGTTAACCTTTATATATTATGTTTCTAAATTGAAGCTTGTCGTGGAAAAGGTGTCTTCTGTGATATTTTCGACAATTCTGTTGTTATTATATTTCGAAAGAACTTACCAATAAATTTCCTTAAGCTTTAACTTGAATTTTGCGTATTTAGAGAATGTTTCTTTAAGAAAAGAAACGACGTAAACTTCCCAAGGAATTCTTTTCTCTCGACATGCCCCAATCGTTTATTGAATGCAAACTTTGTTTACAATACGGGATAATATTGTGATAAAACTACAAACTCACAATTGATCTTCACATACGCCCGAGTGAATTCAAAATGGTCTTAAATATTCCGCCATGCTGCGGATTTTACACATCACCACCTTTAAATCGCACCAGAATGACATTTTAAAATGAAACACGTCAAGTCATTTATAGTCTGGTTTAGATATCATTGTTTTTTATTTGAAACTATGACAAACCAATTGTTATGCATTTAACACTTTAAATAAACGCTATTTTTAAAATGCGTTAAACTGAAAAAAAAACATAATCAATACCTTCTTTGGACGATTTTGATTTCTTTTCACATTTACCACATCGCACTATAAAACAAGCTAACCTTAAATTGTTTGAAGTCAAGCACTCATTTACAAATACATCATATAAATTTAAATAAAAGAAATTAACTCACGTTAAAAACTTAATACACCTAACAAATTTTAAAGAGTTTCACGTACAGGTGATTTAAAATAATTTTCGAACGATTATCTCCTACTGGGGAGCGAACCCGCACGGCGACAACGCATTGAAAAGATTTTATCTATTATTTTATCAAAGCTTTAACGTAAGTTTGAGACTGATTAATGGAATGTTATTTTTATGCGATAGGAATAGCATCAAGTTTCGTGAAGAACTTTTCCTATGAACTGCCACAATTATAAGAATAATAATATAAATAATCCATGAGTGTAAAGTTACAAGCAGATGCTATATAAATACTCTTAACAATCCAGAAAAATGTTATGGCTTAGTTTTTCGCATTCTATTATTAATTTCTCTCTGATGACACTGTCTTACGAAAAGTTGAATGATTTTGTACTATTTGTACTATTGTCTATGCCGTCATAAGCTTGGGCGTGTTTGTATTATGGAGTGTGTCTTAAAAAGCTTGGACGTGTAGATGTATGTACAATGTATGCCGTTAAAAGTTTTGATGAGTTGACTTTATTTTATTTTATACATCTATAATCTAGCACGGTAGTTATGGTTTTCTGTGGTCGTGTATGGTTTCCAAATGATCAACATAATTTTAATTTAAATATGATTTGAATCGCTCATATTTTTATTATATCATAGAAAAATATGCAAATTCTGTTTTAACGATATAAAATAATAAAACCATACTGACATCAATTGTGCAATAAAGCTTTCCACATAAAACTTGTCTTTTTATTGAACTGGGTATTCATTCTTTTTATTTTAAGTCAAATTAAGTCAATCTAAATATGTTTCCAGTTCAAGAACTACTTTAAACTCATAAATATTCGCGGAGCACCAATTTTATGGATTTAGTGCGTAGACGATCCATGCCACGAATTTAAAACTCAGACAAATTAATATATACTTGTAAATACAAGCGATTTCAGAAATATGAAAACATCGAATTTAACTACCTACGAAAATGCCATTTTACCGATAACCGCGAAATTTTACGACCACGGAAATTAATGCAATCGCAGTATGACGACGTTAGTTGCGTGTCTCTAAAAGACAAATTACACTCCTGCATCGTACCACGCGAAATGATAACAATGTCTTGATTCGTAATTGCCAAAGCTGTTCTACAAGTCTCGACTAATTACGAAAGTTAAAAATCATTGTCCCAAATGTGTAATTATCGTGTCTGAAACCATAACTTGCATTTATTTATTCATGAACTTCTCATCTGTGCTATGTCCGCTGACATGTATAAACGCATTTAGCGGATTGCGTGGTTGCTTTTACTACACTGATTTATGAATCAGCAACGGGTTGTTTTTCTATTTGTTATTTTTATATCACAAACATACATGCAAAGGTCAGCATTTGAAAGCGCACTATTTTTATTTTAAAGAAGTGTGTAATTAAAATACAAACCTTTTTAAAAAAAAAACATAATGAATATTTGTTTGTCTTGACTTTTATAGTTTTGTTGACCTAATATGATTCTTTCGAAATTTAATTAACATTTTTATAATTAATACGAACATGAATATTATTTGCAAATTAATAAAATGCGATTGTACATGTAAATTATTCTCAAATGTATAATTCTTTATTGTGTTTGCCAAAAGCCTACTTATTCGTATATATCTGTTTTGTAACTTGGTATGAGAAACCTTTATGCGGGATATAGCATTTAATATATGACAAGACATTTTACCGAATCACTTGTCACCTTTATAAAAAAAATCGTAATGACAAATGACATTTCTGTTATTTAAATAATGAGTTACATCCGTGTGGCGTAAACACATCAAAGAACATTATGAAAACAATCGAGCGGTATCAACTGATTTTCCTTTGAAGCGGTACTTTGTAACCCCATATTTCTCACTAATATGACACGAGCATATAAGGAATGTATTTGTGAAAACGTAAAATGGGTTTAAAAGTTTTAAGGTAATATATATTAAAACCACAATAAACGGAATTACCATAAGGATTAATATACCTGTGAGACAACACCTGATGATTTATCGTTTATTTAATCTTTCAAGATAGGTTTACATGAATCTGAAGCAATATTCTTAAAATATTATTTAAAAATTAAACAATCGCTAACCTTTGAACGGTAAGAGTTTTAGCGTCTTACTGTTGACGCTAAAGTAATCAGGCTATCTGGTACATATGTATTTGTAATATACCTAAAGTATTGTTTGTATGTATCTTGCTGAATTTCACAGACTGTATAGCCCAGATGTGCACATTGATGCCGATCTAATTTTCAACATGTAACAATGACTTTAATTGATTTTATAACAAAATTTTACAAACGTTTAACAGCCCTCGCATGAATTCGGTTAAACACATTTGATCTAAGACGAGAAACGGATATATTTGTATTATTTTAAAATGATTAAATACTTTCTTAAATTGCTATAATTTTTTTCTAAAAACTCATACAACTAATAACAGGTTGAAAATAAATCAAAACGTACACAAATGGTGCAATAAGGTAAGGATTTAGGACCATCATTGACATATTTCATATCTTGACACTGGATGGTAGGAAATCAATGTACCTTTAAAGTGTTAAAGACATACAAAATATAAGATGATTCACCGAAAATTTTTCAAGACATTTTTATTTAACGGGAGATAATAGGTGTTAACATTTACATTAAAGCCTATGGAAAATATCGATTTTTTGCTATTACTTTAAAAATATTTATTTTTTCAAGAAAGTCTCTTGGTAGAAAACTTAACAAACAGAGTTTGTGTACTATTTTAATAAGAAATCAGATATTTACCATAGAAAAATGGAGAAATTAACATTTTTGTGTTTCCAAGGGAGATAACTCAAGACAACCATGTCAACAAGGGCAGATAATCACAAAACATTATCGCTCAACTGTTATTATCGGTAACTTGCCTATTGTCTTTTTTAAAGACATTTAATAACTAAATAACTTACATAATTATGGTTACTGTTTGGTTTTAATATGCTAATGATGGGTCTAAGACCTGGGGTGCCTGAAAACAATTAAAGTAAGCTTAAGGAGCACAAGTTATTCTTTTGAAATGGGGCGCGTCACGGGAAAAAGTACCTTCGGACAGTTGACGTCAATCTTTGATATGACGTCATATCTTTGAGCAGACGACATTACTTATTATACATTTCGCGGTAAAAATACCATTTTATTGTCTAAATGTGTAACAAAATCACATTTTAGTTAAAAGAAATTGATTTATAATTGTAAGTTCTTTTTAAATTTAGTAAAAACTAAAATATCGCTAAAAATGACCGAAGGTACCTTTTCCCGTGACGTGCCCCAAATATAAAATTTGATTCAATGTCTCGAATAGCGCATACCTAAAACACTTTATATGATACCGTATAAGTGGTTACTTCTGCGGGCTCCAAATTCTGCGGTTTTGTTACAATTCATAGTTGCTTTTATTTCTGCGTAAATTATTTCTGCGGTATCAAGTTCAGTGATAAATCGGACTTCAATTCTGTAGTTTCATTAGAAAGCGGAAGTATGAAGTAACACTTTCCTGTGTATACAAATTGGGGCACGTCACGGGAAAATGTACCTTCGGTCATATTTTGTGACATTTTAGTTGTTACTATTTTTAGAACGAACTTACAACTATCTATTATTTTCTCATAACTAACATGTCATTTTGTTAGTCATTATGACGATAACATGGTATTTTTACAACAAATTGCATAATAAGTAATGTCGTCTGCTCAACTTCATGACGTAATTTCAACGAATGACGTAAACTGTCCGAAGGTACCTTTTCCAGTGATGCGCCCAAATCGACAAAAACTATCGTAGCCATTACAATACAAAATTATTGAAATAAATTAAGAACACATATACATGTATTACGTTTATTAAGTTATTTATCACCTATAAATGGGAAATCTTTACGAATTTGTACAAAAAGACAACAACAAAAGCTTACCCTATGTATATATTATTATACATGTTTTTAATGCTTCCTTTAACAATAGAATGCTTGACTCAAGTGCAAACAATAATTACGAAACATATTGGATAAAAATCGTGTTTGTCGAGCATTCATCTTACTAACGAAGAATATAATTAATAAAATATATCTCATCCACATGTACCTGGTGTAAAAGTTAAATAATAAGTGTTAAATAATTTTGGTAAATAAGTAATTATATTGAGACCAAGGTGTATTCACAGAATTAACACGCGCTGCAAAAATGCAATGATTTGTAAATCATCAACGAATTTGAAAGCTGATCACTTCAGGCAAACAATCATTCTCTTAGAGAAAGAAGGCGTCCAGTATAATAACTGCTATGAAATTGTAATTATCTATCATCTTGATTCTTCCTTAGGTCGAAAAGTTAACACTAGCAACAAAGACATTTTTATGTTTCGGTGAATGCCTAGAACTTAAATTCACAAGGCGATTCATCAAATATCATCGGTTTGATGATGTTTCATCCTCACCACGAAAAAGGAAATACTTAAAAGCACATATTTTTGCATAATTGTCTCCGATTAAATACCACCGTTGAGTGCGTTTTGAAATGATTAAAAGATTTTGTAAAAAAAGTAGGGATCAAAAATTGTAGTACAGTACAAGGGTTTAGGTCGTAAATGAGTGAAAAATGTGTTTGCTTTGAATAGAAATTATTTGAAACATTTCATGTCTACTGCAAAATTTCTTGCGAAAATTATAGTTTTAATGAAAATATTTTGTAGAAGTTGTTACATTAACGTAATATTTACGAAACATATTTCTATGAAAATGTTTATGAATATAATTTATGCTTTACCTTCATGGGGGCGAAGAGAAACGATATTGTTATTTGCTTTAGCTATATGGCATATCTATCTATGTGTCAATATAATCTGAATATACTATATCAATTCGGAATAACATATTACCGTCTTCCAGTAATTCATATATTGCACAAATCTAACGAGTATTGTTTCTGTCACTCGAGACCTTCTCCCATAATTGGAAAATGCGGCAAATATTTTCACAAGATACGCGTTATGACTTGAGATGGTGAAAAATACTTTAAGCGAGTTGTTGAATTTAAACAAACTAACTCAAAAAAATCCAGTCTTTGAAAAAGTTAAACAACAAACAATAACTATAGCTTAAATGGCAATTCAGTACATAGCAGAATATCATTTCCTATTGGAATAGATGAAAAGGGAAATTTGAAAGCAACCGTACACGACAAATATGATAAATTTAACGAACGTGTTATCTCTGTATACATTTTAAGTCAGAAGACTTGTTACAAATGTACATGTACTGTTTTGTCATTTGTTTCTATTAGCTGTCTAGACAACACTTTGACGCGAACAGTAGAATGTGAGAGTTATTATAACAGATAAACGCAACAATCTGTCTATGATTGATAATTTTGACAGTCTCTTTCTATTTCATATTTCTTCCGCCATAAGATATATAGAATTTGAAAGCCGACTGATTAAGTCCTAAATGAAAGCGACGTGTTTTGCCACATTGCTACAATAAGGAGCTGTCAAACGCTAATGATACACCACAATATGCTATCCAGGAAAGAGTGGATGTGTGATTTGGATTTAGAGATGTTTTGTAAGAAGCAATAGTTCGGAACTTATATCATCTTGATCAACCTTTTTGGGGGTTGTCCCTGCCATCTCAGTTGGTTGCGTCGCCGGAATTGCAGAGCTAGGCGCTGTCGTCGTGACGGTGCGGGTTCGTTCCCAGCTAGAGACACTATCATTTTTAACTACTAAAGTAAACCACACATCATGTTGATCTATGCATTGTTTTATATCTATATTAACAATTATTTAGTAATGTATCAAGAAAGTCCCCAGTGTACACAAAACCTTGAATTGAATATATGTTGTACAAACTAGGTAAACCCTGTATTTTATAGTGTTTAGCTTACGCTGCTTACAGTCGTGAACTTCACACTCGTAGGGTATTCATTTATTACTTTCATTACAAACACTGAATGTGTTTATGACTAAAATATAGCAAAATTTGATGCATTAATCGAATGCAGACATACATAGATATTTGAGATGTTGAAGATTTTTTTTCACAATTATCAACATACTCATCTTTAACATTATCCCATTCAGACATTAAATAAACCCCGAAAACAGACTCTGTCATTAAAACATTTATTTATATTGGGTCATATGTCACTAATCATGTGCGCAAAAAAACTAATTAATGGCGCATAGCAAAAGATATGTATAAAAATTTGTTGGTGCTTAGCAAACTTTGAGAGTTATATTCTCATACAATTGTCAATGAATGATGATTACGTATATAAGCAACTCTAAGGCAATCTTTTTAAGAATGTTGGCATTGGTGAAGCTGATTGCATGCTTGAACTTATACGGGAATCAATGCCGCTACGTTTGAATTTTGGTGTAACACTGTATAATTTCTGTCTATTACACTTTCTTTCTTTCTCACTGAAGAAAATTGACGCATTTTGTTATTATATTTAAGGATTTCAAACATCTCCAACAGTAGTTCATTTCGGTGGTTTTGAGTTTCAATATCAGGTTTGACCAGATATGAAACATGTGTATGTTCTATTTATCGCCGTCGCCTCTACAGATGTCGAAATACCTTGTTTAGTATAGGTAATAGGTTTGCTAAAAACAGAAAACCTCCACTTAGACACTTTAGAAATATTGCATGTACCACAAAGTACTCCAGTTACATTATAGTGTAAATATAAACACGAAGAAGTCCACTAATTATATAATGTAGAAGCATAACAATGAGTACCATTCAACTTTGATACATTAAGAACCTGTTTTTTATCCCCAGTTGCAAATTGTTTTGCCACTGACTGTTTCAAGGCGGTAAGCCCTCGGGTTCTCACTTTCGTTAATTGTTTGTGGCGTTCATTTTGAAACTGATTATTGTAATACCATGCTCTCTTTTCCTCCCTACTTTTAGGCTGTGTGGGAGGCTGTGTCTGCTTTATGTGACCATTCCTGATAAGCATATTTCACATTTGTAGATTGACGTCAATGACTCATAAATCTTTTTCTCCCAGTACGCATTTATTTTTAATTCACTTTAATGTTATTTTAATCGTATTTTCCTTGTTATTAAACCAAGTGAATAAGAAATCACACAATTGAATTAAAATTGTAAGTTTTACAATTTTATATATGTAGAAAAGTGAATAAAAAAAGCATAAGGCGCCTGTTTTAACCGATTGAACGTTATAGAAGCAAGTTGTAATAATCTTTAATGACGTTTTATTTTAATGAGAAGTTCTTTCGCATGTCTTCGAAATGAACTACTAAGCCAAAAATAGAATAGAGGGTTAGAAAAATTGTTAACAAAATACAAGCGTAGCAAAAAGAAAATCATTATTCTGACCGACAAGGTCTTGCTTTGTAGACTACTAAGAGTCAGAGCCCCAAGTGTTGGTAGCCATGAGGAAACCACAACAACGACTGTAACAAGAGCGATAATTTTTGTTGTTCGCAAGGTTTTCAACTGCATTCGTCTAAAGTTGTTGCCTTCTGGATAAACTTTTGACTTTTTAACAAGGTACCATGTGATTTTTGAATAAATAGCAATGACGACACAGCTTGCCAAACCAACTATAACAGCCAGTATTCCATGAACTATCAAATTTTGTTTTGTGTATTTCGAATCAAATACACACTGTCTTTCATGGTCTAGTGTCACAGTAACTAAAAGCGGTAGAACAATCACGGCGGATATTAATACCAATATTACCGTTATGAGTTTTGCTATCTTTGCAGGGATGAAATTCTTTTCGAATATTTTGCAATATCTTTCAATTCCGAGGCAAACAATCAGGAACGTCGAAAGCAGAAGCAGCATATGTGCAACGTATAAATGAATCTTACACCATGTTAGGCATCCAATGGCATCCCATAATCCAAGATACGTTATCACAAACGTCGGTGCACAAACCGATAAGGAAATTATGTCGCATACTGCTATATTTGTAATAAACCAGTCAACTAGATTCTTCTTTGAAATTCTATTCAGCACAAATATAACAAGTATATTTCCTGGCAATCCAATGGCAAAAGCAATCAGAAGAAAAATTGTTACAACAAGCTTGGTCCATTCTGGTACTGTTTTATGAAGTGCTAATTTATCAAAATCCATAGAATGACTTTCATTCGAAAACAAGTTCTCTGCATCCATGTCTGTAGGTAGTGTGCCGTTCTTAATGAAAGATGTTTAACCATATCGAGTTGGCTTCACAGTCCTTATGTATCTTATTATTACGCAAAACAAAACCATAAAATTGGAAAATGGTTGCCATCTAGACAGTTACCTAGGTAATATTATTCTAGAATTGGAAGTAAAGCATTTAATTTATAATTTATATTACGTATAGTTTTATTAAAAATTTAGTTGTATATTATGAATTGTTAAAAATGATCGGAAAGGAATAATAAAAATATTTAAAAAGTGAAATATGCATATCAGGAATGATCACATTCAGTAAACAAAGCCTCCCCACACAGCCAAAACGTAGAGAGAAAAAAAAACATGGTTATACTTGCCGGAATTGACGTCAGGTGATTGAAAACACATTTTCTCGTCATGTCGTCGTGTGACTCATTTGATGGTTCTCGGCTCAGTTTGCCAGATATCACATTTATTCAGTTAAACACATATTTTGTTGGAGTTAGAATGAAAGTGAGAAAGGTTTGTGACAGTAATCAGTCATTATTAATAAGTCATGTTTTCACCTGGATTTCAATTAACAAGAAGACACATGGCTGTGTCAACAATACCAGTTAAACTGACGCTTCGTGGATCGCGTAATTTTACGCATGTATATATTAATTTTGTAATAGAACCACAGTTTAACTGTTGTGTATTATTGTACATATTGAGTTGCGCTAAATATGTTGACATGCTACAGTTTAAAAATGAACTTTTAGAATTTCTTGAAACATTGCATGTTGTTAAATGCATACCCTAGGTATATAATTTTCTTCAAAGTTCTATTGAGTGTTTTGGGGTTAACCATTTTCCTTAACAAATCATACATAATTTGATAGTAAACCGCTTTGCTCTTAATATACAAAATGTATTAATACACTTTTTCATATAATCATCAGTTTATAGACATAAGAAATGAGTTTAAATTTTACATTTACATACTTATATTTATATGTTTTAAACAATTGTAATGAATAAAAACTATTTATTTTATGTGCAATATTTGCATTTAGGCGGTGGTCATTATAAATCAGTAGAATCTCCTGGAGCTTTAAGTTGGAGGTAATTCAACAAGACAACTGGTATTTGTTTGTAAACACCGGTTGGGGCATGTGTTGGGCTGGCGTACCCAAGAATCTGGTAAAAACTCATAGTAGCAAAATTTTCCTGTCTACATTTTGGCTGCGTGCGGAGAGTGTTTTTTTACACTACTCAAAAGTTCTATGTGCACATTTTATAAATGTTGACTTTCCTTACTAAACAGGTTCCGGTTTATCGCAAACTCAGCTACCCTAAATATTGGTTCATCGGCAATATTGATTATATGATGAATATGTGGAACTGATAAATAATTGGCCCTTTGGATCGTTCAATTTATTAAAATGACCTTGTGAGATGACTTGAAATCGAAAAACTCCCATGGGAGTTTTAGAAATCCCATGAAAAATTCCGGAAAATGGGAGAAAAAAAATCATGGGATTTTTTTATATTTTTCTATTTTGTCATATTTTGTGTTCTTTTGCATAAATGATATGTAAGGACACATAAAATCTTCATTTGCGCTCAAAATTTCAATTTTAAAAAAAAATCCATGGGATTTTTAGCCATAAAAATGGGAGAAAAATCCCATGGTAGGAAACCCCCAATTTTAAAATGGTAGAAAATATCAATCAAACAATCGATAGAATTTATCTTAGTTTTTACATAATGTAAACATTAGAACTATTTTTCTAAGTAACAGAACAGTTTTGGACAAAAAAATATAGCTGAGCGGCATTGTTTTTGTTTTTCGAATATTTTTTTGCTATATTTGATATCTAGATGAGTGAATTCGTGTGAAGCTTTATTTCAGTGTAATATGTAGTTGAATATGTATAAAATAAACATGTTTGCAATGTTTGCTTATGTATATAGTGCCAAGATTAATTTCTCCCATTTAAGTGTGGGATTTTTCTCCCATTTTGAAATGGAATTTTTCTCCCATTTTGAAATGGGATTTTTCTCCTATCTTGAAATGGAATTTTCTCCCACTTTGAAATGGGATTTGTCTCCAATTTCGAAATGGGATTATTTATCCCATTTTGAAATAGTTTTTTTGTCCTTATTGTGAATGGGATTTGTTTCTGCCATATGTTATATCAGAATGTTTTAATAATGAATAAAATCGTAAGATATGTTAACTTAAAGATAAATACAATTGTTCATCCATTCAACGCACTATTGTATTAGAACTGTTAAAGTCATGTTATTATTTGTGTTTAACATGCCCGTAATCGGATGCTGAGCGATGGTGCAGCGAGATGTTAGATGTCGCGCACAACTATGGCGCACTAAAAGGCTCAAAAGTAAATTGAGGGTGCACCTATAAAAAATTACCGGTGCATCTGTAAATTGATGCGTTGGACGTATAAATTTACGCGATGGACGTATAAATTTACTGGTGCACCTTTAAAATACCGGTGGACCGCCATTTCAAATAGCGCTGCAATTACACTTTTATACGTATGTATAATTCATTTTTGATACGCGAATATTTTCGTGTTTACGTTCTTTTACGTAAATATTTAATGACGTAAGAGCGTAATATAAACGTTCAACGTAAGCAACATTATCAATCTAGAAAATAATATCATTTGATTTTTTTTTCTTAAAATGATAAAATATGTTTAAAAAAGACATTTAATTAAATTTTGCATTTACAAATAAATCTTGATCTTTGTCAAATTTAACTTTGTGCCAGTTAAGAGCATATTGACGGAACTTTCTCGGTCTTCAGTCGTCAAACCTTCCATAGTTTTAAAGTTCTGATGTGAGTTTATAGATTGTCCGTTGTCGGTGAACATGTAAAAAACAATTTAAAAAAATCAAATTAGATTGCAGCACGGCCATTCGCATGAATAGCGTATGCTGACGTGGGTGACGTGAGACCCAAAACATACGCACAGTTTTCAAGTAATTTTTATTGTTTGGTCATATTGAATATTATATCAAAACTTCTTTTAATAAGGATAGTTTTATTGTGAGATATTCAAAATTTAAAGGTTTGCACTTAGAACTTTTGACAAGTGTAGATTTGGCTATTCCTGCTCTGCATATTTCACTTTTGTTAGCTTAACTGACTTAACTAGAATGATAAAGTGTGTCAGAAGGGTATATCTACAGTGGTACAGAGGGTATGTAATCTATCGCTCAATGCCTAGGTTAGGAAAGTCGTGATGTTGAAGACGATCTAGAGAATAAACACGTGCATTAAAACTGTGTTAAAACGGTCAAAATCATAGAACAATACCATGGACCTTGGTCATTTTCTAATCTTAGGTTACATAATCTTATACATTGTGTATCCGTTAAGGAATTCTGTCTGCACAACATTTTTATGCCCCCACAAAGTGGGAGGCATATAGAGTTGCACTCGTCAGTCCATACGTCCGTACGTCCGTACGTCTGTACGTCCGTACGTCCGTACGTCCCCAAATCTTGTGGCATCAACTCCTCCTAAACTATAAGGCGGATTACTTTCAAACTTGCACAGATGATCAAGCAGGATGTGTAGATGATCGTAAAGAAAGGATTTTTTCCTGCGACCATTTTTACCAGAGTTATGGCCCTTTGTTAATATTAGTTATAATTCTTGTGGCGTCAACTCCTCCTAAACTACAAGGCAGATTTCTTGCAAACTTGCACAGATGATGAAGCAGGATGTGTAGATAATCGTGAAGAAAGGATTTCTTCCTGCGACCATTTATACCAGAGTTATGGCCCTTTGTTATATTCATTAATTAAATCTTGTGGCGTCAAGTCCTCCCAAACTATAAGGCAGATTTCTTGCGAACTTGCACAGATGATGAAGCAGGATGTGTAGATGATCGTAAAGAAAGGATTTTTTCCTGCAACCATTTTTACCAGAGTTATGGCCCTTTGTTAATTTCAGTAATTAAATCTTGTGGCATCAACTCCTCCAAAACTACAAGGCAGATTTCTTGCAAACTTGCACAGATGATGAAGCAGGATGTGTAGATAATCGTGAAGAAAGGATTTCTTCCTGCGACCATTTTTACCAGAGTTATGGCCCTTTGTTATATTCATTAATTAAATCTTGTGGCGTCAACTCCTCCAAAACTACAAGGCAGATTTCTTGCAAACTTGCACAGATGATGAAGCAGGATGTGTAGATAATCGTGAAGAAAGGATTTCTTCCTGCGACCATTTTTACCAGAGTTATGGCCCTTTGTTATATTCATTAATTAAATCTTGTGGCGTCAACTCCTCCAAAACTATAAGGCAGATTTCTTGCGAACTTGCACAGATGATGAAGCAGGATGTGTAGATGATCGTAAAGAAAGGATTTTTTCCTGCGACCATTTTTACCAGAGTTATGGCCCTTTGTTAATTTCAGTAATTAAATCTTGTGGCATCAACTCCTCCAAAACTATAAGGCAGATTTCTTGCGAACTTGCACAGATGATGAAGCAGGATGTGTAGATGATCGTAAAGAAAGGATTTTTTCCTGCGACCATTTTTACCAGAGTTATGGCCCTTTGTTAATTTCAGCAATTAAATCTTGTGGCATCAACTCCTCCTAAACTACAGGGCAGATTTCTTGCAAACATGCACAGATGATGAAGCAGGATGTGTAGATGATCGTGAAGAAAGGATTTTTTCCTGCGACTATTTTTACCAGAGTTATGGCCCTTTGTTTTTTTTCAGTAATAATATCTTGTGGCATCAACTCCTCATTTACTTTTGGACAGATTTATTTCTAACTTGCACACATGATCAGGATGGCTGGGTAGATGATCATAAAAAAAAAGATTTTTTTCTGCTGCCATTTTTACCACAGTTATCGCCCTTTGTTTATTTCACTTACAAAATTTTGTGGCATCAACTTCACATTTTCTAATTGGCTGATTTCTTTCAAACTTGCACAGATGATTAGACATGATGTGAAGATTGTTGTAAAGGACATTGTCTTGCAACAATTTTCACCACAGTTATGGCCTTTTGTTTATGTTAGTTATTAAATTTTGTGGCACTTACTCCTCATTTACTAATCATGATCACCACATGTTGTTAATACCTGGTACAAAATTTTGTAACAAATGTTATTGCAGCAGTGGGGGCATCAGTGTCCTGTGGACACAGTCTAGTTTGTTATAAATATTTGAAAATCTTGACGTCAGAACATATAACAAAGCGCTTTTTAATGTGCTAGCATGACAGCCTTCATATGAGCACCTGTTGGGGCAAGTGTGAAGCTGGTGCACACTAGAAACTGGTTTAAACACACTCCTTATATGCATATTTTACTTTGCGCGAAATACGCAAACATTTTACCGTTGTGAATTTAATGATACCGCAGTAAGTTAAGGTATTGCGCACCTCGCGATTGCTTTGCGATAGACAAAAAATAAAAATATAAAAATCTCTCAAACGGCATAATGCTCTTCCATCAAACTTTGCACAAATAAATGCTATAAGTGTATGGTTATTTTGCATACATTAAGAAAAGTTAGAACAGTAGAGAATAATAGTTAGACCTAACAAATCCCTAAAATTCTATATGCAATTTATCACAAAAAGAAGCAACACAAAACATCAATTCAAATGTAAACATGCGTGAAATAATACTGAAAACAATATCTAATGTCCTTGAGAAGAACTTTCAATTGTGAAGAGAGAAATCAACATTTTTATTTTTATGTCATCCATTTTCGCGACCAGGAAATTGAAGGTCAACCACAATGCTTGAGATTTGAGACTGGTTTCCAAGCTCAGTTTAATAACCTTGGAGCCAGGTCATGTAACAAGTCTTCTGACTAAAACATGTAAACAGAAATATTTGAATGCATTTTTGAGTTGAATATGCTATTTTAACCGGTTTAAACCTTTTGATCAGTAAATGTATTATATCATTTATATTAAGTTATATTTGATATATTTAATTATTTGCTGTTATTTATTTTTGATGACGCTTTTGTGCTTAACCTGCCATCATGCCATACGCGAGCGATGGAAAAGCGGGCAAGTCTAAAGCTACATAAACGAGCCACGGCACTACGAACTGCAGAAATTTTATAGGAAATAAATAGATAATCCCAAAACTATGCGGTGGCAGCAAACTATGCAAGAGACGGACACACTACGTACCATTAATATTTTCGCTAAAAGGAAAGTTCAATTATACCTATATACTGCCACCCACAATGATTGACATTTTGCATGGTTTGGAATAATCATATTACCAGCAAGGGAGGTAATTCAAACTGAAAACTATTGAAAGAGTTGACTGACTGTATCACATAGTTAACAAAATTTGGAGCACGCCACGGGAAAAAGGTGTCTTCGGTCATATTTTTGATATTTATATATTTGGGAATATCTTAAAATTGTCTGTTATATTCTCATAACTAAACAGTGATTTTGTTACACATTTTGACAATATAATGTTATTTTTACCGCGTTTAGCATAGTAATTAATGCCGTCTCCACAACTTTATGACGTCATTTTAAGAATTAATGTCAACTGCCCGAAGGTACTTTTTCCTGTGACGCGCCCCAAATTACATAAAGAAAACATCATGCTTTTTAGCTTGACTATTCAAAAAAATAGGGGAGCTATTCTACTCACTCCGGCGTCCGCGTCGGTGTCCGCGTCCGTCAAACAAGATATGCACCTGGGTTCATAACTTTTAAACTACTTGGGATATCAACTTGAAACTTGGAATATATATTCACCACCAAACTCTACATTATTAGCAATAAGACCCATAACTCTGCTACCGTTATTTTTCAAATTTTGACTCTTTTTCACTTAGATTTTGCATCAAGCAAAATATACTTTTGGTCCATATAAACTTAGAAACTACTTAACATTGCAACATGAAACTTGGAATATATATTCACCTTCAAAATCTACATCGTTACCAACAAGACCTATAACTATGGTACCGCAATTGTCAAATTACGCCCCCTTTTCTCTTAGATTTTGCGACAAGCGAAATATGCACTTGGTCCATAACTTTGAAACTACATGTACTTAATATATTAACATGAAATAATAGAATATCTTAACCACCAAAATCTGAATCATTACCAACAAGACCCACAACTACTGTTATTTTTCAAATTATGAACCTTTTTTGCGTAGATATTGCTAAGAAAACATGATGAACACAATACTGAATAATGACATGTTTTATGTCGAAAAATAGTCAGGCACGGCTTTGGGCTCAACCTAAATATTTCATGAAAGAGGAAACTTCTTGAGAAAACAGAATACAAGATCAAGCCATAAAAGACACACCAATTGCCATAAATATCTTCAAGTAATTTTCACTGGCATGTAAATAAGAAAGACTAACAACTTACTGTTTAAGTGTGTAATCTCTTACATAACCCTGTTTTTACTGGGGAGCATACGCCGCGTATCATGCAATGATAATACAATCAAAACAACGCATTAAAAGAGTCCAATATTTAAGGGCCAGGACAATCGGCGACTATCATCATGTTTAAGACAATTCCTTATTGACTCGATCAATAATTTGGTGCTATTACAATTAGACTTAATAGACAGACTGACGGCACTGCTAAACCGGGGCTAGGCGGCGTGGGCAGTAAATATGCCTTTCCATTATTACCTATGAACAGGCTCAATCAAACCGAGCCTGCAATATGTTCATATTTGTCGTGTTCGGTGGCTTTTAAAGTTCCTTTTTCATCTTTTTTTTATGAAGATCCAGTAAAAAAACAAAGAATAAATACAGATAGTTTACGTTCGTGCATATTCAAGAGTTGTCTCGTCATAATATGTAAGATGATAACCTTGATTTAAATACGTAAAACTGGTTTTCAAGAGTTGTCGTTCTTAAAGAAAATGAATGCGATTTAGCCAAGTGGAACAGCAGCTGGTTGATTAGTTCAGTATTATTTGGAAAACGCTCTAAAGAAGGTACATTATAGAAAATGAGAAATGCCTGCTATTTTAACCCCTTTTATTCTACGTGTGTACCTAAAAGTTTTAACAACAGTACTTGACAGATACTACCGCGGATGTTATCCTATTTCAAGAGTTATGGGTCTGTCTATTGGCGTTCATTTCGCGAGAAATAGGAACAGTTTTTATCTGTGATTAACCATAAAATACTATTACGACTAGAATTTGCAAAATTTATGGCTTTTCTTTTTATCGAGATAACTATTTCCTTTGTCTTACTATGTTAACTGTTTTGGCTAATTAAATATATGCATTATCGATAAAATGTTTATCATTCTATATTTATAACTGACATTGCCAAGTTATACTTCAACAGTTTTAAAGATATTGATAAACCTTTTAATTTCTTATTCGTATATAGCATTGACATCTGAAAAGGTTTCAAAAAATAAGGCCGAATAAATAGTTATCCTGATAACAAGATAAGCAAGAAACAGTAGAATGTGGGAATTTTTATCACAGATAAACACAACAATCTGTCTATGTTTGTTCATTCTGACAGTTTCTTTCAATTTCATATTTCTTCCGTCATATCATATATAGAATCTGAACGCCGACCAATTAAGCGCTAAATGAAAGCGACGTGTTAAACCACATTGCTACAATCAAGAGCTGTCAAACGCTAATGATACTGTACAACCCGTATTTTAGGAATTAATAGATGTGTGGTGATTTGGATTTAGAGGTGTTTTGTATGAAGCAAGTCGATACATACGTTGCCATCTGGAATCAGACTGACCTTATTTTTATCAAAAAGACTGTTAAGTTATTAAAATGCCTACTTTATATTTCTTCAATAAAATTTGTTTTTTAAGTAGACGCTGTGTTTTGAGCATTAAAACACAACATATTTCAAACCAACATAGAACAGGATTTACTTTCAGAATAATACATGTATACAACAATAAATTTGACCCGTGCGAAAGTTAATGAGGCCACGTTAAATAGACTTCTGTGTCCGGACCAATATTATGAAATCCCGGAAGTTATGTAATTAAACTGGCTTTAAGTATCCACCACAGCATGATGATTTCCGCGCGTAAAGTAATGAGTATGTCTTGAAGGTCAATGGCATTGTTCTTAAAATAGATTTTCGTCCTTAATGCTGTAATAACGACTGCCATAGCACCTTAAATAGCGATTTGTTATATGTTTTGACATTGGTGGTATGGATGATTTGTTTTAATCCTTATATAATTATATGTTGTGCAGATCCTTGAACGGATATAAGATTGTGCAACCTAAGATTGAAAACAATTTTGAAAGAAAACTTGAGAACCTGTTAGCGCAAGTGTGAGGTTGGTGCATGCTATAAACTGGTCATAATCCTCAGTGGCAAATTGTTTCGCCACGGACCGTCCCAAGGAGGTAACCCCATCCAGTTTTGATTTTCGTTGATTTTTGTGTGTTTTGAAATTGCTCAATTTATTACGCATGCTCTCGTTTTCTTTCTACATTTCGGCTGTGTGAGGAGGCTGTTTCTTCTGAAGGTGGCCATTCCTATGCTCAAGGTTATAAAACTGAGCGTAGAAACCAGTCTCAAATCTCAAGCATCTGATTGGCTGAAATGGCGACCAGTCGCCATTTCAGCCAATCAGATGCTTGAGATTTGAGACTGGTTTCCAATCTCAGCTTTATAAACTTGGCACCTGATATGCATATTTCACTCCTTAGCTAATAGTGAAAATTGTCAAAATGTTTGATTTCATAGCATATTAGTTATGAGAAAGTAATGGATAAAATATATAATAAGTTCTTTCAATTTATAGTAACAACTGAAATGTGACCACCTAAGGAACCTTTTTCTTCGGCGTGCCCGCTAAGAGCTCTTTCATAAAACTGTTGTTTCATCGCTAAAGTAGCTTCATGTTAAATATGGTACGATTAAAAGAGAATCAATTTCACCTAAGAAAGATAAAGTGTTTATTATTTACAGAAAGGATTCTTTATTGACGTAAATTCGCCTCATACACTAAATCAGTGCTGTTATCCATAACCATCTTTGAATTTAACTTTTGGTATTTGAGCACGATACATATTTTTGAGTAGATATTGAGTAGCGCTTAATCCGGGTGCAAGCCTCATGGAATAGTACTGTAGTATCATTTAATTTCGCGGGGCCGAAATTTCGCGCAAAACCGGTAAATAATACATTCGCGGGGTATGAATTCGCGCAACTGTATTTTCCTATAAAGTAACACTGTTACATGGTTTAATTTTGCTGGGGTTGAATTTCGAGGTCTTGCCGTAGAGCGAACTACGCGAAAAATCAACCAGCGCGAAATAAAAATGATTTAACAGTAATATGCATTTTCATTACTGTCCATCAGCAGGCTCAGTCAAATAAACGGCTTTTACGCCAATAATTCATATTCAAATATGAGTTAAAGGAGTCTAAAGAGTACTAACTATTGTTGTTATCTCACGGTCACAATTTTAATGAGTTTAACTTAAAGGTTTGTTTTAATTTTTAAATATAAATAAAATGTTTGAATGCGTATTTTAGGGAAACCTGGACCGTCATTTCGCTTGATCAGCGTTCCGCGTAGACTGGGGGAGGAGTTTATACCATTCTTTAATTATGTATGAATGATGATAAGACCCCACTGAGAATCGAACCCGTGCGGCAACACCGCCTGGCAACATTACATGAAAGGAATGTTTGAAATTTTAAGTACTAAGTCAACTTTACATTTGAACATGTTTTGAACCCGCAGTGGCAAATTGTTTTGTCACCGACCCCAAGTTCTCAATTTCGGTTGTTCGTGGTCTATTTCGAAATTGATCATTTTTCTTTCTTCTCTTTGGCTCTGTGGGGAGGCTGGGTTGCTTCTGAATATGGCTATTCCTGATTAGCATTTTCCTTTTTTATATGTTTAATATTTATTTCCGTTTACGTTCTTCACGTGGCTTTGTTTTTATCTTGCTGTTTTTAATTACCGCAGTATCAGAAAGCCATTCGTATTACACTACTCAACTTTCAATAAAACTATGCGTGATATACATTATAAAATGATTAACTTCCAATACCGGAATAACATTACCTAGTTAACTGCAGTTTTTTTTAATTATCTATGGTTTCGGTTTGCGTCATTAGAAACACCAAGAGGGTGGAATCAATCTGATATTCGTGCCATTGAATTATTTTCATTGCGAACGACACAATACCTACAGCTATGGATGCAGAGAACTTCTTGTTTTCGAATAAAAGTCATTCTATGGATTTTGATAAATTTGAACTTGATGATTTGAAATCGGCACTACATAAAACAGTGCCAGAATGGACCAAGCTTGTGGTAACAATTTTTCTTCTGATTGCTCTTGCCATTGGATTGCCAGGAAATATACTTGTTATATTTGTGCTGAATAGAATTTCAAAGAAGAATCTGGTTGACTGGTTTATTACAAATATAGCAGTATGTGATATAATTTCCTTATCGGTGTGTGCACCAACGTTTGTGATAACGTTTCTAGGATTATGGGATGCCATTGGATGCCTTATATGGTGTAAGATTCATTTATACGTTGCCCATATGCTGCTTCTGCTTTCGACGTTCCTGATTGTTTGCCTCGGAATTGAAAGATATTGCAAAATATTCGAAAAGAATTTCATCCCTGCAAAGAAAGCAAAACTCATAACGGTAATATTGGTATTAATATCAGCCGCGATTGTTCTTCCACTGTTAGTGACTGTGACACTAGATCATGATAGACAGTGTGTATTTGATGAGAAATACAAAAAAGTAAATTTGATAGAACATGGAATAATAGTTTTTATTGTAAGCTTATCTTGCTGTGTCGTCATCATTATTTATTCAAAAATCACATGGTACCTTGTCAAAAAGTCAAAAGTTTATCCAGAAGGCAATAACTTTAGACGAATGCAGGTGAAAACCTTGCGAACAACAAAAATCTTTGCGTTTGTTACAGTCATTGTTGTGGTTTCCTCATGGCTACCAACACTTGGAGCTCTGACTCTTAGTAGTCTACGATGCAAGACCTTGTCGGTCAGAATTATGATTTTCTTTTTACTACGCTTTTATTTTCTGAACAATTTTTCCAACCCGCTATTTTATTTTTGGCTTAGTAGTTCATTTCGTAGACATGCGAAGGAAATGTTTATGAAATTAAAATGTCAGTAAAGACTTTTAAAATGCGCTTCTATAACATTGGTTGAAACAGGCGCTAAATGCTGTTTTTTTATTCAGTTTACTACATGTATCTCTTTTAAAACTTACAATTTTAATTTTATTCTTTCGTTATTTTCTTTAATAACTTGATTTTAGACCAATGAAAAATAACCAAAAAAAATAATTTAAAATAAACGTGTGTTTGCAAAAACAGCTTTATGAGTCATTGACGTCAAGCTTAGTAAATCAAAGTAGAGTGGTACTCGTGGTAATATTTTACATTATCTATACCTGGTCTCAATATCCCAATCAATAAAACTTTGGGCTTTATTCAATCACCAAAGGATATATCCGCTTCCTGCCTTTTAAATTTTGCCTTTGGTGTTGGCTGTGATATGCAGGATTTATTATCGCAGATCCTCTGTCGAAATTATTTTATATAGTTTAGTTCCGCCTATTATTTTCTCGTTTAGGGCAAACTCATTCTTTTGTCTGGGGACCATACGCCGCCGAACAATGAACGGTATTAATCCGAAACTACCGCATTTTACGGTTCCATGTTCCACGCCATATGCCTACCATCGTTTGAGATGAATCATTTATTAGTGTAAATATTAAGGTGCATTTAACCTGGGCCTAGGTGGCGTGGGAAGAAATATGCATTTCTATTTCTGCACATGAACGGGCTCAATCAAACCGATCCTGCAATATTTTCATATAAGTCTTGTTCGGTGGCTTTCAGCTCCCTTTTATCTATTTCAATATTACAGTAGCGTTGTTTGTGCCGTGTGGCGGCTGTAAAATGTCTCCCCGTACATTCATGCAGTGCTGTTATCAGTTATGTCCTTTGAAGGTCGGTGAGCATGATACTTATGTACTATGTTAATAGTTCTTCTAAAATTACTTTTGTTTTAATATTTGGGCACGATAACAGATGGGTGGTTTCGATATTAAAGCAAATAATATGCATTTTCATTACTGCCCATAAACAGACTCATTTTAACTTAGCCTGCAATATTTTCATATATAATTGTCACGTTCGCATTTGTCCAATGCTAAATAAATTTAAAGTTATTTATAGGTGTATCAATATTTTCAAAATGTTGAATTCTAACTTGGAAATGTTAGTTATAGATATAAAATTATAAATCTTTTTTCCATCTATATTTCTAATGCATATATTCATTTAGCCAATACGTTAACTATAAAAAGGCAAAAGAAATAGATGATTTCTTAATGATAAAAGGCTAAGCCATAAAATTGGCAAATACTAGTCGTAATAGTATTTTATGTTTAATCACAGATGAAAACTGTTCCTATTTCTCGCGAAATGAACGCCAAAAGACCCATAACTCTTGAGATAGGATCACATCCGCGGTAGTATCTGTCAAGAACTGTTGTTAGAACTTTTAGGTAAAGACATAGAATAAAAGGGGTTAAAATAGCAAGCATTTCTCATTTTCTTTGATGTACTTCCTTTAGAGTATTTTTTTAATAGTTGTAAACAAATCGATCAGCCGCCGCTCCACTTGATGAAATGGCATTCATTTTCTTCGATAAGAATGATAACTATTGAAAACCGTTTTAACGTATTTCAATCATGGGTTTATTTTCACATGTTAATATGGCTTAATATGAATATGCACGATTGTAAACTATCAAAATTTGGCTTGAATCAAAACGAGGAATGGTCTTAAGCATGTATTGTACATATTTATATTCCAAATTATATTAAACACCTGTTAAAGGTGATTTTAATTTATCAGTATTAAAAAAAACTAAAATAATTTTTGCTTGTGAATAATAAACGTTAGATTCTTTACTTTAAAAATATGTGACTTGTGTGTCTGTCTATTGTAAAATAAATGTTTTTATATGTTTTATCGCATAAATGATGGTTTTGTGTATCTAAACTTTGGTATATTTTTGTTGAATTGGAAAGCCTCATGATTGTAAATAAGCAATTTCATCTTATCAGGGGGTAGAGCCTAAATGGTGTCTACCGTACTTTAAGCGAGGAATTTTGTGGCTGCTTTCCAATATGGCGGATAAAATCGTAAAATGTTGATACTTGTGCGGATATTTTCACATGGTTAGCGCATTACATTCAAATATTCCCTTTAATGGCATGTCCCATTGAATTCGGATCTACAATGTTAACGCTTGACTCGGTTTTTATTTGAGCTTCCTAGCTGTCCTAACAAACAAGTTGTTGAAACAAAAACTTGAAAGGTTTTTTGTGTTTTTTAAATTAGCCCTCGCGAAAATCTGTTGTTTTCTTCAAAATCTGCTACACACATACCCTAATGGAGCATGTTTACGCCAAAATATAACCAAAATTGATTGTTTTAATTTTCTGGAAAATTATATTCATAAGAAAACGTTCTATCGCCAAACAAAAAAAGGTTTGAGCTCAATTCCTGTGATTGATATACTTTCACGCCATATTAGGTGGATGTTGTTTAGTAATCTTCTACACAGACCGTTCCGTACTCCCACTTACACAAAACGATGAACGTATTGTGTAGAGACAAAATTAGGCTCTTTGATTCATAATTGCACAAAAATGCTGAGAATACTGTATTTATCTATCATATTCACAAAAAGTCAATACCTCCTACTTTTATGTGGATTTCAGCATTGTATTGTTAATCATAAATCAACTGTTTCTGTTCCAAATATACAATTACAATATACACTAAATTCAGAGGTTCCAGTGAAGATTCAAGATTTGTCAGGAGTAGTAAATGCAAAGGATTCAATTGCATTTTAATACTTGCCCTTGTTTTCAAAAACATTTCTTTTTCAAATAAAACAGCAGCAGCATACAATTGTGTCACTTTGTGATAAAAACAAACATTATTCTCTCCTGACAAAAAACGTTCAATACTTACAATTCTATTTCTTACATGCATTTGCCTGCCGTTGAAATTACTCATTGATGGTCCCGTGTTCACCGCCATTGCACACCATCGTTTGGGATGGATAAAAACTGTACTGTTTAATGGTGTAAATATTGAGTTTTGCTCAACCCGTGGCTAAGCGGCGTGGACAGTTATAAGCATTTTCATTACTGCTCATGAACAGGCTTACCAAATCAAGCCTGCGATATTTTCATATTTGTCGTATTTGGTGGATTTTAAAATTCCTTTTTAAACTATTTCAAATTATTCAAACCGTACAAGAGACCCCAGAGCTCGCGAAAATAAAAACGAATATCTTTCTTATTTGCTTCTTGTCTTGTGTTTAATCATTTATAACCTTTCAATACTGTAACAGCGTCATGAGATCGAAACAGCACTTGTTTGTGTAATGAGACAAAGGATAAGTTTCACTCTTTTTGACTATAAGTATCATTCACGTATGTTGGGTAAAGATCGCGTGATCCGGCCCGAGTGAAATATGCACAATGGCGGTAACGAGGCTCAGTCTATTAAATCAGTACTGCTATTATCAATAGTATCGGTTATTATGGTCCCGAATACAAAGGATATCCAAGCACCCTATTTGGTAAAATCAGCGAGAACACGATGACAGGGATAAAAGAAACGACTCGAGCTTCTGGGTTCTTTTAAGAAAAGATTTCCCCATAAACCTTCATAAACTCTTAAACCCCTGCCGATTTTATAAAGTTGAGCAAAAGCCATTTTTATGCATTTCTGGATAAAATTGACATTTTTAGAGTCAAATTGTTTAACAGAATCAACTTCTAGTTAAATGTAGGAAAATAATAGATAATAATAATTGTAAGCTCTTTCAAATAGCAACTTAAATTTCTAAAACTGTTACAGTTAATAAAGGCGCATATTTACGTTGCATGCTTCGTTTTATTCTTCAAGATTGCATTCTTTAAACACGAAATATAAGTTTAAATAAGTTGCGTTTCTAATATCTTTCTAGTATATATTTTCTAAATTAATTGTTTTAGGGTGCCTTTCTAAAATAACACAAAATGTCTCGCATGTTTTCAGTTCAAAAGTTCAGCCAAAAAATTCAAGTGAAGAAAGTAATTGTGAAAATGAAGTACTGCACATTTGACTGAATTTCTATTGTTTCAGAGAATCCAATTAATCAGAATTATGACAGGGCAACTTTGAGATAGAAATGTCATCACTTTCGAAATGGATATGTTTTAACACGACGACAGTTTAGTATTTGAAGAATGTCACAGAGTCTGTCCTCTGCAAACACATGTCATCCCATACGAATCTAATTTCTCAACATTGTAACCAAGCAATCTAACAGTAATTACTGTGTAGGACAAAAGATTCTGCCTCAGCTGTTGCGATTTGCTTTAATATTTCTTTATCAAAATTTGACCGTTATCCCGTCGTTCAAACATATCTGTTATTTTGACACAGCCAATGAAGTGTTTCTGGGACTCCAGATGTGTCAAAGTTTTACCAGATTTTATGAAATACCAAAAGGGATAATACCAACCAATTGATTTATTTGACTATTGGAGACGTTTTTATCAGAAACTTTCAATACTGTGTAAGACAACTTCTGAATCAGTAAGTTATAAGCAAATTCTTTACAATTACAAATGATATATAATGGGTTACAGGTACTGATTTGAAGAGGTCATTCTGTATTTCTAAATAACATGCTTAACAACTTGAAATATAGCGTATTGAAATACAAAGCGCTTACTGTGTAAAAAAGTTATCCATAATTGTTGCTAAGAGAAAACAAACAAAACTCTAATAGATTCAAATAATATTGCCTCTACTGGGGAGCGAACCCGTACGGCGACATCGCCTAGCCATGCTATTCGAATTAAGCTACTGATTTAGCTTGTCGGGACAAACCCCCAAAAGGTTGATCGCATAACCGTGGTAAAGGCAATCATCACTGCATGACACCGTTACCCGATTATTCACTGATAACAGTACTGACTGTATGAAGAAATATTAAGAATTACTTGATAATGGTTAATTAATGACGGATTTTTTTTATTATACTGTCACATCTCTCAGCTCGATGGGGGTTATTAAGGACTTTAAAATCAATTTTGAAATGGAATTTCCATTTCGATAACCGTAACCTTTTTACCTAGAGTTTTACCATACGAATGAAATTGATGAAATATTTTTATTATACCTTTTTACCTAGAGTTTTAGCATACGAATGAAATTGATGAAATGTTTTTATTATACCTTTACATCTCTCAGCTCGACGGGGGTTTTTAAAGGAATATAAAATCGATTTTGACATGGAGTTTCCATTTCAATAACCGTCAACTTTTTACCTAGAATTTAACAATACAAATGAAACATCTCAAAATTCAAGTATCTATAATTACCTAATTAAAATATAATTTGATTGTAATAAGCAGAATTTACCAGCACCGAGCTAAATTTGAAACGACATTCTTTTATGTAAGTAGAAAACAAATAATTATTGGCTGGCTTCATTAACTATGAACGCATCAGATATCCAGCGAAGTATTACGTTTGAAAGTTGTGGCTTTATTCACCTTAAAGGTCCGTTTATACAGAGCACGAACGCGAACGCGTCAAACACGAACAGGAACGTGACTATTGAGAAGTTTTGCCATTCAAATTGAGCACGTCCATTTGAAGCAAAGTAGACTAAAAAGTGCCAAGTGCAGGCGTACAAATTTCTATTTGTGAAAACGATGCCAGTGAAGTACTTGCTGATTGGTGGATAGCAAAAAAAAAGCCGCGCGACTTTCGAAAAAAAAATCGCTCTGGGGCAATCAAGGCGGTCGTTCGCGCGAACATGTTCGCGGTCGCACTCTATTTGAACTTTTCCTCTACAAGTAACTAAACTATTCCAAGACAAAAAACCGCGTGCGTTCGCGTTCGCGTTCGCGCTCGCGTTCTGTATAAACGGACCTTTATTTATCAGGAGTTTCTATCATGATGCTTTTATTGGTAATCAGCTAAGCTGTAAAAAACCCAACTGCTTCCTCTTTTCTGTAAATAACATAAAAGAAACTACTTCCATTTTTTGGCTTAGCTGTAACAAACTATGTTATTTTCTCGTTTCAAAGTCAGCTAAGTTGTACAACAAACTAACTAAACTACGCCCTATTTTACACTTAACAACTTTTCTAAGTATACGTCTTCGTACTGGAGAATTACTGGCTTGATAATTGAGATATTGCTCTAAAACTTTCAATAAAAATGCAATAAATACTTACTTATTAGTTAGTAGAGTTATTAGAAAAAATGGTCGAATTTAACAGGCATATTGGAAAACTAAAAGATAAGCGACTTCATTTTATGCATTCAAACTGATTTGCTCGAAAAGTGGGTTTGACTGTAAACAGTTATAAAACATTAAGATCAGATTGAAATGAGTTTAATTTAACAGAAATAGAAGAATATCATTTTTCTAGGTTCCACATGTTCTTTTGTATGTACGCGTAATTCATTTATTAAGTCGAACATACGCTTTATTAACTGATTTTGTGAATTAATTTTGTATTCTGTGGGTGTCAGTATTATATATGACTTTAAGCAGTCAGTTGTCTGTCATTTTGAATGAAGTTTTGATAATAAATCAGTTAGTATTCATGGCATGGTTTATTAAAAGTTTTAGGGCAATAGCCCAAAAATCAAGCCAGTAATGCCCCTGTACGAAGGTGAATACTTAGAAAAGTTGTTAAGTGTATAGTCAGCTTAGCTGTAAAATAAACTACCGCTTTGTCTCTTCGTAGACAGCTTAGCTGTTATCGAACTCAACTACTTCCTGTTTCGTTGTCAGCTGTAAAAAACTTAAGTGCTTCCAATTAAGAGTTTATGAAGGCTTATGGGGAAATCTTTTCTTTAAAGAACCTAAAGGCTCGATTTGTTTCTTTATCCCTGCCATCGTGTACTTGCTTATTTGACTACAGGAGCTCTGGTCTCGGTAAGATCACAAGATCATCGCCCATTTGGTTTTGCAATGCTATAAGCTTCTTGTGTTTTATATGTTTGTGTGTTTTTGCATGCAACATTGTTGAGCTGATGGATGAGTTGGAGTCATTTCACCAAGACAACTTGTACTTGTTTGTTAATCTGAGAACCTGTAGGGCAAGTGTGAGGTTGGTGCACCCTAGAACCTGGTTTAAACCCAAGTGGCAATTTGTTTTGCTACTGCCTGTTTAAGGCGGTATCCCCAAAGGTTCTTTTTTTGTTAATTGTTTGTGGCGTCGTATTTGAATTGACATATCAAACATGCTCTCTCTCTCTCTCTCGCTCTCTCTCTCTCTCTCTCTCTCTCTCTCTCTCTCTCTCTCTCTCTCTCTCTCTCTCTCTCTCTCTTCTTTTTTGCTGCGTGGGTAGGCTGTGTTTTGTGAGTGCGGCGATTCCTGATATGCATATTTTACTTTTTGTAGTGATCCTAGCTGTTAAAGAAACTCAACTGCTTCCTCTTTAATTGTTAGCTAAGCTGTAAATCAATCATAATTGCTTAATTCCTCTTTTCGTTGTCAGCTTAATTATAAGCTCTAAAACAAACTCAACTCCTTCCACTTTATACGTGACATTGTTTCTATGTATAAAGTTGAAATTAAACATTTGTAATATTAAGAAAATCCTAGGTAAACGTGGGTATTAAATGATGCATTTTCAACGGGACATTGCATTAGATTTGCGTAATATCATACACACACATTTTAGAATACAGCGTTCTCACAACTTAAGAATAAAAGATAAAACTGATTGGTTTGTTCTGTCAAAACGTAAGCTCAATCAGTCGTTAAGGAAAGTTAGAACAGTAGAGAAAAATAGTTAGACTTAACAAATCCCTAAAATTCTATATGCAATTTATCACAAAAAGGAAGCAACACCCAAAAACAATTCAAATGTCAACATGCGTGAAATGATACTGACAACAATATCAAAGGTCCTTGAAAAGAACTTTCAATTGTGAAGAGAGAAATCAACATTTTATTTTTATGTCATCCATTTTCGCGACCAGGAAATTGAAGGTCAAACACACTTTTACTAATAACTCACATCATTTGTATAAATTTGTTAGACCAAAGGACCCTTGGTACCGTTGTCAGTAACTCAATACTCATCAAGACATTTAAACTGATGTTTAGTGCTGCTTCGTTTTTGTGATAAATTGCAAATAGAATTTTAAAGGTCTTTTGGGGCTTACTTTTTTCATTACTGTTCAAACTTTTCTTAGCATATGTAAATTAAAAATATATTAATAACATTGGTTTGTGCAAAGTTTGATGAAACTGCATTGTGCCGTTTGAGAGATTTTTATATTTTTCTTTTTTTGTCTATGGCAAACCAATGGCGAAAGGCGCAATACCTTTAATAGCACTTTAGAGTATTGAGAGCAGTTGCAACACAAAAACCGACCATTCAACTCTTAATTCTTGCACTGTAATATTTCTTTTTTATTGCTTATTACTTTGATGAAAATCATCAATGAATACTTCAACTCATTTTTACCCGCGTCTGTTGTTTATGAGTTACCATTTTAATTAATGAGAAAGGCCTAACAATACATCATATAAATGTTGACGGATGCCATTGCAGCAATTGTTCACATTTTATTGTTGGAAGCAAACAGACAGAAACACTAAACATGATGAGAGCTACTTGTTATTCTAACCCCTTTTGTACGACGTCTGGATTTTAAAGTTTTCACAATGATTTTTGACAGCTCTATCAACAGGATTGCTCTCAATCTGCGAGTTATGTGTCTATTGGCCTTTATTGCTTTCGGAAAATTAGGCAGTTCTCATCTGTGATTAACCATAAAGCAAGATTACGACAGTTATTCAACATATTTATAATGTTTGGGCCAGGATTCGTATAATGGTGTGAGTGTTTATTATTGGGATCAATAGAAATGTTCCAGGAGTTGCGTCTATAGAAACAAAATGAACTTATTTTAGTTTCAAGATGAATGTTTATGAAAAAGAGAAGAAATATGCATTTAAAATACTTAAATTGCATATAGATCAGGAGAAAAGTTTCTATAACGCACTAGTCAAAACAATAAATAATACTTGTAAGGAAAAAGGTATTGAACAGTTTAAATACACTGGAAATATCAGTATGTCCTTGACAACCTAAAATAAAAACCGCTATAAACAAAAACCTATTTTAATGTTCAGGGGGGGACAACATTGCAAGTGGCCCAAACAGGCTAAAATTTTTAAAGTAAATTTTATTTTAAAAAAATATTCACTTCCTCTTGATTTTAGTTTACTTGAATTAATGTTCTAAATAACTGGGAAATCCACAACTGCGCCAATATACTAAAATACACTTAACCAATGGTCTTACTACAACGATCATAAAATTTATGTTTCTCTGCATAGATGAATTGGGGACCATTCTTCAAATTTGAAACATCATACTACTCATCATTTCACTTATTTTTATAAAAAAAGACATTGTAATTTCTTTGTAGGTTCATAAACCAAGGACATTAATCGAGGTGAGGGTAAAACCAAGTGACACAAAATCGGCCTTAGACATGTAATTTATTCAAAGGGAATACGAGACACCGTATATTGAAACCTGCCAAAACTGCTGAGAAATCTTCTATGTAACAGCTAAGCCATCAGATTATTGCAGAAATGCATTAGAATTGTTCAACAATTTAACCATATTAAAAAAACGAAACATGAGAATATACCAGCTGACAGTTTTTGGCTTTTGTTTTAACCCATACCTTGATTAAAGGTCTGTGGTTTCAAAATGCATGATGGGAATTTAATTATTATATATTTCATAAAAAAAGAAGTGAAAATGGTGTATCTGATTAAGTTTCAAATTTGAAAAGAATACTACAAATACACCCTTAAAAATTAAAATAATACAATCGGTGTAGTTAGAACGTTGGTTGAACTTACATATCGCAAACATTATTACTACATTATTTTGAATTTTTGATTCAAGAAATAATTCTTTGTGAGGTACATACTTTATATGTGACATTATTTGCATTGCGTTTGTTAGCGATGTTAACATTTAGAAACAATTTCGCAAAATCTGTTCTTGCTGACTTGACTCCAGGTGATCATTGAGTACCTGGCCTTTTGCTTTGAAATGAAATTAGTTTTAAGTGTTTTATATTTTTGTGTCCTTTAGCATGCAACATTGTTGAGCTGATGGGTGGGTTGGAGTCATCTCATCAAGACAATATGTACTTGTTTGTTCATATGAGAACCTGTTTGGTGTTTGGGCGAGTGTGTGGTTGTTGCACCCTTGAACCTGGTTTACCCCCCCCCCCCCCCCCCTACAGTGGGAAATTGTTTTGCCACTGACCGTTCCAAGGAGATTACACTAAGAGTTCTCATTTTCGAAAAAATGTTTGTGGTGTAAAATTAATATTCTTATAAATACATGCTCACTTTTCCTCGTCTTTTTCACTGCGTGGTGGGGCTGTGTTTTCTGAGTGCGGCGATTCCTGGTATGCATATCTAACTTTTTTGTAGAAAAAGTAATAAATTGAGTAAAATACACGATCCAATATTTTTTTTATAAAATGTGAGTTTTCTATTTCTGAGATAAGACGATTTTCATCCGAATTTGTTGCCAGAAACCCGAAGATCATCACATAATTTAAATTATTCTGTCTGTTTGGCGCCAATAATATTCATTCGCGATTGACTCCTTTTATAACAGTGCATCACTTGTCAGTAGAAAAATTATGTTTTAAATAAAATGTGTTCTTATCGTGCAAATTTGGAGATCTGAGCAAGAATCCGAACATAATAACTTGGAAGTTGGGCATGACATTTTTATCTTCAGAATCTTTTATTTCCGTTCATAAGTAAAACATCCTTGAGGCCCCTTGGTGCTAAATTAAAAAATAAAATGTTCGAAATAATTGTTCTATTTGTAGTTCTTGAATATGGCATTTACAGTAAATTCGTCATTTTTTAAAATTAATTTCATGGGCTCTAAGAATAGTTTTAAAATTCAGATGAAAGTTCTTCGTATATTTTGTTCCGTTTTGTAACGTTTATCAAAGTGTTTTAATAGTAAATAACAGTTTAAATGTCTTATCTCCGATAAACAAATTTACTTGTATTCAATGCATATCCAAAACGGAATTGCATTTTAATATGTTCTGTGCATCATTTTGACAAGCTTTTAACGCATTTTTTTATTTTATTTTTATATTTTTAGATCAACCAGATAATTTTATTTTACTCGCGGCTAAATATTTCCTAGCTTGTTTGCAAATCTGCCATTAGTTTTGCAAACTTGGTTCTTTTACAGCATTTTGAAATAAGTCATATGTGTTCCCTTACATGACATACTGTCGAGTGGATGGGTGGATTGGAGTTATTTTACCAAGACAACTTGTACCTTTTTGTTCATATGAGAGGATAATACAGCATAGAAACTCTTTTTGAACCCACAGTGGCAAATTGTTTTTCCACTGACCGTTCCAAGGCGTACATGTATCCCCAATGGTTCTCTTTATCGTTAATTGTTTGTGATGTCTAATTTGAAACCGATTCTCCTAAAAAGTCATGCTCTGCTTTCCTATCTACTTTTTGGTCGCGTGGGGAAGATGTTTTTCTGGTTGTGGCAATTCCTGATATGCATATTTTAAATTGTTTTACAAACAGAGTCGGTTTCCAGGTCATTTCGCTTGTTATATACTCCTCAGACAATATCTCGTATTTATATTTCAATTCTCAACACTTTTATCGTTAAGTTCGTTTAAAAACATCGAAAATGTAACAATTTCATGAATAAATACATATATGTTATGCCTTTAAGCACGATAGTGACACTTTGTTGACAATGATATTTAAGTTTCCAAATAAGTGGAGACTTGTAAAACAGATTTCGAAATTACAGATTTAGACATTGTTTATTACTTCGTGTAACATTGCATTACAAAGCATAACTCAGCACGCGATCAATCGCCAATAGCACCAAAGATTAGTATTAAAGGGGTTTTATTTATTCATGTCGTCATTTACTCAAACTTGAACCGATTGTCAATTCTATTTCATTAAGGGGAGGGAAACATGCTCCTTGGGTGGGGTAAAGCACAAATTGTGAAGCAATTTTTCTACAAATAAAACAGACCATATCACACTGTTCTGAATAACATATTGCATATATTGAAAATAACCCACAGCTCAAACGATAAATACAACATATTCAAGAACATATTTTTGTTGGATATACACTCAACAAAAGTTCTCATTGGTCATCAATTGTATTTGTTTACAAAGTATGCTAGTTTCGTTTCTTCCCTAAGTCAAGAGAGGTTGTGGAAAGAACTATTTTGTCTTAAAATCAATTCTCTAATGTCTTTTTAATCTTTATTGATTGTTTTCTTAAATGAATCCAATACCATTTACTTACACCGCATGGTCAAAATTAGAACAGTCTTAAATTGAAAGGGAGGTAATTTTAAAATTGGATACTTTGAAGGGGATTTTAACAAATGTTCTGTTGAATAATAAGTTTTTATGTTTTTCCTACTAATGAGGTCCCGATTATAACAAAACAAGAAATTAAGAGCACATTTCTGTTTGATTGACCTATATATTTATGCAAAAAAAATTATTTTATCAAAATTAAGGATAACTCTCGCCAAACACTTCCAAAGTCAATTATTATAAGATTAAATCTTAAGTTGAAGACTGTTATTGGCATATGATCATAAATAAAGAGTGAACTTAATGTCTTTCTAATAAAAAAATTACGGACAAAAGTGACCAATTAGAACATTTGTTGAGGGTTTTAATCAGCTTTTGCTCATGTTTCCTTTGCTTCTATAATGAACAAAAATAAAAAGTATCCACTGTTTATGCTTATATTCTCATTAACTTAGTTTCATTATATCAGGAACGCTTTGAATGGTTTTTGTTAGTTAATCTCAGTTGTTTTTAAGTTAAATTGTTCATGAATAAATACTTCCACACCAAGACCTGAGGAATTGCCAATCGAATAACAATTAATCATGGATTACAAAACACTATATATTCAATTAAAGGGAGGTTATTGGAAATGGTTGGAATTTCTAGCGTTGTTTATTAAGGACCAGTGGTGTTATTGATGGATATTTTGTGATTTTATTTATCCACACGAGGAAGAGAAATGTGAATATGTCAAAGAATGACATTTTACTGAAATTCTTCACTATTGCAACAAGGTATTTCACAGCCAATTTTTATGGAGATTTAATTTACAAACTTAAGAAGATAAAGGGCAATGTTAATTTCTCCCGGTTATTCGTAAAAACCATCTGTAAATTTAAAAAGAAAGGTTACCAACATGATATTTTACAGCGCTCTGCATGCCTGGTGATTAACCCTTCTACAGCTGATCATTATGCTTACCTCTTTGGTTGCACAACGGTGGCAGGGGTTTAAGAGTTTATGAAGGTTTATGGGGAAATCGTTTCTTTTATCCCTGTCATCGTGTTCTTGCTGATTTTACTCCAGGAGATCTGGTCTCGGTAAGATCATCGAGTATTTGTGCTTTTGCATGCAACATTGTTGAGCCGATAAGTGGGTTGTAGTGGTTTCACCTAGACAACTTGTATTTGTTTTGTGATATGAGAACCTGTTGGGGCAAGTGTGAGGTCGGTGCACCCTAGAACCTGGTTTAAACCCCCAGTGGCAATTTGATTTGCCACTGACCGTTCCAAGGCGGTAACCCCTCGGGTTCTCATTTTTGTTAATTGTTAGTGGTGTCTCTTTTGAAACTGATCATTTTATTAACCATGCTCTCTCCCTCCCTTCTTCTTGACTGTGTGGGGAGGCTGTTTTTTTCTGAATGTGGCGATCCCTGATATGCATATTCCATCTTCTTATTATAACAAAGGCAAAGATAACTAAGTTGTGGCTCCAGATCTTCTAGTCTAAGAATGATAACAGAAAAGCAAATGTGTACACATATAGAATTTTGAATTTTCGTTTTCAAATTTTACAAAATTTAAATTAGGAAAATGGATATTTTTTATTTTTGTTGAGTATATTATCTCCAGCAATGCAAATGGATGCAAGTGCGTTTACCTGTAAATATACTTGCGTTTATCTTAAGAGTTGTGTGCTATTTTCAATATATGCGACACTTTTTTCTGTTAAATATTTATAATGATATTGTTTTTTGTTTCTAGATAAACGAATAAGCAAACAAGGCTTTCTACGTAATCCTTGCATAACAGAAAACCTTTCAAACAAGGTTATCGGTAACACAAATTAAGGAAAACCTTTTGCAAGTTTTAATATCCAGATTTAATTACAAAATACAGGTGCAGTTTCAAATCACTAATGCAACAACAGTGCCAGTTTTTATTGAGATTAAATTTACAAACTTAAGGAAAAATTAAAGACAATGTTAATTTCTCCCGGTTATTCGTAAAAACCATCTGTAAATTCCTAAAGAAAGGTTACCAACATGATTTAACAGCGCTCTGTAGGCCTGATGATTAACCCATCTACAGTTGAACATTATGCTTATTAGAGTTAATGAAAGTTTATAATGAAAGCTTTTTTCTAAAAGGACCTAGAAACTCAATTTGTTTCTTTTATTCCCGTCATCATGTTTTTGCTGTTTTGACCCCAGTTACTCTCGTCTCGGTAAGACCATTGAGTTCCCGCCCCTTTGGCTTTTCAATGCTATTAGCTTCTTATGTTTAATATGTTTGTGTGCTTTTGCTTACAACATTCCAGCTGGTGGGTGGGTTAGAGTTATTTCACCAAAACATCTTGTACTTGTTTTGTGATATGAGAACCTGTTGGGACAAGCTTGAGGTTTGTGCACCCTAGAAAAGGGTTTAACCCCTCCCCCCCCCCTTGCCACTGACCGTTCCAAGGCGGTAAACCCTCGGGTCCTTACTTTTGTTAATTGTTGCGTCCATTTTGAAACTGATTATTGTAATTCCATGATCTCATCTCCTATCTACATTTTGGCTGTGTGAGGAGGCTGTGTCTGCTGGATTTGAAATTCCTGATATGCATATTTCACTTGTTTTCTTTAAAACGATAAAACAATCCATCCTATTATCGACAAAAGAAAAAACAGTCATGTTGTCGATGAAGTGCTTTGAAGGCCGTTGAGCAAGATACTTATATTTATGTAAATATTGATTTGCGCTCAAACCGGTGCTTAGCGGTGTGAGCAGTGATATGCACTTCCATTACTGCTCATTAACAGGCTTAATCAAACCGATCTTGCAATATTGTGATACTTGTCGTGTTCGGTGGCTTTCAAGGTTCATGTTTTATCTATTTATTTTATTTTACATTAAATTTATTTAACTAGCATTGCATTTAATAAAATAATTGGACAAGCTAGACTATAAAATGTGGGGGTTCAGAAGAAATCATAATAAACACTTCAACGTTAGTTATATGACAGCTTATTGTTTCAAAACACTGCGTTTCTGAAAATATCTCCAATATTGAAGACCCAGAGTTTATCCTAACTTTTCTCGCCTATCCCCAGTCAATACTGAATCGCCTTTTGTGTAGAAGCCTAGGCGTTTGACAGTTACTGATTGAAGCAATGTGGCGAAACATGCCGCTTTTATTAAAGGCTTAATTAGTACTCTTTCAGGGTTCTATAGTTGATATGGCGGAAGAAATATGATTCTGAAAGAACTGTCAGAACAAATAAACACTAACATATTGACATGTATGCGTCTGCAATGTTTACTTGGGTTGATCAGAATTAATTTCATTTTTCTAAAACCGTCTCGTTGTTGTTAAGAAGTTTTCACAAAGAAATGTTGGGGTAAGGGTCTCTTTTTATGTTTTTACATATTAATGGTAGACTCTTATTACATTTAACTTAAGAAAATTTATAATATGGTTCACATCATAAGTGCATTATTTGACCAAGTTCAACTATTATAAAGCATATTTGCATTTTGTTTTCAAAAGAAAATAATCCAATAATTTATAATCATGTTTTCTTTTAATAAATGCAATATTTATTTTTAATATGACAGTTTAATGTTTCTTCGAAAGTTAAAAGACCATAATTCAACTTCACATTCTTTAAAGGGAGGAAACTCGATGTAAATGTTAACGGATAATACGTTAAAAATTACTTCCCTTTTCATGCATATTCAAAAAACACTAACAAGTTCGGAAATGAAAATGGCTAGGTGTTGTTCCAAAGAAAATATTATCTTATCATGGCAGTATGCAATTTGTATGTTCGTATCACTTCTCGTTTCATATCACTTAAAGCGCACCACGCGAGACAAAGTCTTGCGTGAATGGGTCCTTACGTATTGGTTACAGGCCACTAATTAATGTTGACCTAGCATGTTAACAATTTTGTGCAGGGCACATAACAGGGCAAATTTTAGGGCATATAACAGGAATGTCAGAAGTTATTGGTGGAAAATAAAAGTTAAATTAAAAAAGAAAATTATTTTTAGAAAATATAGGGTTTGAGTCGTAAGCCATATTAAATATATGTGAAATTAGTTACTTAATTCTCTAACTATTCCGCGTTAAGTGCTTGTATCTTAATAATGGAATTGGGATTTTAATGTTTTTCTATGTTGGTTCTATTCAGAAAAGAAAGATTTTAAGTTCTTAAACTGCTGAAGTGGAATTCTACGTAAATTGAATTAGCGGTCTAGAGCCTAATAGGAAGCCAGACTTCATACAGTAATAATACTCAATTTATATAATTCTGTCACAAAAGAACTTTCCTTATTCCGTAGTATTTTCTTCCCTTATTAAACTCATAAAAAAGATCAACTTCTTTTATTTCCGCAATTTAAAAATAAAATTGATTAAGTATGACAGATTTGACAGTTCCAAAAAATAAATAGTTTAAACTCTAACGCAAAGTCATTTTTCTCTCGTATGAAGTACATGTACATGTATACCATGGAAACAGACTTGTATTTGATATGGGGCGCGTCATGGGAAAATGTACCTTCGGACAGTTGACGTCATTTCTAAAATATTATTAAGTTTTGCAGACGACATTAAAAATAATGCATTTTGCGTTAAAATTATTATATTGTTAAAATATGTAATATTTCGTTCTGAATAAATAACAGATATATGTATGTTCTTTTACAATAAAGCAACAACCATAATCTTTCTTATCACTAATATTCTTTTTCAGTAGAGAGATATAGTTTTAAATCGTCTTTGTCTGTTTATGAAGGTTACTGAGATTTCCTGCAAAGTTACATGTACTTCGGGTCTCGATCCGATTCTTTTATTCCTTTGAGCTTCGTGTGTTCTGGCCCCAGTATCACGAAAACTACCGAGGTTTGATTATAAACACAACTCAAAGTGATAATTTTGAATTTGACCTTACATAGCTTTATTAATTGATTTATGCTTTAAGAATATATTTATATTTTACTTTTGTTTTAAATGTGTTTTCATTGTTATCAGTTTAGTTTGTAAATTGTTTGGAAGAAAATTATATAATTATCTGAATTTGATACTTACGTTCAAGCAAGAATATGACTTGTTTTAAAATTATTTTTATGACGATAGGAAGATTTTCTTACAATTGCGTTATGTTTTCCATAGTAATAACCAAGATTTACTAGGAAAACAAAATGCAAATTAAAATATTAATGAAAATACATTCTCGCTCCTTTTCAAACTATTTCAATACGGGGAAAGGCGCTTGGAACAAACATAAAACAACATGTCCTGATCAGAAATATATTTAATGAATATGTCGGCGTTTACGCCGGAAAATTTTTATACTACAATTTTATTAATAAAAAGTGAAGAAACAGCCAAATTTATCTTAACAAAACTGGTATTCAGATTGATAAATGGGTATCTTTGACATTTTAAGTCATTTTTAATCCTGACTGTGCTTCCTCTATCACGAGGCGGAATGCCTTTGGATACTTGCAAATTTCTTCCTTCTCAAAAAGAATTTAAGGAAATATTTAACGCTTTTTTATCAGTTTAGTTATACTCGTATCGAATGACAGTTAAAATTTACACAAATCAAAACATCGTTTATTATATAGGTAATAATTTTAGTTATTTCTCTAGATTATTAAGTGGCTTAAAAGATGTAAAGTTGTTAAAATATTATGTTTATTTCTTCGATTGATCTTATGTGAATTTGTTTGTTTCATGAAATTTATATTCTTACTAGCATCATTTGTAGAAAAGAACAAAGAACAAATGTATTATATGCAAATTTGGCTATGGTATAACGTTTAAAAGATTTAACTAATTCATCTCTAAAATACACTGATTTACTGGTATTCCAGCATAATTAAAATCCTTTATGCTTTCAGTATTGAGAAATTGTACCTAAACTGTTGGTCACTTTTAAAGCACTATTTGTTGGGAGTTTGGAAAATTTGGAAACAATGGCGCGTTTTAACGTTATTATCGTTGGGATGTTGTACATGGGGTTGATCATTGCTAACACTGGAGAAGACATTGATCAAAACCCCGCTTTAGAAACATCACCGCCATCTGAAACATATCTCAAGAAAATGGACGACGGCGATATTGATAATCTGAAGAAACATTTCGAGGTGAAAGAAACAAATGAAAACTGCAGTAATGATCATGTCGAAGGTCAGAAGAACTCGGACGATTGCAAGCTGCATGTGATGTCTAATTCTGAAATACGTTTTTCATATCATGTACTGAACAGAAAACTAAATTTTGTGAATTTGAAACTCAACTTCTTGAATTTTGAGGTAAATGATACCAAATACGTCATCAACAAACAACATTGGGTGTGGACCTACAAAGGTGAGAATGGCGCATATCCGTACTTGTTTTTATCAGGAGACTTCGGGTACTTATCATTTGGACTTCTGTGGGCAAAAACAAGAATAAGCCCCCTTCAAGTCTACCTTAACAAAACTGGTGACTGTCAGCCTCTAACCATTGGGGATAATTATACAAATTATTTGATCGCTAATGCACTGGCTGACATGACTTCTAGAATCGCTTCCAAGTATGACAAATACAACGAAAGTTATTGGTGCTTTAACCAACGCATCTGGTTGTCGTCCAATTTTGTCTACCATGCATGCAAGAACGCTATTTGCACATTCCAAACATTCGAATATTATTGTTGTAAATCCGTAGTAGATATTGTGCTAAAAACGCGCACAATAGTTTGTGGTCAAGACCATTACCATTTTGGCGAACTTTGGTGGATGGTTCCGATTATAATTGGTCTAATTTGTTTTTCGTTTTATCCCGTTTTGCTCAGTAAAATTGGAGTGATGATCAATCGTTTGACAAAAGAATCGGTAAAACGACAAGAAAAGCTGACATCTTTTGCGAGGCACAGAACGACAGGATATGACAGTTTGGAGGAAGCTAACAGCAACATTTACATATCTTTGAATCAAACACCAATAACATTTATATCTACCATTTGCTCCCCTTTACGAAGGTGTTACTTCAGTGTACGATTCATGTCTCGCCTGTTGCGCATATGTATTATTATCCTGCCGATGTTTCTATCGGCATTTCATGTCTGCCTAGATTATGTTTTTGCCAAAGAAGTTATTAGAGAATCTGTTAACAAAGGTGCACTTGTAGGCTTTAGTACTCTAATCGCAGACCCAGAAATAGCGAGAAGAGAGTTCCTCTATATATTTGGTGGTCCAATAGTTGCTTTGTCAATTTACGTAGCTTATGGTTGTATTTTGATTGTGTTTCCCTCCGATCTTGAGAGGTTTTTGGAAAAAGGTTTGCCCGGGTATTCTGGTGAATTCATATTTCTTGTAAGGATGCCAATAAAATTGAAGGAAAAGTTTTCAGGAATGGAAATCACGCACCTGAGAGGTTGGAAAAGATTTCATAAAGTTTAGTGGCACAAATATTCCTCTTGCTGCACACACAATTCTGGAAACAGTCATTTAAGCTGTTCATAATTCGATGGCAACAATTTATTTTTCCTTGTTTGGCCAAACGACTAACAATTGTCATTGCGATATTCGTAAGCATTTTCATTTGTCCCATGTACATTATCTTTTGCATAATTGAACTTACATTAAGTGTGTTTTACTTCATGTTTCCAGTCTTTAATTGCTTCTGGATTGTACTAATGGCCTTTATTGCAGAATATTTCAAACTATTCAAACATTGTAGATTTTTCTTTAAAATCATTCGCAACATTGTTATAATCCCTTTGATTGTTCTACTGTTCATCTCTTGGTACATGTTCTGCATCATTTTCTTTGACGGATTTTGGTTCCTCTCTAAGATCACTATGTTCACCTACAGTGGTATCATCGCTTATCCCAAAGTCTCCTACGGTTATTTGATTCTTGCATTCATGTCTCTGTACTATCTCGCTGAATGTTTCAACGCATTCGGAGAATCTTACAGGCAGTTACTGAAAATGAGCATTGAATGTTGCGAAAAGCTAAAACTTCGATCTTCTGCTGATTCTGATTTTGTAGAAACTGAGTTCGAAATTATTATGAGGAGACGAAAGATCAATAAAGATCTGTTCATGTTGATTGTCGAGAGATGTAGACCTAGACGAAACCAGGTTATACTCACGCTTTTAAGATTTACATCCGTGTTCACAATTTTATCGATATCAGTTCAGCTCCTAAGAATTTTCGACAAGCTTCAGGATTTGTCACTTGTATCACACATTTTCACAACGTTGTTTATTTGCGCCTTGCCAACAATAATTCGCATGATATGTATGAAAGGTGTTCAGCACAGAAATCGGAAGAAGTTAAAGCAAAAGATATATAAGGTCATAACAGATTTTGCGAGGTCAAAAGCAGATAGTTCAACCGATGATCAATCAAATTAGCTGCCGAGGTGTCGCTTCACATCGATCATATGAAAATGACATTTCTCACTGTACTCAAATCTTTCACTAGTAACTTTTCTTTCTCGTGAGATATCTATTGTGGGGAGGCTGTGTCCTCTGAATGTGGCAATTCCTGATATGCATATTTGACTTTTTTACCATATATTTTTTTCAGAAATGTGATATATGGGCATTCGCTGCGAGTTTCCTTCAGTCTTTGCAGTAATGAATATTTCTTAAAATAAATACTTTATCCGTCATGCAATTTACGAAAAAACATGTACAATTTTTACAATTAACACAGAATGTGCAATTAAAAAACAGATGCATAACTTATTGATAAATACTTTCGAAGAAAGATGTATTATTATTTTGTTTGAAAATCATTCATCAATTGCCTATTGTTGCTTTTGGTTATTTTCAAATTGATCAATTTAATTATTACTTTACCTACAGATAAGTATGTCTCTGTGACTCTATTGCATATATTATTAAGTTAATATTTTGGGCGTTTATAGACTGTATAATGAAAAAACTGCTTATTAACAAAATTGCAAATGGCATTAAACGTTGTTTTAGAGTTATTTATATAGCACTATGTGCATTTTGACCATCACACTTCACAAATAGCGATGTTGTTAATTCATATATTATTAAGTTAATATTTTGGGCGTTTATATATAATATAAACTCTAAACTATATATATTGTCGTGTAGGTTGGCATCAAAAGTCAAATGATCATTATATTGAGGATCACCCAATCTTTTCAAACCCCAAATATGTGGAAACTAAGCAACTTAATGACTTGCTTCGAATAAAAATCATTTTAAGATACATGTACCCGTAACATATATTTAATATAGTTATCGTATATCAAACATGTATTACAGTCTTTTATAAATTACGAATATTTCAATGGAGAGAAAATCCAGAGAATGTGTTCCATAAGAAAGAGTTCTCGTACAAAGAATGACTGGGATTTCCATCCATATTCTTCACACAGACGGTATCATTGACTTTTAGAACTGCTACGGCATTAGCAGAATGACATTCATACTTATTGTCGCTTTGAAAGAGTCCACTTTCTATAGGGACACCGTTTTGAAGGATACCATAGTAAATCACATTGGAAGCGGAACCAGCGAGACACAAATGTATTGAGAAAGAGTAGGTGCCGGGAACCGGTGCTGTAAACATTCCTGTGGTATTGTCGTAGCCATTGCCAACATTTAATGTGGTTGTTGTAAAAACAAGGACTCTTTCTAGCGTAAGGTTGGTATCTTTAATGTCCTTACTGCTAAATGCAACGGTAGGTGTCACTGAAAACCAGAAACAAATGTACACGGGATATATTTACCGCCGCCAGGTAACCATATACATGTATTATGCCAATTATATAAATGTTGCAATGATTGATTATTCTGTATGGTGTAATTTTTTTCCTAGCTAGCTGTTCATGCACATCGACAATGCAATGTTTTGGTCGACAATTTTAGCAAAACCTTAAACGATATTGTCTAACGACCAAAAATAAAAAAAATAGGAAAAAAGTAAATAATGTGTTATTATGGCGTATTTTAGGATTGCACCCAAATGCGGAAGATTGGGATTTCCTTCATTTTGATTCTGTGTTTGGCAATACCTGATATGCATACTTCCCTTTTTTAATTTAGAAGATTTAAATGTTTAACCGGCAAATACTTGGTGCCTCATGTGATACTATACGGTACAGAATGTTTTGGATTGCGTTCGCGGCTTGGTGGGTTGGAGTTATTTAACCAAGACAACTTGTATTTGTTTTGTGATACGAGAACCTGTTGGAGCAAGTGTGAGGTTGGTGCACCCTAGAACCTGGTTTAAACCCCCAGTGTCAATTTGTTTTGCCCCTGACCGTTCCAAGGCGGTATCCCCAAGGGTTCTCTTTTTCGTTAATTGTTTGTGACGTTCTTACTTATAACAAGCATGCTCAATCTCTCTTTCTCTCTTCTTTTTCGCTGCGTGGGGTGGCTGTGTGTTTTGAGTGTGGCGATTCCTGATATGCATATATTTCTTTTTTAACTGGCATTTCTAAGAAACCATGTCACTTTAAACGTTTTCGTAAACTTCCCTTATAAATAGTATTGTATTCCATCAAGAAAAATATTCTTTAGGACCTAAACGGATATATAATTATAATTAACTTACCCAAACATGGCGTATCTTGGCATTGCTGAACTTCAAATGAATCACCAGTGCAATACAGGCCAGAGTATTGAGGAACGGGATTCGTGCAGAGCCGATGCCTTTGTTGAATGCCGTAACCACATGACACCGAGCATGGTTCCCATGACAACCACTGTGTCCAGTCACCATGTACTACACAAAAGGTTAGATTACACATATATATGTAAAACGATGTCATAATCCAATGTGTTAATTTCTGGCTGTGCAATGTTATTAATTTAAAAATATCTCACTGAAATATCTCACTGAAGGCTCCATGTTCACCGCTATATGCAAACCATCGTTTAGGATGTATCCGAGTTGTATTGTTTACTTATGTGAATAATGAGTTGCGGTCAACTCGGGGCTAGGCGGTTTGGACAGTAATATACATTTCCGTTAATGCCCATGAGCAGGCTTAATCGAACCGAGACTGCAACAATTACATATTAAAAATTTTGTTCGGTGTCTTTAAAAGTTACCTTTTCACGTATTTTAATGTTTTAACATAAACTATATTTAAGTATTGAAACGAAACTTAGCTATGCCGAAGATCATAAAACTAAGATTGAAGACAAGTCTCAAATCTTGAGCATCTGATTGGCTGAAAACGGAGACTAGCCGCCATTTCAGCCAATCAGATGCTTGAGATTTCAGACTGGTCTCCAATCTTAGTTTTATTATCTTGGGCCCTGATCTTACTCGGACAATGAACTTTCGAGCACGTCTGATCTTCGATGGAAAATCCAGAACAGTTTTGACCATTGTAAAAAGGAGCAGGGTTGGTGCATGATCTGGTGCGGTCCTGTTTTCCATAGCCACATGTGACGTCACAATTTGACCAAGAAGACCAATCGGCCCAATCACCATCAACTGTTGTGTAAAAAAACATTAAGGTCTGGTACACTCATAAATTAACATAATCAGATAGATTCAGAAATTTAACTTGTCATGCTTGTGTCCAAAGAAAATTAATGTTCTGACAGTATATATGCAAATCTTTGCCTTTAAGAAACGGGTTACCGGAATTAGTAACGTAGGCAACTGAATTATTTCTGAAAACCAATTAAACGAATATTCACAAGTAATAGTATGTAAACACATGCATAAAGATATCATGACATACACTAGCAATTTAATTCAATTCAATAGATTATTGTGACGTATGCCTTCTGCCTATACACAAAACAACAATACAACATGATACATCCATTTTAGTACAAGTGATCTAACAATATATTTTACATTTCATAAACAACACATTCGATATAAGGAAGTATTAAGTGGAATACTGAGTAAAAGAGAAATATATAATTTGCTTTACCAGCTTTAAATTAAAGTAAAAATATAAACAAAGTATAACCGTGACGGTTGAAGAAAAGCTTGGCAGAACAAGTAAGTAAATGTTGATCCAAAAGTGGTCCGCTATTAAGGGCAAACAACTCACTCAGCCTCGTCGAAATGAAAAATAAGGTATCTGAGCAAGAAAAAAATGCAAACTATCTACACGAACTAGGACACGGTGTATCTTGACACAGGCGAACGTTCATGGAGTCACCAATGCAATACTGCCCAGTATTTTGTGGAACTGGATTCGTGCAATCCCGATGTCTTTGTTGGAGCCCGAAACCACACGAAACAGAGCAAGCTTCCCATGACAACCAGTGTGTCCAACCTCCGTTAACTGTATCAAGTAATAGATTTCAATGGTACATGACAATATTATATTTATACTACGTTTAGCAAATCTAGTTTTGGAAGATTTAAAAATGATTAGTATAATATAAGTTTATTCGTGGAACATATCTGTCAGATTCGAAAAAGATTTTAATATTTTTCTTTTCAACATATGGGATAACCTTATAAAGGGTTTTTCAATCGGGATTTTGGTTTCAGAGAAGGTTTTTGATTCCACTCTACAAGTCAGTGCAACAATGCCCCCTTGCAGCTACATAATATAACGAAACAAACACAGCCTGGACAATATTAATAAATAATCATCAGATTCTAAGGAACATTCCAAGTTAAACAACTTGTAAATGGGGGGGCAGAAAAAAAGTGAAATAAGCATATCAGGAATTGCCACATCCAGCAGACACAGCCTCCTCACACAGTCAAAAAGAAGAGAGGAGAAGAGAGAATGATTCCTCGAAGATCCTCGAAGTCTTTCCTAAATACAGATATGGAAAATGTTGTTTAACGACACGGCACAAAAATTTCCTGTAATATAAGTATGAAATTGATAACGCAGTGTACAAAGATGAAGATTATTAAAATTATTTTAGTGACAGAAAGAGTCTAATGTTTTACGAAGCTTATCGGCATGAACAAATTTGGCAGAGGATCTCCCAAGCAATTTTTCTGTGAAAGATTTTAGCGGTTTTGGAAAAGAATATTTATAAAAAGTTTTGCTTATTAGCCTCAAGACTTCAAACCGAAGGCACTATGGTAACAAATTGAACATTTTTTGACAGAAAGTAGGGACAGAGGCCAATGACCAGTCACAGTATAATGTAGCTCGTTCTTATCCACTGGCTGAGATGAGCTAAACTAAAACGTGCATTTTGAAGGAAATTATGTTTTTACATGAAATGTATCATGGGAAGACAATAAAGTAAGCGTAATAAAAATGTATCTAACAGCTGTCCGTTTGATAAATATGATGGTACATCCTGACTTTAGTACTATTATTTAAATTTATCGAACAATACAAACAATACTTAAAGCGGCATTACTTCAATTTAACCCGCTCTTGTATGAAATATTACATGTATTTGGAACTATAGGCACAAATTTGCAGCATTAGTTCGGGCTAATAAAATTTTAATTTACTAAAATAAATTTGGTCCGCGCGACTAACAGCGTAAGTAGGATTTCCGAAACGTCACAGAAATTTTTATCGTGCATGAAGTGGTCTCTTCGTCAAAAATCGGTGCTAAATATACCTCCATTAGATTTCTATATTTAGCTTCTTAAAATTAGTTAACGATAATTTATCAATATCATTGAAAATCCCGTCTATAATAGTATATTCTTACTTAAGTTAAGGGCTGGGGCTTTAATTTTCGAAAGTCCCTTTAAAGTACATATAAAACAGTTTATACTTAATATTTAAAAAGTGATGTTGAATACTGACACAAATAGTCAACAACAAGAGTAATCTTCCACGAGAAAAAATATATTCTCTTTTAGTTTTAATAATAAACCTGAAGATAATTATTAAAATTATGATACGAATATTACATGTAAATTATCTAAGAGAATAACTAGATAACAAAAAATCCCCTGTTCCTGAAATATTATATATATACAATTAATTGCAAATTATAATACAAAAATACAGTACTAAAATGATTAAAAATCTCTATCATTAAATGTACAAGTAATCAGTAATTTTACAGATTATGGAAAAAGTAATCACAATTACAATGTATAATCAACATATGAAAAAAGACACATCTCCTGATAACTGGCAAAGTAATGATATTCCTACCTTGGCACTGCACGTTTGAGCACGGTTTATTTTCGACTGACATCCCAGAACAGTTTAGGCCGTTGAAAGCAGGTGATGGGTTAGCACATGATCTGGTCCTTGTCTCGGTACCATCGCCACACGTAACGTCACAAGGGGACCATGCCGACCACTCGGTCCAAACTCCATCAACTGCGTGGCAGAAAATGGAATTGAAAAGGAAACTTTTGGTACATCAATTGTGTAAAGCCTATCAGAAACACATTTCAGAGACACATTTCAAAAACCGGTATATATAGCTTTTATTTACAGCATCAATGTGTTATGGGACACACAGTACTTAACAGGTCTGCAAAAGTTAATTTGTGGTACCGATAGCCCTGTTTTTAAAGTTTTTCTGTTATGAAAAGATTATGTTCATTGAAATCTTTAACGTTTCTACAAGCTAGAAAAACGAACAAGCTGTGAGATATAAACCCCGTAAGATGTTGCACAAGGAACATAACCGACTATAAAACTGAAAATTTGCAACATTAAAATTAAAATCATATCTTTTTCATATGTTTTAGTGGTGACGTAACCATTTTCAAAGGAAATATTCAGATTAAGAAAGCTTGCTTGCTTTTTCTGAGGTGTTTCCTTTATTAAGTTCATTATGATATATTATATTAACCATAGATGAAAAATGGTTATTATCTATATTTTACAGATTATCAAGGTACCCCGAGGTGTTTTTAAAGGCTGTAATAATGTCATCTTGATATTCGGTAGAAAGGGATAATAAAATGTCTGTTTCATATCAGAATAAAACAGATCAGCAACAAGGGCTGCCAATTAGTACCCATAAGGATTCCTATTATTTGTTTATAAATAGAGGTACCAAAATTTAACATAAATATAGTTCGATTTTGACCCGTGAGCTGTGACCTTTTGGACAAGTCCATTGTTATAATCCTAAATAGGTAAAGTACGTCAATTTACAAAGGTACCGTTAATTTACTTAACTTATATGACATTAAAAAATGTTCAGCAGCCAAAAGTTAGTCACGGCGAAATAGCTCAGTGGATAAAGATCTCGAGCTATGATTCCAAACATTGCAAGTTCGAATCCAATTAAAGTAACTTTTTTTATTTTTGTCTTTCATTTACTTTTTTAAATATTAATTTAGTCCGCATGATATTATTTAGTTAATTGTTAATTTATCATTATCTTTTGCAAAGCCTTTTGATTTAGTTCCTGTTCATTTTTTTTTAAATATATTGTTGTTGAGCAGCTTGCCACCCCCATTCACCGCTGCCCCAAAAGGGCACTGACACTTGTGAATCCTGACTTTCTGTAAACAATTGTAGTTAATGGAACCTTCATAACATTCTCTTCTTTTCAAAACCATTTTGTACAATGTATTGGCATCGTCCGAAAACTGTATTTTGAGTAAGCTTCGATCGCGACATCTTACCAACTGACTTGATGAAAGCTTACTCGACATTTGCACGGTTTTTTGACAATTTTGTTGGTGTCTACATATTTGTAATGAAAAGAATGACATTAAAAATAAGATCCGCTCACAGGATTCGAACTCACAACCCTTCTGACACATTATCAGAAATCAGAAGCGTTACTGCCACGGCTATGAAACCTTTTTGTTACATGTTTTTCAATTTCAAAATTATGAGATATGATAGGACAATCTAACTTCCCTATTTTGTGGAATATTCCAAAAATCTATAAATACAAAAGTGCATTCACGGCTCAACGCGTAAAATCGGACTATAGTATCAAGCAAAAGTTAGAGCGACTTGATCAGGTCTTGTAAAGTCCATAAAGTAAAAGAGTTTTACAGTTTTTCTTCAAATTAGGGAATAGTGTTTTTATTTCATTTAACTAAATACTTGGACAAAAGCTTGGGCTGCATGTGAGAGTTTCGTTGGCACTTCCCGGACATTCCATTCCACCACTGGCTGGAGCTGGATTGCTGCAGTTTCTGTGGCGGACTTGTGTTCCATTTCCACACGTGACATCACAGCTGCTCCATTTGGACCAATTAGCCCAATTGCCATCAACTTCAGAAATACCATTTTGTAAGTGTAACAATAAGATCTTCTTTAAAGATATGATGTAAACGCATTTCATAGTCCGATTAACGCAATACATTTTAGATTTAATTGTTATATTACACTCGTTTACAATGCTTTATTTTTACCGCAAAAAGATAGCGTAATAAGGTTTGCTTGGCTACGCGCTGTCGCCATATGGGTTCGCTCCCCAGTAGGGACATACCATTTCCAAGAATAATTTATTTGAAAATTAATTCTTTGAATGGCTGTTACAATAGCGATGTTGACGAATGACGAAAAAAAGAATAATCTTTTAAAACGAGCTTCATATAAACTAGTATATCCACTTACCGAGAGAGCACAATCCACAAAACTTAGGACACACGGTTTTTGCTTCGTGTGTGTTCTGACAAATGTTGAATTTGCTATTCAGTAAAGCACAGTCCAACTTTGGATCATCGATGCATGATGATGCTGAAATTAAAGAGTTGGCACTGTCTGTACTAGCACAAAGTAAGTCAAATATATAATTAATGTAGCAAAAATAAAGTCACAGTTATAATATATGTAGCACAAATAAAGTCAACCATTTCCCGGTAATACCCGGTAATGTAGCACAAATAAAGTCACAGCTATAATATATGTAGCACAAATAAAGCCAAAACTATAATACCTAGTAAATGTAGCAAATATAAAGTCACAACAATAACATATGTAGCACAAAAAAGTCAGACCTGTAATAGTAGCACAAAATGCACACCTAAAATAAATGTAGCAAAAATAAAGCTAAACTTTACACATATGTAGCAAAAATAAAGCTAAACTTTACACATATGTAGCACAAATAAAGCCACAACTAAAAGATATGTAGCAATATTAATAGCACGTCTAAAATACGAAAATGCAAATTCACGCCTCTAATAGCACGATTTAAGTCAACAGAGAAAAGACAAAATGACTAGTTATCGATATTTATATCAATCTCATATACTTATACTCATGTTAGGTAAAATCGTGGAGCTTTAAATGCCGTATTTTTTTATATTGAGGACTTACAATGGTACGACTATTTTCTAATATTCAGCTGTTTGATAAAAAAGGAAAGGAAACACAACGTTACGTTTTGGATGTTCGCACAAGTGTCTGTTGCATATGTCAGTACTGCAACATTCGAAACAGTGGTGTTGCTCTCTTTTGACCAAATGTTCACCAGGCTCCCAGACGTCGTTTCCATATGGTGTATCAGTTTGATCTTGATGGATACCGTCGTTTGATCGGCCAACTAAAGAGGCTGTTTCACGAGGGTGCGAGCTGCATTGCTGTAAGTGCAATCGACTTAGGTTAAGTTATGCATAATTGCAAACATAAATTATTCGTATTCAGTGTGGCCAGTCTATGTTGGTACCACCTAGAACCTGGTTTAAACACAAAGTGCATAAAGTCATAAAACCTCCCTAGGTGGTTACTCGAATGATATAAGCGCCTAGCCATGCAATGCCAATTACGTTACCTATTGAGATTTCCGGAACAACCCCAAAAAGGGTTGATCGGATAACCCTGATAAACGTACTATGTTAAATCAATAAAAATGTTATTTTGCGTTTATTGTTTGTGATAGCTAACTTACAATGCTCTCTCTGTCTCTCTGTGTGTATGTCTCTTAATAACACTAATATACGTTTTATTAGGGTAAATATTAAAAAAGAAATTTAAATGATATCGAAAAATATACTTACACGATTATCTATGCATCCAAGAGTGAACAGCGTGTTGACAACTTCCAGATAGCAGGACTAATAAGTAAGACAAATTAATAAAGTACTATTTTGCAAAATCTACATAACAAGTACATGCAATGATGCCCAACGCGTGCGATTGCTTCTGAAGATGCATATTAGTTTCATTTGAAAATGCAAGACCCTCATTTAGTTAACTAACTCATTTTACATTTGGTTAAAAAAAATATGATATCGACTATAATTTCTTAACCAAACATTTAATGTTCTTCGTAGATTCCATTCAAAATGCATAACTGTTAAAAATGTATTTGAATGGTAATGCAAATTTACATGTAAGTTGCTAAGTTGTTTATTTAGTAAGATGTTTTCAGCAATGCAATTCAGTGCTATTCTTAAATTCAGATAACATGTACCTATATACTGCAAGCCAATCAAATTAAGTGTGATTATGATATATGTTCATGGATTAATAAATGTGTGATTACCAAAATAAATTCTTGTAGTAATTACGTTTTGTAACGAGATATTATATATAATGTTAATAAGTTGTAGGACACCTGTTCGTTTTGACAATGCACCGTCTTGAAGCAGTTACCGACGGAATCAACACTGGTACAGTTGTAGCATTCTAGACCTTCTGGAAAAAAATCACTACATATTATCATTATTAAATGGTTGGGATTCTTTAACAATTTTAAAATGTTGCAATCGTTCACTTCAAACCGTAGAAGTCTTAAATAAAATTTCAACTAAATTACAAAAGAAAATATAAGACTAAAGCCTTCAATCGCAGCGTGTTAATAAAGAAAACATTTTTGCAACTGCATGTATCTGAAAAGAAGCGTTTTTCCAAACACTTCACAAAATTATCGAGAAGAAAAAGAAGATGAATAAATTAAACAACAAGTAGAAGAACAAGAAGATGAACAAAACCAAACAAAGAAAAACAAAAACAACAATTAGAAGAACAAAAAGTTGAACAAGAAGATGAACAAAACAAAACGTAAAAGAAAATGAACAGCAACAAAACGAGAAGAAAAACAAGAAGATGAACAAACATTGAAAATGAACAAAAACAAAACGAAGAAGACGAACAACAATAGAAAGGAAAAGAACAAAACAAAGAGGAGGAAGAAAAAGAAAAGAAACAAGAAAAAAGAACAAAAATATGAAGAAGACGTAGACGAACAAGAAGAATAACAAAAAAGAAGAGGAAAACCAAGAAGATGTACAAATAGCAGCTGAACAACAATGTCAATAACAAGAAGAACAAAAACAACAAGAACAAGAGCTTTTTAGGCAAGCAAAGAATAGCTGAAAACAAAAAAAAGAAGAGTTTAATATATTCAAGCCATTCGAGCCAATAACAGCAGATTTATAACAGCCGATGGCCGAAACGTTTTGAAATTAAAGAGTTTAATTAGATATGTGATTATTATTTCCTATCCCTTCATGGATAAACAAAAAGCAGATTTTACAACAAAATATAATGCTAAACAGCGAGAAGACATCTCACATAATACACACATACGTACCAACGATTCCAATTCCAAAATATGAAATGATTAGAAGAGCCCCTGCAAAATTATAAAGACCAAATACTTTTAAGTAACAACGATCCTTCATGATAAATGTTCTCTATGGTTATACAAAAAATAAATTTGAAATACTATTAATATTTGTTAATAAAATTACTGCCAGAGTTTTTGGAGGCATTAAGGTGTACCTGCTCACGCTGTAAATCCAATCGTCTAATATATAGGAAAACTTTTTTTAAAAATACATCATTTGTCACATGAATGCTAATATAAAGAATTGCTGGTAGGTGGAAAACTTTCTGCATTCCTTGACCCCCATTTTATCTCCATTTCCACCTTGGGGATTTTTTTCTTTAGCTTCAAACGAAATGATAGCTGGTGTACAAAGCCAAATTAAATTGTTCAAAAGCTTATTCGGTTATTTTCAATTCCCGAAATAAATATGTCCGAAAAAAATAAATCGAGAATTTTTCGGAATGTAATTTTTATATCTACGGTTCGGTACATTTAGTATATTCGAAAGATTAAAAGTGTAACTTACGAACTGAAGTTGCCATTTTGCTCAAAATTACATGTATTTCCTCAGATAAGATCTTATCATATACGACCTAACATACAGTGTAAGTAAACCTAAATTATAAACGAAATATATGGACAATTCAGTGGAAATTGTGTCGGGGCTAACGTTTTAGTTGAAAATGATTAATACCCCAACCCGTCTTGTCGCAGAAACACGACAGACTCAATAAAAGGATAATGGGTAATGATATAAGTCCACACTGGGAATCAAACTGCGACAACGCCTACAGTAGACACAATCTCTGAACTAGCCGATATAACAACAGAACATGTTCTAACAAGTCTAAAAATATGGTATATCTGGGGCTGAAGGTTATAAAACTGAGGTTGAAAACCAGTCTTAAATCTCAAGCATCTGATAAGCTGAAATGGCGACTGGCCGCCATTACAGCCAATCAGATGCTTGAGATTTGAGACTGGTTTCCAACCTCAGTTTTATAACCTTGGGTATGGGTCTTGTAAAACCCAGAGTATATATACGGAACAACCACCATTTCGCTGAATATTTCATCCTATTCAGAATATTGTGATGAATTTGCAACAATTTTCTAAAATCAGAGGTTATTTATAATAACTCTACTTAACAGTATAGCTATATTTTATATTTAATTATTTATTTTCGGACCAATGTAGAATGCTATATTCTATTCCGTGATATTTGAACGTTCAGTGAGTACGTTTTGTCCAACTGTGCAAAATATAGTGAAGTAAAGGTTTTACTACTACCCTAGAGTTTTAATGACCTGTCGTCCATTCCGTACCTTTTCAATAAAATTAACCCCATGTTCTTCGCACCTGCGTTTGATCTGAATTGACAGACGCTCTTTGACTGTTTATTTAAAAATGAAAGCGTTTAGTTTATCAATCGAGCGTGGTGTAACCAGACTCAGGTAAGCACAGGTAAACACAGGTGCGCATGCGTTATGACTCAAAATACGGAAGTGGACTAAATAAAATACATTTTTGATACAATTTTAAAATGAAGTAGAACTTTGTAAAGTACAGAAATGAAGCCTAAGACCAACAGGCAGCGCAAGGAGCGCGAAAGTGACAAGGACACCGTTGTCGCCTATCATGAATTTCTCCAAGGCCGGATTCAAGGCGAACTAAACGGTGTGACGATCGGCCCCGGATACACGCTCAGTCGCATTGCATTAGCACTTTACGTATTTGGTTTCGTGTTTATGGTCTTAGGCATATTAGTGATTAGTCTCCGCCACAGACATGTTTACCTTATCAGCTGGGATGATCAATTCCTGGGTCCATTTTTCATCATTATGTTTTTGCTATGCTGTACAACTGCAACATTCCTCTTGTTGATTGCTAAGAGGAGGACGAATCAGTACCGCAAAGATCTTGCTGTAAGTATTTTTACAAAGAAGACTTGACTTATTTGTTGTCCCAAAATCTAGCTGTAAAACAAAATCATCAATGTCAAAGCAAAAGATGTGCATTATCCAGGGAATAAGTTGGCGTTCTCCGTCCCTAGATTCGCAGAAAATTAAAGACCTAAATACAGAAATTGACTTCGATCGATGAAAAGTTCTTATATCTTTGTATGCATCTATTAAAATTAATGATATAAAACCCTCCTTGAAATAAATTAAAGCTTGCCACTAGTTTAACCCTTTCCTCCTTAGATAAACCTTTATTGCGTGGGTGAACAGTGTAGATTCAGTTCAGCTGGCACCTCCGTGCCGTTTGATCAGGATCTGCACTATTCGCTTTTTGATTCGCTAGGTTATTTCTGATCAAAATGCGACCATTGCAGATCCTGATCAGATGGCTTATCTGGATCTACACTGGTCACACAGGCGTAAAAATGCGTTTATATGGAGGAAAGGGTTAAAAGATGTGTAAGTGGTCTGTAGCTCCGGCCGCCGGCTGATCTGGATCTACACTGTTAAATTAAGAAGGGTTAATTCTTTGCTTTTCTATTGCAGTTTCGACCAATTGGTGACTATGGTGTTGCTGTGGTACACAAGAGTAAGCTGACATATGAGGAACAAAAGAAGTAAGGATTGGAACCAGGTTTGGTTCAAGGGGTCAAGGGAACCAGGATTAATAAATATTTTTAAGTTTTAGATGTAAACCAACTTAACAAATTCATATTAAATTTTCTTCAGTATTTAATAAAATTATATGGTATAAAAAAAATTATTCAACAATAGTTTGACAATACCTGCTTCAGTTTAACTTTTTGAAAGTTCCTACTTTAACATCTATAGGCTAAATAGTATTACTTAGCCATTTCTTAATATTTCATCATCAAGCTATATTTTATACTGACAAAGTACCCAAGGGCGACACAAGTATTCGGGTGAATACCTCTCTAGTTAAAAGTACATTCCATTTGTTTTCTTTCAGGGGCTTCACGGCAATTTGTTAAAATGAAATTGCATTACGGAGCTGTTTGTGATTTGAAACGAACTCTATGAAGTTACAAATCATCACTAATTTGCAAAACTATAACCTTATTTATATACATTTGCAATATTATTAATAGGAGAGTGACAAAATGTTATATTTCAGGTCAGAGCTGAAGTCAGGCACCACACCTCGAAATGTTCGACATCCTGGTAAACCAGTAAGTATTGGCCTTGTTAGAAATGGTATACACATCAGGGATTTTAGTAGCATTTCAAAGCTTATTACACTCATAATGTGGATTTCATTAACATTTCAAAACTAAGGATACAAGATAGTCCATCTATTGATTTCAATAGGTTTTTCAAAAATGTGTGCTGCATAGTCATTTATTTGATTTAAATAGCATTTCAACAATTTTCAAAACAATTTTCTCCATTATTCAAATTAATATTAATTTTTTTTTAATTCCATGTAACTTGTATTTAATATTTTTATAGTAATATTTTAAGCATAATCAGATCAGCTATAAGTTTAAACATATTGCAAAGTTTAGTTTATAGAAATAACCAGGGGTTTCATTTGGCTCTTGAAACTGGGGTTTGACCCTTAAAATACAAAAATGTATGAATTTAGCTAACATTTTATGTTCCACAATTACTCCTCAAGGGCCAATATTCATTATACTTTGTACTAAAACAGATAGCAATCCAAATAAATTTCATTAGAACATCAATTTGAACATATTTCTGGTGCTTTATGAAACCCCTGAATATTTTATGATCATTTTCATGTCATATGTCTTTAAAATATTATATATTATTGCAGATTGTTTCATAACATTTCTCAAATAATTCACATGCAAATACTATAAGCTACAATCACAGCAACTTGGGGTCTAAGTGTGAAAAATCTGTGGTTCAGTTACTCAACAATAAAAAACAGCTCTGTACACTTTATAGTCCAGATAATTTGGAATGCATCTAATTAATTTTCTTCATTGGATGTGGCTTATATCCACTAAGCTAACAGTGAAGATCCAGATCAGCCAGCTCATTTGTTTCATCTGGTCAGGATCTACATTGTTTGCTTTTAGATTCATTAGTTTATTTTTGACAATTGGATACCAGTGTAGGTCCAGATCAGATGGCACCGAAGTATTATTTCTGACCAAGAAGTGACCATTGTAGATTAAGATCAGATGGCACAGATGTGCAATCAGATCTTGATCACACTTGTCACGCATGTGGTTAAGGGTTAAAGAGAATATTTCTTTGTAAATTTAAGCGATACTAGTTTCTTAAAATTAAATTAGATGTCATGATTTGAAACGTCAGCGTTTGGTTTGGAAGTCAGTTTCTTGTCTTTGTGAGTAACCCTAACCACAAAGTTTTCATCTAGTATTATAGAACATTTAGTATATTTTAGCATGACATGGCTTTTTCTAGGTTTTGGGGGGAAATTGATAGCTGTTAATCAATAAAAGCTCAAATTTCTGAAAGACTTTTAACAAACAATCAAACTCCGAATTTATGTACATAGCATTCACTACACATGTACCTATGGACAAAAACTACTTATAAGTTGGGAATTTTGGGGGGGAGGAGGGGTGGAGTAAGTGTAACTACATTTTGTATTTGGTTTGCGAATGTTGAAAAAAGCCCTGTAATAGATACATGTATATAGGTTTTATTAGCATAGCAGTAATTTTGTATTTACTAATGCATTGTTAGAACATAAGTACGCTATTTAGTGTGCATGTCACTGTATACAAAATGTACACTTATACTGAGGTGATGGTATGCTCTAATGATTGGTGTTGTGTGGTTGAGTGCGGTACTATAACACAAGTTCCGTCCTTCAAATGAGCCCAAGATCATAAACCTGTGCCCAACATCATAAAAATAAATCTGGAGATCAGTCTCAAATCTCAAGCATCTGATTGGCTGAAATGGCGACCAGTCGCCATTTCAGCCAATCAGATCCTTGAGATTTGAGACTGATCTCAAAACTTAGTTTTATGATCTTGGGCCCTGAGTTTGGAGACCAGTGTCAAATCTCAAGCATCTGATTGGCTGAAATGGCGACTGGTAGCTGTTCTGTATCTAAACTGGTAGTCTCAACTATCAAGCATCTGATTGGCTTAAAAGGCGACTAGTCAATCAGATACTTGAGATTTGAGACTGGTCTCCAAACTGTGGTTTATGATCTTGGGCCCTGACTAAAATCTTCTAAAATGTTATCCATTGCCTGCTACTCATTTCTCGACAAGGTTTTGGAGTAAGTTACAGAATAGCATATTGCCTCGTGAAAATCTACTGATATTTACGGTCCTTATACTATCATATGTAATGAACTAACAAATATTTCTTTTATAATCTGTTTGAAAGAACGGCAAGTCATCAAGGTCTAGAAAGGTATAGGGCATTTAATCTGTCAAGATGCATGGTCATATTTAAGCTTGCTGCAACATAAAAATGTATTTTGCTTTTGAGTATTTTATCCCAGAAAAAAACTAGAATATAAGCCAAAGTGTTGTTTTTTAACAACTTGAGATCTTCTAATAATTTATATCATCATCATCATAATTCATATATTTGTTAAAACTTCATGAGTATTAAGAACAATATTTTCTCATAGGAACAGATGCAATGGTGTACCGTAACTGCCCAGTTATAAGTCTCTGCGTGTATAGGTCAGAAACCTATTATTCAAGCAGAAACCTATGACTGGGTAGTCTTTTCACAGTTCAGGTTTTAATTAGCTAAATGAAAATATGTGAACTTAGTCTATTAATTTACAATAAACAGTAAGTGCATTGCCTTGCATTTTATATTATCAGTAATTCAGTTTCATGGAAGCTTACTGAAATCGTAATCAATATAGTCAGAGATCAATGCCCAAGATCATAAAACTAAGTTTTGAGATCAGTCTCAAATCTCAAGGATCTGATAGGCTGAAATGGCGACTGGTCGCCATTTCAGCCAATCAGATGCTTGAGATTTGAGACTGATCACCAGATTTGGTTTTATGATCTTGGGCACAAGTGAGTTTAGGGATTTTAAGATATTTCTGCATCATATTTGGCACCTAAAAGCTTGTAAAAAGATTATGTTTTCAACCCACTCTTTACCCTTGACTCTAAAGGATTCGGCTGTTATCCATGGGCAAACAGTGTAGATCCAGATTAGCCAGCATACTCTGCCATCTGATCAGGATCTTAACTAATCAATTTTAGATTAACTAGGATATTTCTGACCAAGATGTGAACAGTGCAGATCCTTATAGACTGCATGGATGTGCTGGCTGCTCTGGATCTACACTGTTCGCACATGCAATAAAACCTGTATATATGAAGTAAAGGGCTACAGTCCTCTTGTAACAAACTTAGAGGAGAGTACATAACAAGTTGCCAGAATTTTAGGCAAATTATATTGACAGTTTCTAGTAAAATGCTGTTCATAACTGGTTAGAAACCCAGAAAAACTATAAAGTTCATTTTGGGACAATTAATATCTTGAAAACATGTGGACATATTATTAAGAAGAGACAGAAGTATTGAATATGGCTTTTATATGATGTGTAAGAACCAGTTCAGCCAACACATTTGTGCCATCTGATCTGGATGTACACTGTTCACATTTTGGTAGTTCAAAAAAGTGTTTACTGATCATATTGCACATACTGCTGCTCTGGGTCTACACTTCTTGTCCATGTAATAAAAAGGTTTATCCATGGAATTTAACAGTTAAAAATGCCAGACTTCTTATCGATGTTCTGTAAACTGGCTGTTGAGTTTGCTAATGCTTTTCTACCCATATCAATATATCACTGCATCTGCTATAATTAACAAAGATAAACTGCATAATATCAGTTAAAATGCTTATTTCACAAAGGGCAATTTGTAGAAAAAAATCATTTTCTGGTTAACAATCACATGCTATGAGTTACTTCACTCTTGCTTTTGGCACTTCCTGTATTTAATTGTAACTAAAGTTAAATGCGGTATAACATTAGAGAAACCAGACATACCTAGGCTTTCAAAATGACGCATTTTGGACGTGGACCTGAAGCCCGATTGCTTGATTATGTTGCACAATGGGTGTAAGTCATTGACAACACTTGGTACATTACATTGTCAAAGTAAAATTTGTAAATTAAGGCAATGCTATGTTAAAACTTTAAAATTGAGCTCAGGATTTGATATAAAGATTTTTCTTTTGAGTAATTTTTAATATATGTTTTTTGTGTAGTTTTATATGTTTGTTGCTTTTTACTAGTTTTGTGTGTGTATTTTGTGTATTTTTGTATTTGTGTAGCTTTTTTGTACTAGATTCTACATATACTTGAATAAAATTGAAATATATACACCTCACAAATCTTTAACCACTTGAAATGAGCATTTTGTTACTTGGTGAAGGTAAATTGTTGTTGTTTTTAAGGAACTTTTTTACCAGACAGGCTTTAATGCATAAATTTTAAAATTTTAACAACAGGAATCCAGGTCATATTTGTCAGCAATGCATTTCAGGCTTCTAAACATTAATTTTTAGATTTCATTTATCAAAGTTTTCATAAACTACATTATAACATTCCTCCGTATATGCCTTAATGGCATGGGCTAACAGTGTAGATCAATATCAGCATGGATGTGCCAGCTGATCTGGGTCTACACTGGTTGCACACGTCAAGTAAAAATGCATATATATGGAGCAAAGGGTTATTTCACAAGTTGTCTGTCTTGTAAAAAGGTGTTATAAAAGATTTCTATTTTGTGCATGGAGTTTGTCACCTATCTTCTTCAAAGATGGAGCATTGTTAACTTTAAATAAAGCATCTTGAAGCATGAGTGTTGTTAATTAAACCTAATAAACTTCAAATAAAATAGAAAGCTGCCTCAGTCAACAGGGAATTAAAAGTTTTAATGCTAAGAACAGCTCGTGTCACATTTATGATCAGTCTAGACCCAGGTCAGCCTGCAGAAATGTGCAGTTTGCGGGGTGTCTACACAGTTAACTTTTCAGTCAACAGTTATCTTCAAAACATCCTTGTTAATGTGAATAGACTAACACTGTTACACAGACCTAAAGGTGTGTTCATTACATTTTTAGAGGGTATGAAAAGGTTGGCACAACAGCAATCAAAACTTAGGTCAAATATTTGGTGACAAGTCTAAAATAGTTAGCTTATGATTGGTTTATTTGGAGACTGAGCTTAATTTCAACCAATTAACTTCTTGAGACTTTTATTATAAGACTTTTTGCCAGTTGCTGTTTTATGGTAAATGTCTTCAGGGGAAGTAGCAGGCAGCTCACTGTCTATATGTACATTTAGGCAAACATTTTTAATTAAGTAATGAATTTCTGAAGTTATCCAGATTGTATCGGCAGTCAAATACTGATAGCAATTTAATTTTCTCCATGGGTTATGGATCATATCACATAAGGGCAACTAGCATAGATCAAGATCTGTGCCATTTGATCAGGATCTACACTGTTCACTTTAAGATTAATTAGGTTATAATTTCTTAAAGGGCAACATGTTGCAAATATATTAATGTAGAAGCAAGGTACATCCAGATCAGACTGCCGAGATGAGCTGGCTGATCTGGATCTAACCTGGCCGGCCATGTGATGAAAGGCTTATCCATGGAGTAAAGGGTAAAATATACGAATAGCAATACCCAGTATATGTGCCAGTGCGTGAAGTAAAATTTAGACTTTTCTGTAGATTCATCTCTTTCACCCATTTTCTGGATTCATCTTTCACTTAGTTGTTTGAGATATGTCCTCACTGTGTGACATCTTTAAATATATCATTCTTTTCTAAATGCTGTTGTTTTTACTAGAATTGTTTGCTTGAGAAACTTTTATTCAAGAGAAGTGGGGTTTTCATTAATACTAATAGAAATGGTAACTGCAGACTAAATTCAATGTTTATGTGACTTGCGGACTAGCAATAAAAACACCACAGTTTTTTTTAAAAACTTCAATTGTGCTTTACCTCATATCTGCTAGTTAACACAGACACAAATATACATATTATTTGTTCTTATGTAACATGTATTTTAATATTATAATCAATTTGGTTATAATTTGCTTGGTTGCTTTCATTTAACCCTTTGGAATTTGGCTGTTATCCAATGATGAACAGTGCAGATCTGGATCAGCCGGCATTCCCATGCCATCTGATCAGAATCTGCATTATTCACTTTTAGATTCATCAAGTTACTTCTGACAAAAAAGCGACAAGTGCAGTGACTCAAAAAGTGTTGTTAACAGGCACCAATTTAATAAATCTGAATGGAAACTAATCTAGGATCTAAAGATTCTGATTGGTTAGTTCAGAGACTGCTTAATTTCAACCAATCACAGTGCTAGGATCTAAGAATGGTTGCCTTTCTCAGATGAAAGGAAGTTGGTTTTTGACCTTAAATGATCTGCTTAGAGAAGGGGAGCATCAAACCCTTTATACAGCAATCTTAGGATTAAATCCCACTAAACATAAGATTCTTCACAATTTTTAAATCAACAAATTGGTGTTAGTACTGTTCATTGTACATTGGGTGTTTTGAAGGATAACAAACTCAAGTAGGTCATTGAATATATTCCACATTTGTGAAGGGGTATGTTGAATACAACTTATTTTGACAAAAGCAATTATCGTTTTTCATGTGCAAGAGTTGAAATATCCATATGCCATATATGCAGTAACTCTTATCTGAGGCAGCTTTCACAGTTATGCTGTTAAATGTAAGCTAGTAACAAGTGGTTAAAGTTTTGTTAGTAGTGGTAGTGTAGACTTGTGTTTTTCCTTACCAGGGGAAAATGGCAATGGAGTTGCGAGTACAGGCAAAATAAAACAGATGACCTTGACCTCAAAATGCACAGTAACCACGGTTATCAAAGCACAAAGTACAAGCCCTGTATTCCCTCTTCCCGCCCTCTTTCCCCTGTGTAAGATACTAATCACCATGTGTTTGTCTTATTTGCAGGGGCCCAATGACAGAGGTAACCGGGGTGATTATAGCAGAAGTCGTGGCTATGATAACCGTGGTTACAATAACGACACTGACAATGAAAGACGACGTGACCGAGACAGAGAAAGGGGTAGGGACGATCGCGATGGTAGGTCGCGGGATGATAGGCCTAGAGGCGATAGACCTCCAAGAGACAGGCCACCTAGGGATAGGGGAGATGATGATCGTGAAAGAAGGAGGAGGGATGACCCTGACAGAGAAAGGGGCCGAAGGGATCCAGGTCGACCACGACCCCCCATGACTCCAGAAGAGGAAGAAAAGAGAAGGGAAGCTCGCAGGAGGTATGAGGAAGACAAGAGAAGAAGATACGAGGAAGACAAACGCAGAGCAGAACTTAGGAAACAAGCCGAGGCAGAGAACGAGAGCTATGAGTAAGGGCATATACTTTATACCCTTCATTTCACCATAAAACAAAGTTCTTCCTTATAACGACAGCATATATTAATTGCCTGGTCTGTCCATCCCCTTGTTATGGTTTCTGATAAAAATTTAAGAACCCCATACTGTGGAGTGAGGTTGGTGTTGGCAGGGCAGCAGACAGGATTGATGACTGTTATCATTTTAGGGTAAATGGTCAAGGTCACATTGGTCTTGAATTGAAAATTGATTTCTAACCAATAAGAAGAGTGTGACCTAAAGTCACCATTAATTGTACATAGATTGCTTATGGTCAGTACAAAAAGGTCAAAGGTCAGTGTCAGTGAAATTCGTTGAAAATTGTTTTCTAATCAACATCGACCTACAGTCACACTGGTCGCACATGCATTAAAAGGGGTAAAGTGTTTACGCTTGACAATCTTGATGTTTTCACTTTTTCAGTCGTATGGAGCGCTCAGCAAGCCAGGAGCGTGGTGTAGATGTCGATCCTGATCAGACGCGTACATTTAAGGTGCAGACAACAGTGAAACTATCACGTGAACTTCAAGACGCTGACGAGTCTGCTATATAGATCTGTACATAACACTTCCAGAATATACATATCGTGTATAGAACGTTCATCATTCCTTGTATAATATTGCATTGAACATTCCAGCAACAATTGTAGTCTTGCTAACAGTTAGAGTTATAACAGAGTCAAAGACATGTGTTTTATTTTAGGTGCATTTTAAGCGAATGCTTTATATAAACTGAACTGTTTAATCATTTTCTCCATTGGTATGGTTTACATTCCATCTACCAGTGCATGTTTTGAAGTGGCTTATATTACATCTTTGCCCAGGGTAGATGGAGATCAGCCTTCACATTCAAGGGAATGGTTTACATTCTATGTGTGCATCATGTAGATATCTTGATCAGCCTGCATGTCTGTGAATATGTCTATTCAATTTGCAACCTGTGTAAATCCATGTCAGTGCAATCTGGTCTGGATTTATGCAGGTAGATCTTCGATTCATTAGATTATTTATGATCTTAAAGATTTTCCAAGTCAAACTGCAAGGATTTACGCTAGTCACACTCTTGCCGCAAATGGTATGTAAGCCATATCCTTATTGAGAATAAGGTTAAAACATCAACGCTTTACTCCATATATACAGCTTTTATGGTGTGTGATACCAGTTTATATCCAGAAACAGGCACATCTGACTTCTGATCTGGATATACACTGTGGTCAGAAACAGCCCAAATGGATCCAGAAGTGAACATTGTTGATCCTGATTAGATGACACAGATGTGCCTGCTGATCTGGATCTACACTGTCCACAAGATAAAGGCGTATCTATGAAGCAGAAAGTTAAGGTAGATATGCATGGGATTAAAGGAGCTGGTAACAGATTAAACCACTAAAATAAGATTATTTCTTAAATCTTGTAGTCTTTGGCGAAAAAGGTAGATTATTGAAGATGTTCCTGTTCTGTTTGTTTGAAAAATCGGCTGATTGTGTGATGAAGCATTTGAAGAAAAAATTATAGGTAATAGTAACATATCAAATGTGTGTTGTAGTATAAATAGAACTTTTCATTCCTAAATGTATTATATATGTAATATATCCTATCACTTAGCATTTTATAGTGGTGTAACCATTTTCACTTGTACATAGACAGGCATATATTTTTATACGCTTTTTATAATATAATTTTTTTAGTAATTAACAGACATTATGATATTTTGGAGTCTTATTCTTACACAGACTGTAGATTTTGAACAGTGATATTAACCCTTTACTCTATATATACATGTTTAGCTCATGTGCAGACAGTGAAGATCCAGATCAACTGGTACATCAGTGGCATCTGATCTGGATCTGCACTGGTGGCATATTGGTCAGAAATAATCTAATGAATTTAAAAGAGAAAATTGTAGATCCTGATCAGATGGCATGGATGTGTTGACTGATCTGGATCTACACTATTTGTCCATGCAATAAGGTGTATCTATTGAGTAAGGGGTTAAAGCTTTTCCTGACAATATTTAAGCAAGCATTGCATCTGATTTTGCCAAACACTTGTGTAAAACTAAAACATTTGAGAATCTAAAAAAGTATCTTTTTCTGTTTTTAAGTATTGACTACCTTGACTGTTGAACATTTTTTCTGATTTTTGAAAAGCTAGCTGTAATGGTTATTCCACAATGCATAGAAAACACCTTTAGTGGAATGACACAAAAATATAGATTTTATTTTTTATTACATTTCCATGAACAGAAACTGAAATAAAGGGAGAAAACTTGTGTTTAGCTTGTTATGTTGTACTTGTCAAGTTGTTTAACTTGTTTTGTTGTACTTGTCCAGTTGTATACGTGCTACTTAATTTCTTGTTAACCTTCCATCCAGTCTTGTTGCGGTGTCCTGAGGTTTAAATTAGGGATTTTCAACATTAACCGTTATAAATTGATTGGTGGCAGATTTCCATCAAACTTGGACATAACACACCAACTTGGTCAAGTTTGATTACTAGCAAGAGAGTTACTTAATATGTAATGTCATTCAAAATGAATATCAAATTTGATATTCATTCACTTAAATACCAAAATATTTCCTTGTAATTTTATTTACATTGTAGTTACGACATAGTCTTACTTAAGGATGCTCGCCATGTTTTCTTGTTGGTCAGATGAAAAATCCAGAAACGGGCATTCAGGTTGTTTATTATTATTATTGCCAACTTCTGGCCAAGATGCACATGAAATTTAAATATTGCTGACCCAAAGGGGGTTCGAGGAACCCCATTGGATCCGCCCATCCGTACATTGTACAAGTATTTGCAAAGCAAGTAATTGCACTACTTGTATTGTAAAATCTGATCCTAATTTCGATTAAAGCTAGATAACCTTTCCATTAATCTACATAAATTTTGAATAGAGTATTTCCTGTTTTATATTAACTATAAAAAGCTTCAATTATAGCTTCAATTTACTTGGCGGAACATCAAATTAATGGACGCTATTGTCAGCCTATAAAACGATGAATTAACAATGAATATTGGAAGTAAATTGTTAACAGTAATATTGACTGCTGATGTAACTCGGAAAATATTGATACCTGGAGCTTAATTGAGCTTATTGTTAATTTAACAAGCGTTAAAACATCAGGTTTTCCGCAGACGAGTCGTAACCGTCACAGACTGGTTTGTGGCGAATCAAAAGAACAGAACAGAACATTCATTTGTCATAAGTATTTCAAGCTCCTCGTCAGTCATGTAATATTACTAACTCAAACTATGAATATTTATCAGAGGGGGTCGATGGGGTTGCTCGACCTTTTTGTGGGCAGCAATATTTAGTTTTCAAGGGGATTATGGCCAGAACGTTGGAAATGATCATGTAACTACTCTAAGAGTGCCCCCAAACGAACCCACTTTCTGGAAATCCTGCATCCGATCCCGGGGTCTTGCTCACTTAAAAGTCAACATTGGGAGTTGCCATGCAGCGTGTGCGATTAATTAATTGTTTGAATTGTTATTTCCATTACTGCTAATGGACAGGATACATGTTATTTATGCCGAGCTCGAGATTTGCTATTTGTCGTGTTCATTGATTTTAAAGATAGCCATCGCTGTCGGTCTTATTTCGTCAGAGAAATATGAAATAAGTCAAAATTCGATGATGCTTTGACAAAACTAGGATCTGTTCATGAACTGACAAAACTAGGATCTGTTGATGAACTGACGATACGATTCGATAGTTCGGCAAATTTCGGCTATATCCGTTATGCTACGATATGCCTTGGCTGTCTAAGGACGGTTTGCAACGATCCCAGAGATGGTTCGAATAGCGGGGTTTCACTGTAATTAATGTTTAAAGATTCTTTCAAGGCCATTAATTTTGGTCCATCTCGTTGAAGCTTTCCGTAGCACAGCGGAGATATCCGAAGTTGGCTGTTAGAACGTAAAAGTACACACCACACTATTTTGAAGTACATAAATATTCAATATTCAAACATTCTCAACCAAATGAAAGGAAACATCTCTCAAAATTTGTTTATTGGTTTTTCTCAAAAGAAACACGACTTAGCGATACCTACAAATAAATTTCTATAGAAATTCTTAAAAGAAATCTCTTTGACTATTGATCTCGTATTTTGTACTTTTTTGATCTATAATCGAACCGTAACTCTTCATGTTTATACGGTTGACTTTTCAAACATTGGATTAAGTCGCCTATGTTAAATACGAACAATTGTTAAATGTAATTTGAACATTTCCCTGGTTCGATTCAAATGCCAAAATGTCTTATTGAAATCCATTTATCTATTGCACTTAAAATTTTTATCTGCTTTTTTCAATACACCGGTATCAGAATACTCTATTTACGGAGAGATTTTGATATAAACATACCTATTAAGACATAAAGCGTAAATTGATAATGATTCCTGTGTTGTGTTTCATTAAATCATTCCGTATTAAAATGTTACGTATTGAAGACTTAGAGGCTCTTTTCACTTGACAACAAAATGCTATTTATCGAAGGATTTCATCTCGGTTATTTCGATCTAAAGGAAAATGTTTAATTCACCACAATTAAAGTAAGTGATTTTACGAGTGATGTGTTTATTTATTCTCTCCAATTAGTAAATGTATGTATATGATTATATTCTTTATGAAAAAATTAGTTGTAATAAAGAAAACCGTGTGAAACAATTAAGGGTGACCCTAGTTTGTTGAGGACAAAAATTCATTTTTGATCAAACTTTTAAAAATTTATTGTGGATTATAATTATTTAAGTGATTAATATTAAGTGAAAGTAAGAATGGATATTGTTAAAACTACAACCATTATTTTGGTATCATTATATTTCGCGCGGGTTTTAATTTCGCGCTATGCTACATAAATGCGAGAATTTTAACCCCCAGCTTAGCTATGCCGTTTATTTATATGCCATTATAGAAATCTACAAGAAGCGAATTTATGCCCGAGCAAATAAACCGTTCGCGGCTTTTGAGCGAAAATTTGTTTCGACGAAATTAAATGATACTAAATTTGTTATATGCCTAGTCTTTTGAAAATCGTGAGGTGTCAAATGCAGCAGGAAAATATACTTGGGAACTGATATGGACAAGGCATAATATTGATAAACTGAACTGTTGGGGATTCGAACTCAGCTGATCGCATTCATTTCACTTGTAAGCCCAGTCTGCTCTACAGACCTACAAATCACAAGTGAGGCTCCAAGAATACATAACTAAGTATACATGTAAACCAGTCTCAGTTTTCAAGCTTCTTATTGGACAGTTATGAGACTGTGCTCAGTTTCAATCATCTGAGATTGGTCTCGCATCTTAGTTTAATAATCGTGGAACATGTCTCAAATCTCATTTTTGTAGATCCTGGTGCCATTTTGAAATCATAGTTTCGGTATTTTTGAAGGTCGCCTTAGATACACGTGTTGTTCGTGATTAGCGCTAATGCTGTTCGTGGTCAGTGCTGATATTGTTCGAGGTTAGCTCTTTTATTACTGATGTTCGTGGTCAGTATTGTTTTTCGAGGTTAGCTAGATATTATTATTGTTTGTGGTTGAGGAAAGCGCTTATATTTTGTTCGTTGTTAACGCTGAAGTTGTTTTCCATGAATAGCGCTGACATTTTAGTTTACGAATAGCGCTGATGTTGTTTGTGGTTATCCTTGATATTGTTGTAAATGATGGAAGCTGATGTTTTTGTACGTGGTACGCGCTGATATTTCTTGTACGTGTTTAGCGCAGATGTGTTGACAATTTTTCGTGGTCTGCGCTGATATTGTTGTTCGTGGTGAGCGATAATAGTTTGGCTCATGCGGTGGGCCGATGAGCGTTGACATGTGAGACATGTCGTGTTGAGCGCAAATATTGTTGTTGAGAGATGATCGTTTTTCCCATTGTTGTTAGAGGTGAGCACTGATATTGCTGTTGAATGCTGAATTTATTTAAAATATTTTTAGTGGTGTACAATTATTATGTTTACCGTGTTTTGCGCTGATTTTATTCTCCAAAGCGAGCGCTGAAATACTGTTCATATCGAGCGCTAATTTGTCCATGGCGCACCCTCTTAGTGATAAGCGCTGAAACTCTTGTTCGTGTAAGTGACCGTTGGTGTTGCTGACCGTACCTGTATTGTACGCTGGATTTGTTGCTTGTGGTGAGTCCTGGTGTTGTTGTTTGTTTCTAAGCGCCGATATTTATGTTCGCCATGAGCGCTGATTTATTGTTTATGTCGGTCTACGAATATAAAACCACATCGAAATAAGGAAAGGTAGTTATAGAAAATTGTGACACGCAAATTCAAATACCCTCGAAAAGGGTTCGAAAGAAAAACTACGAAATTTTATGTGCAAAAATAGAAGTGAGTCCACAGTATATTTCCGCGATTCTTATATCTAAGCAACATTGTGTCATTTTTTCAAGAACAATAGAGATTTGTAAACAAAGCAAATGAACGGTTTATAAACAAAGCAAATGAACGTGAAACTAACATTAAACATTTATATTGAAAACTTATAAACTACATTCCTCTACCGACTTACAATTGTTGATAATTTGCCATAGAATTGTTATAAGACAATGCCTTGTCACTGGGCTACCTTAATCTACCATTGAACTTTGTCCTAGCTTCAGAAAAAAACGTGAGGTTTACGCTAATAAAAAATCAATGAAAACTTGTTAGGGATCAAGATACTTAACAGAGGACAAGAAAAATCATGTATTTATTTAACGAGTTTGTTTTATTAGTAATAATGAAAGTTGTTGTTACATTTACCTTTATTGATTAGACCGATACATTTTCAAATATTGTGTTTGTTTTACTTCAAAATGAACGGATATGAGGCCGCACTCACGTAACCTTTACATGGAATTTTTCAGTTTTTATCAGGTTTCTTGATTACTTTTGCAGTGTTTGTGACGAGGGCTTTTCGCAGTTACTTGACATTGTGGGGTTTTATCATGCTTATCTAACTTAATGAGAATTCGAACACTGCAGTTTAAGTTAAGCGAAATAAAACAAGTGCTTTTAACGAAATAAAACAAGTGCGGTTAACATTATTGTTGAATACAGTACTTATCTATGGAACATTAAACGATTCTTAAAAAATAATGGTGAGTATTACAGAGTTTCTTAAGAACGTATTTTACTTCTGTTTTTATTTGACTTTTGCGGAGAAAATGTTTAACCCTTAACTCCATTATTTACCGGTTTTATCGCGAGCGCGACCAGCGTAGCTCCTGATCGTCCGGCACATCCGTGTCATCTGATCAAGAGCAACACAGGCCACTTCTTGGTAAAAAATAATCTAATGGATCTAACAACGAACAGTGGAGATCCTGATCAGACGACACAGATATGCCTACACTGTTCGAACAATCCATATCTGTAGAATAATGGGTTAATAGTTAACTTTGCATTATTACTGCTACATGTACTTACTACCTGGTACATTTATGACGTAACTAAAACATTTAGATCCATAATATCGAATTTTTTATAAATTTATTTCCGAATGACATATTTTTTATGATGTAAAATATGTAATATTGGTTTTCAGAATAATTTATCTGATCTATCATTTTACTCCTGGCTGTTATTCATGGGTTAACAGTGTAGATCCAGATCAGCCGGCACCTATCTGTCATCTAATCAGGATCTACACTGTTCGCATGTTATTTCTGAAAAAAACAAACGATAAATGTAGATCCTGAACAGACGGTACGGATATAACGGTTGATCTGGATCTTAACCGTTCCAACATGCGATAAACCCATATATGCGGAGTATAAGGCTATTGTATAACATTAGAATTATTTTATGAAAGGGAGATAATTCAGTTTACATTATGTTGAGAAATGATAGTATTTGTCTGCAAGTCTACTAGTATGAGTCTACTCTTTTGTATTCAGTCGTTTTTGTGTTTTAACTTCTGGTTTTCTCAATTTCACGTGAATGTTAGCGGGTAACGACTTGGGATGCAATGTCTTTTGTGTACTTAGATAATCCGCCTGAGGATTGAACTTGCGATTCTTGGATTTGATATATTATTTTTAACAGTTATGTAAATATTTTTAAGACTAATAGCTATTGAACCATGTTATTTAGGTACTTATAAACTGAAAACCCTATTAAAAAGTGTCATTTCATCATTCTAAATCTTATAGAAAATTACTAAAAATTTTGATACCATAATGGAGTAATTTGCACTATAATTAACCGAAAACGAACAAATAATGGTCGTTTAGATAACAAATTTTGTTCATTTTAACCAGTTCGGTCAAGCAATGTCCTTTCCAAAGGTCGATGATTCGATCACAGGGCGGCAAAACAATACAAGGTAGCGCTTTTACTAATGTTAAGATGTTTTGTTGTAGTTTCATTTAATTTCGAGGTGACAAACGCAAGCAAAAAGACAAATTCGCGGGGCATGAATTTATGCATTTGTATTGTTCTATTAAGACACGCTGCTAAATGGTCTAATTTCGCTGGGGTTGAATTTTCGCGAAATTGTCCTATCGTGAAATACGCGCGAAATTAAACCCGTGCAAAATATATCAGTAAGTCCTTTATTCTTTATAATTTGTCCGATTGTCATTCAAGTTTTGCAGTTACTACAACCAAGGTCTATTAATCTACCCTGCTACAACATGTGCCATGTTTTTTATACGTTACATGTACGACCATTATCGTAAACGATATCTCGAACAAATTAAAACGTGATCAACATGGGCCTAAAAAGACTTCAGATTAAACAGATAGATAGATAGATAATCTTTTATTCCTCCAAAGGAGAGCGTACATGTATAAAGTTACAGGAAAAGAACAAATTACAAACAAGCATATGTTATATGTACAAACACGTATATAAGGAAAAATAAACACACACACAAAAAGCAACAAGCAAACAAACAACATTAAGAAATTAACAAAAAGTGAGTTTAACATCTCTATTTGGAGTTTACATAGAGTATAAATTATGAATAGAAGATTTATTTTATGTTGGCTATAATCTTTCTTATGTGATGGATTCTTATCAGTTAGTGATATAACCAATTAATTGGCTGATCAGCAATCAATCAACTTACTAGTCGATTAATTTATAAATCGGTCAATCAATTGATAAATCAACCAATCGGTCAACTAGAAAGTTCCTGTCCCACTATTTCTCCCTTACACGAAACGAAATAGTAAGGAAGGAATTAAGGACACGAACTCATTGTTAGTATTACTTATTTATTAGTAAAAATCAAAGGTTTGCACATGTAATGTAACAATCTACAAGTCTTTTCCATAAGTCTTATTCTAATTTTTTCATCTAAATCGAATAAAATAAAACCCGTAAACATTTCTATTATTTGATCTTGTGGTTGCAAATTGCAATAACTTTCAAAGTTTACATTACCGAGTGTTTCATGAACACAGCACCATAGGTTATGACGGTTCAAATCATTTATGATACAAAAAAGAATCAAATGTTCAACAACAGAGTCAGTTAGCCTCTTACAAGCCGGACAAATAGTAAGATATTTTCTTGAGAAGTAGCGTCCGACGGTGAGCATGACTGTTTTACAAAAAGGTAGTGTATCACGATATAATTGACTCAGACGCCATAGATTAAAAGGTAAGATTTCGTTATGAATATAATAAAACTGTTTGAGGTCATTGTCTAATAAAAGCCTTGTTCGATATTCATGATTAGCTAAATTTCTTATACTTGTTTTAACAAGCCGTTTCCACACATTGGAGAAAGGAAATAGGCCGTTGTGGTAAAAATCTAAGAATATGTGCGTTATATGGTATTTTCCGAAGATCCTATAAAGGTCGGGTATAAAACCCTGTGCTTTTCTTGGTTTAATATAAACTGGGAAAGTCTCGAAATAAATAAGGTTTTGATTCTTTTCGTTGTGTCAAGGTTACAAAGTTGACCAAACAGAAGCAATTTACGTTTATCAATTTCAAATTCTATAGATAAAATTCCCAGAGAGCTAAGCGCAACATCGGTTCTCGTAGACTGGTGCATAGACTGCATGTTTTTGACACAGTGTCGGTGAGCACGCTCAAGTGATACAATTTGAGAATCTGTCAATTCGCACCACAATTCACAGCCGTATAGAGCTTTGGACAAAACAACCGTTTCATAGAGGTGTTTTGAAGATAGGGGATGCAACCCATGTTTATGGACACCGCAATCGGCTAAACTGTAATATGTTTTACGTATCTTGGTGCATGCAAGATAAACATTTTCATTAAGTGTCATGTATTTATTACATGGGACGCCCAGATGTACATATTTATCTGTTTCTTTAATATATTCGTGTCCGAGTTTGAATTGTCGCTTATTCTTTTCGAATTCATTTTTATTTTCGTTAAATATTACGATATTACTTTTTTGAGCGTTATATAGATATCTTTCAGAAAGAGAGTTCTTAAAGCAAATGTCTATCATGTTATCAAGGCCGCGTTTAGTTAAACTGACTAATACCATGTCGTCGGCCGAGGTGGGACATCCGTAATTTGACCCCTGAATCTTAAGGCAGTGTTTGGAAGAGTCTAAAATGTTCATCAGATCGTTTACGAAGACGAGGTAGAGTCTAGGACTCAGGACTTGACCTTGTCTGGTTCCCTGTAATACTGGGAACCATTCTGACGTGTGACCTTGTGATTTAACACAGCTGAACACATCTTTGAACATGTTAAGTATCGTTTTAAATATAGACTTGTTGATGCCAGTTTTGTACAACTTCAGCATCAGTACGCTGTGAGACACGCGATCGAAGCATTGACGTACGTCTAGGAAACAGGTATACAGTTTCGAACCGTGTTCCCTGGCGTAATAGATGGATTCCCTTAGCAGGAATGACGTCATAATACAGTTGACGTTTTTCTGAAACCCACCTTGTAATGCGTTAACGGTAATTGGTTGTTCGCATTCGATATGAAACAACAATACTTTTTCAAACAGTTTTAATATTGAGGAACAGAGGGATATTGCTCGGTAACTATTTGGATCACTCTTACACTTGTTTCCACCTTTAAATATGGTAATTATTATACCTCTTTTTAGATCAGTTGGTATATATGCAAAGGAAGACATAGCTCTGAATAGTTTTGTGATGGTTTTAGTTATGATTGGGCCTCCAAATAGAAGATTTTCATAGTATACTTTGTCGTATCCGCATGCTTTATTTCTTTTGCAAGTTTTGAGAGCCTTTTCTATTTGTGTTTCTTCTATAGAGGGTTTAAAATCAACATTGCTTAAATTGTTATTTATTTCTAATAGCTCTTGCTCGCAACTATTTAAATACTCGTCACAAAAATATTCATTTTGAGTTGGAGAATAGAGATCAGAGAAATAGTTATACCACCCTAAATTTATATGTTTTGCTTCTTTATAGGTCTTGCCATTGAAATTCATTTCAAAAGTTGGCTGATGTTTTCGACGTTTACGGTTTTTATTTACTAGTCTCCAAAATTCGTTGTTATCAATTTCTGCCGCAGTATCGATATCCCTTTCCTGTTTTTCGATGTGTGTTTGTACAGCTTCGCGATGAATTTTCCTAAACTTATATTTTGCTATTTTATATTCGCGATATGTGTTGTATTCGTTACCTCGGGGTCGATTTTCTTTTAACCACAATAGCCTAGTTTTAGACATATCGCTCTTCAATTTAGAGAGCTCTTTGTTCCAATACGGCTTAATATGCGGTTTAAATTTTGATTTGGGGATGCAAGCTTCTGTTGCGCTCTGGATCGACTGGACAATCGTCGCATACAGTTTATCAATGTCATCATGATTGTGGATTTCTTCAAGAAGACTTCTATGTAACGTATTATCATCGGCAAGCCGGCAGCGGTAGTTTTCGATTGCTTTTGATTTAACGTTTCTCCAGTTAATAATATTGTCGCTATTCTGACATTCATTGGATTGAAACGTACACGACAGCGAGAAAACAATAGGCCGATGTGTGGAAACATTTAAAACATTATCATCTAAAATTGAACAGTACTCTACTCTTTCTATATCACACATTTGAATCAAAACATGATCAATGAGAGTTTCACGCTCGCTGTTATAGGGTACATTGCTGAACTCTGCTCCAGAGCACATTTCTAATGCATTTATAGCAACCATATTACATTGCAGCATAAGATTGGAAAGCATACTGCTCCTATTATCCATCGTGAAACGTGTTTGGTGTCTGGAAGGGAGTTCAGCATTGTAATCGCCCATTACAATGCTTATGCCTTTATCAGCATATCTAAATAATATATTTTCTACAGCTTCAATGCTATTCTTATAAACATCAATACTGTGATTTTTGCAAGGCAGATACACCTGGAAAATATATAGATAGGAACCATCTCCAAGTAGTACTTCTATACCTATAATATATCTACAGTTAAGTTCTAAAGGAGATATGATGTCACTTAAGCGTTTTCGCCAAATAACACCTAAGCCTCCTTTGCCAACCCTTCTGTTACTAGGAATAAATAGATCTGGATCGGACATAGAAAAACTAGTATAGCTATTGTTTATGCAGTTCAAAAAGTTAAGATCATGCTCATAGAGCCAGTGCTCTGAAATTCCTAATATATCAAGGTTGTTTTTAACTAGTAATTCATTCAAGTAGCTTGCACTGGACATGACACCAGTGCAGTTCCAGGTACCAATATTAAGGGCCATAAGAAAAGTTAATCGTCAATATCTGTATCAAGGACAGAGTACCTGTTTAGATCACGGTAGCCTTGATTGTAGTCGTTGTGGTACCAGTCACTTTTTGGGTGTCTATAGTCATTTTCTTCTTCATGTTCATATTTATCACTTTGATGTCTAAAGTTATTGTTTGTGCGGTTGCGATAAGCACCGTACGGGATCCACGGCCGACATACGACTCCTTCCGGCCAAAAGCAAGGATCGTCCACTATACTGTCCGCATTTTCATCATCTTGCACGTTAACTTGTATCACAACGTTTTTACCAGATTTACCTCGTTTGCGAAAAATTGACACTTTGGTCACTTTAGGACCGCGCCGACGGATATAATTTGTTAGCTTGGTTTCAGTAATACTTGGACGGAAACCACCAAGATAGAAGCGTTTTGTACGTCTTCTGACGTACTGCTCAAAATCTGCGTCTGTATCTTCGTTTTCGAATCCTTCTACGTAGTTAGCGTTTCTGTCGTAAGTATACCTATCATACACATGTTGTTGCCTCTCTTTGGCGGCGTTAAGTTCTTCGTTAATTTTCTTAAAGTTTATGTCCCGTTTGGCGTCATGTTTGTTTGTTTTTCTTGGTTTACGTTGTGTGGAAACTATTGTTGGGATGTTCATGTTTCCAAATGTAGCGTTATTTTCGCCTCGCACATGGTTATTGCAAAGAACTGCTGCATAGCTTTCTTCTTGTAGAGGTTGTATAAAACTATTAGATGCAGGAGGCTTCATGTTTTCCTGTTCATTGTCATTAGTACGTGTTTGGTAAAGTTCTAAGTAAGGATTGTCACATTGTAATTTGGGCTCTACTGGTATGTCTTTGCTATTTGGGGCTTCATTTGTCCCCTTTAGTTGCGTGAACTCTTCAGCTTCAGATGCACGTTCAGCATGTGGCTTTTCCTTTTGTCTCATGGAACCGGTGATGTTCGCTTTATTTGTCTGCAATTTTCCGACAGTCATCTGTACATTTAAGATAGCCCCTTGAATCTCTAGCATGGTCTCCTGTATCGTTTTTAACTGGTTGCTGTATTTGAGTAGTTCTTCTTTGCATCTGAGTCTTTCAGCGTTTAACATGGATTCTGTGTTAGTTTTCATTTCGACTAGGCTTTCGGTCATGGACTGGTTGATACCCTTATTTAAATATTCCATATTTAAAATGAGGTCGCATCGTTATGTCATTAAATGGGACACAAACCTGGTTCTTGGGCAGAGTACATGTAATGACAGGTTGTTTTGAAAGCAAATATCGCATCGAACCGGGTCAGTTTTACAATACGATTTTTTCGATCATCCGCGGTGGGGTGGGGCACATTGGCATGTTTATGGCTTGTTTTCAAGATTAAATGTCAGGAAAGGAAACGAAAGCAACTTCAGGTGTTAATTGAATTAAAAATCGAATACAAACAGATTTATCTTTCATTATTTATACCAAATATTCACAGAAATCATAATTTATTGAGTAATTATAGCTAGATATACTCTATTGGGCCATTAAAAGAACATCTTTATGGGCTGGGTAAATCTGCCATGATTTCATGTTGCGGATGGCTTCTTCTTTAATTTTGAATAAAAATTGTAATCAAATTGCAGAATCTGTCACGGAAATAATGCAGATAATGCGGAAATTGTCACGGATGTTATGTAGAATCTGACACGGAAATATTGCACAATATGTCACGGAGGTAATGCAGATAATGCAGAATCTGTCATGGAAATAATGCAAATAATGTAGAATCTGTCACCAATAGAATGAAGAATCTGTCACGAATAGAATGCAGAATCTGCACGAATATAATGCAGAATCTGGCACGGAAACAACGCAGAATCTGTCACGAAATGATGCACAATCTGTCACGAAAATAGTGCAGACTGTAGAATCTTTCATGACAATAATGCAGAATCTGTCACGAATAGAATGCAGAATCTGGCTCGTAAATAATACAGAATCTTTCACGAAATAATGCAGAATCTGTCACGAAATAATGCAGAATCTGTCAAGAAATTATTGCAGCATCTGTCACGGAAATCATTCGGAATCTGTCACGAAAATAATGCAGAATCTGTCACGGAAATCATGCAGAATCTGTCACGAAAATAATGTAGAATTTGTCACGGAAATAATGCATAATCTGTCACGAAATAAAGCAGAATGTGACACGAAAATAATGCTGAATCTGTCACGGATATTATACAGAAACTGTCATTCAAATAGTGCAGAAGCTGCCACGGAAATAATGCAGAATCTGTCACAGAAAACATGCTGAATCTGTCACGAAATTATTGCTGAATCTGGCACAATAATATTGCACAATCTGTCACGAAAATAGTGCAGAATCTGTCACGAAATAATGCAGAATCTGTCGCGAAAATAATGCAGATACTGTTAAAGATTTCACAACAATAATGCAGAATCTATCAAGAATAGAATGCAGAATCTGGCACGGCAATAATGCATGATCTGTTACGAAATAATGCAGATTCTGTCACGAAAATAATGCAGAATCTGTCACGGAAATATTGCAGAATCTGTCATGGTAATAATGCAGAATTTGTCACGAAAATAATACAGAATCAGTAACGGAATTAATGTGGAATCTCTCACGAAAATAATGAAGAATCAGTTATGAAAAATTCCATATTTATTAATTAAAATTTACATTAAAAATCATCTAAATTATATCGCCATCTATGACTTGAACCCATATATTTACCGTAACCAGGCACCTTACAATAATTTTACTTAAACTGAACGAATGTGTGACATATTCTGAGCTCAACTTTAATGGAAAGAAATTTGTTTAATTTAAACGCCTTTACATTTTTTCTTCATATTTGCATTTAACGTTTGATTTGAATTAACCTTGGGTTCCACCGAACCATTAGGAAATAAAGAAATCTATTAATGAATACAATTTTGGCGAGACACACTGTCGAAAGCCTTGATAACATCAATGAAACACAAATGTTACACTGAAACACAGTAAAATATTTTTTTAATATTGGAAACGTAATCAAACCTTGTAAAGTGTATTTCCACAGTTAAGATAAAGTGATATTTCTAGAAAACTAGGCATCAGACAGGTTAGACACATTTTCCATTTTAACTCCTTTAGTTTTATTCAATAAAAACTTTAACTTCTTTAAAAACAATCTCTAAATTTTAAATCTAGAACTTTAAGATGTTGTTTTTACACATTTAAACGAGTTAACAAAATCAATTTCATTAAGGAAATTTAAAAGGTATTCAATAAAACAGTTGGTTTTTTATCAATATCAAAAATACGTCAGTTTCTAGTTTTGTTTAAAAAACACAAAGCGTCGTAAAGTAAATGCAGTCTCCATACAAATTTGCCATCGACCGTCTTAAAGATTTTTACAACCCTCGTATTACAGTAACTTGTATTTGTCAGTCAACGATATCCAATATATTGAATGGGGTCTCAACAAAATAAATGTTGTATTGTACTACGAGTATCTTGAATACGGTAAGTCTAAACTAGTCCGTTCATATCGCGATGGATTTAATATTTGTTTGACAACAATCATACATGGATAATATTCGGATAATACCCGGTTTCCGAATTGAATACATTTATCCTATCTGAAAGACAGCAAATACAAACAAAAGTGTGCTCTTATCCGCAAATTGGCAAAACTACAAATTTAAAGAGGAATTCATTTTGGATTTTTGTGAACAGAAATTCCTTGCTTTTATAGGAACGAACTTTATTTTAAACGTACTGGAGTTTTAGTAACGTAACCATTTTGTTCAATACAAATTGAGGTAAGGTAAAAACTACGTTATTTGTTCAATAAATCAAAATTTAAAATAAACTTCAAACAGTGCTTGTAAAGTTTGAAGAGGAGTGAAAAAAACTTAGCCATTAAATCAACTTGTTTTCACTTAAATATTTTTAAAGATATATATTTTAACAGCCTATCTTAAGTGCTCTTTATAAAACACTACTTTGACAATATTCTTGAATTTTTAAACAGATGAATAAATACTTGGTAAGAAACTTTCTGATCTTTGATATTTCAAGCTGCTTTATCTATCTTCCGTTACTGAAAACCAACAAATATTCGCGACTAATTAACTTTCGCAAAATTCGCGGATGACAATGACACGCGAAAATTATTTTGCGCGAATATGTCTGCAGTGTGATGGAATTGTTATTAAGAAATTAGAAAAACACAGAAATAAATATTTGCAAATATTATGTCCGACCTTACCAAAACGAAAAAAGTTCCATGCGCGAATATTTTTGCTTTACAGTATATCTTGGATGCATCCATATTCACAGGAATCATATTTCATGTTTTTAGGTATGATAGAATTTTCATGGGTACTCTTAAAGTCGCAGTATTCAAATTTCGAAATCCATGTTTATAGACAGTTTTAATGATTCGTGGGCTTTTAAATTTGGTCTTCCCACGAAACGCACGAAAACTAGTGTCCGTTGAATATTAATGAGTTTACTTTAATTAACTTAAAACAACTCAAGCCCTCGGGCCATTATTCATATGGCAGGGCCATTATCGACAAGTGGCACTGCTTGCCCATTTATTAACCTATACTTAATAATTCGGAGGTGGAGTGGGGGCGGGGGACATATTATAGGGTCGAAGACCATAGATGATCAGCCTCGATTTCATACAGGAAAGTTGTCAGTTATTTATGTACAACTTGTATGTAAATGTTTTAACCCGGTAATGCACATGATGGGAAAACATATTTTACAAATGGAGTTCATACAGTATGAATTAATAAATAAGCAGCACGTTCCGATACGGTTAAAAACAACTCTCCGTACCCACGTACCCCATACACTTATCTTTTAAGTTCACATAAGTTCGATTAACTATTTTTTTTAATATTGACACCCTAAAACAAACATAACAAAAATATTGATATTGTACAATCTTCGCTAGGCTGCAACTAAGTTTATCAAACTCCCACAAGGCTCCATATTAAATTCACAATCTTAATTAAATGTACAGTTTACATAATGTCGATAATCTTACTTCCTTGCAAACCCAGTATTGGTGTAAAGGTGTACGTTTCGTCAATTCAAAAACACACGGACAGGGAATAGCCAGTTAACTTACTTGTAAGAAAATTGCAGATCTTTGACCAACCAGAACTTATTTCAAACGCGGTGCCACACATATACATACTCTCTTCCGGTATTAGTTCCGGAAACATGATAATTTTATATGCTTGAACTTGCTTCTTTTTTTCCTGATATGTCATACCTACAGACAAGCCAGGTCGATTTCTAAGGTTCGAGTTGCTCCTAGATGAAGAACAAAAATATCACATGTTAAAACGGACTCGATTCGAACGTACCACGAAGAAATAATGCGGTTTATTTTGTTTAACCTTAATTTAACCCGTATAGCGAAATGGAATTCCCTGTCAGTTTTGACTGGAGAAACGAACAGTGTCGACCATAATGCACACTCTGACTTGATCTACGCTGTTTCAGAACGTAACAAGTCGTGGATAGAAAGCTTGAGTTATAAAATTAGTAAAGATTAGTAGCTTGTTGATGGTATCATCTCAATTCCGCGCGAATGTCATTTTTTCAGTGTTTGTTTTTCGCGAAAAATTATCTCGCGAACTTAAATGATACCAGAAATATTATATTTTCTAATATGATAACACCTGGGTTAGCGGTTTACAAAACTGCAACATTGGAGCTGACTATGAATGTCAATATTTGACATTCAACAACTGGCATCAGTTTTTATCGTTATTGACAATAAACATCACCGTCTTTGGATTGTTATTAAAAAAAAATAATTCAGAATTTCATTGTTAACTGCTAACGTCAAATTAACTATCAACGTCAAATGACGTTGAATATCGTTTCATTCAATAACCGAAGCTCGTTTCTTTTCGTTTTCATGGACAAATTATTTTCATTACAAATAAAATACGAATCAGTCTCCTTAAAGTCAGTGCCCAAGGTTATAAATCTGAGCATGAAAACCAGTCTCAAATCTCAAGCATCTGACTGGCTCAAATGGCGACTGGTCGCCATTTCAGCCAATCAGATGCTTGAGATTTGAGACTGGTTTCCAATCTCAGCTTTATAACCTTCAGCCCAGAACTGATTTTATACAGATTGAGTAACAATTTGATTAATAATTGTTTACTTCGTCATTTACTCTTAACATTACCTGAAGGTGTTAAATTGAACAAATATGATTTGTGAGCGTGTTACCTTGTTTAGGCTATGAAACAAATATTAAAACGTGATTCAAACGGATTCAAAATGGACCTACATATATTTAAAAGCATTCACTGGCTTGACTACAAAAATAGTTTTTATATCTAACTTGGTGATACACGCAACGGAGATCATTTTACGCAGGACATCGCCCCATTTAAACAATATCGCATCACGTAGAGCGCAATCATTTCTTATTTCTTCTAGAAATAACTTTGTAAAGTACAGTCCACACTCGTTGTGTCGAACTCGCCGGGACTGTCGATTTTAATTCGAGTTATCCGAAGTTCGACACATCCGAATTGACGCCAATGAACGTATAGTATACCGTATATGCTTCTTATCTATCATGAATATGCGTGTGTGTGTCTAAATTATATCAACATAACATCTCAATGCATTATTCTAATAACATTTAAACCAAACATTGTTTGTATATATCAAAACAAAACACTGAAACAAATTATGAAATTGATTTTATTTATTACATGTACATAAACATAGGCTAAGTATCATTGTCATCATAAAATTAAATAATCAATGTTCTCGCGCTTGACCTCCATGATTGCCGCATACCTTGTTTCATAATCTTTATCTTTGAGCGTTCTTTTTGTGCCTCTTTTTGTTGAGGAGAATTGACTACATTTGGATCAGTCATTTTTGCATGTGTTTTCGTAAAGGGATGCTTGCATATTTTAAGGGCACGATGGTCGTAATTAATCGCTGTTTGTCTTTAATTGCCATTAAAAATATCTAAATGCATAAATGCATTAATTGAGTGAACATTTTACAAAACACACAATCATTATTGATTATTAAATAATCATGACAGTTTGCCTACCTGACAAGCTATCACTTTGATGATAACACGCGCATTGTTCGACCGCTTCGATTTTCACACTTCGACTTATCCGATGTCTTTACATAGGATAATTGAGCCGGCGGGTTTAAAATTTAGTTCGACTTATCAAAACATTGTTTAAGTCGAATTCGACTTAAACGGCGTAATATTATATGTAAAAAGAACAAATTTTGACGGGACCGAGAAATTAATTCGAGATAACCGATGTTTCGACTTAAGCGAGTTTGACACAACGAGTGTTGGCTGTATAATATCACAGTTCATAAACTTTTATTGACGAAGTAATGATGAAATATAACATCAACCTACGACAATAGCGGTGAAACACGTATCGACGAATTGATTTCATGTCATTGTAGCTTGATAAAGACGTTGTTTAGATTGAACCAAACGGTGCATACCGATAAATTTGCGTTTGTTCTACCTTGGTAAACTTTAACCTCCGCGGGACTTGAAAAGATAATGCTTCAGTAGCCAGTTGTATTACGATGATATTGTTGCCGAGTAGTTGGTTTGTTGAAATGTCAAAACAGTGGATCCTCAACAGTGTTGGTTCGAGTCCTCCCGGAACCGGATTTTTTTTCATATAAAATAATATTGGCCCTACTGGGGAGCGAACCCGTAACATTCGACGACAGCGCCCAGCTATGCAATTCCGATCACGCTACCGACTGAGCTAGCCTGGAGAGCCCCAAAAGGGATTGATCGGATAACCCTGATAAACTTAATCATCACTGCTTGACATCGGTAACCGACCAGTACTGACTATATGTATGGGGAGACATTTTACGGCCTCCACCATGCACAGATGGCGCTACTGTGACTTTGAAACTATATTGTATTGCCCCTACTGGCTGTCCAGCTAGATTGCGATAGCTAACTGGTTCTACCCAGATTCCCGCTTGTGTTTGAAACAGTGCAGCCTCGAGGGGCAGTTTAGGTATTTGTCCCCCAAAAACATGCTGGATATGTACTGAAAGCGGAACAGGGCCCAAGATCATAAATCTAAATCTTGAGACCAGTCTCAAATCTCAAGCATCTTATTAGCTGAAATAGCGACTGGTCGCCATTTCAGCCAATCAGATGCTTGAGATTTGAGTCTGGTCTACAATCTTAGTTTTATGATCATGAGCCCTGGGCTTAAAGCAGTAATACAATTACCATAATGAATATTTTTGTTTGTATTTAAAGGGGTAGATTCACGAAGGCTCAAAATTGGCCTCAAATTATCTCAAATTTTCAAAATGCATTTACATCACTGAAAGTGTGCTTTTTATAATCTATAATGGTTGTTTTCTTGAAAAGATAAAAAGTGAAGATGAACCCATAAACCAAAATAAAAAATTAAGTATGTCATATATGTCTGAAATTTGAAAATGTTTGCCAAAATGCAATTTTTTGTTAAATTTTCATCGTATTTTGTTGATTTTCATATACGGCACAAGCTTCGACCAAACTAATTTAAAGAATTTTCTTTGTATAAATGTGTGCTGAATTCATGGTCAAAATTTGATTTTGGTCGAGAAGTGTGCCCTTATCGAAATCCTCTAAAATCTGTTGTGAAAATGGACAAAAATATGAATTTTTGAACATTTTCCTCATTTTTAGCAATTTTGATGGCCCCTTGTCAAACACCTCTAGCAGTAATCAATATAAAATTTTAAGATATGAAAAGTATAACTATTTATGTATTCAATGGCATTAAAATTTAAGATATGTAACAAAATTTAAAATTTTACATATTTTAGGCCAATATTAGGCTTTCGTGAACCTACTCCTTTGTTATTAAATCATTAAAATGTTCCTGAAGTTACACTACGTAATGCAAGTATATATTTTAAATACTGATACAGTGTAGGAACTGAAAAAACTTTTCTTTTTAACGCTTATTGCAAGTATTTTAAAACGGCTTCAATTTATATATACGTTGTCAACTGGCTTTTTTAATGACTGATAGGCAAAAAAAAGCTATTTACATTATTGCATTAATTAAATTTTAAAGCACGGAGCTTTTATTGTCACGATTTCTCCGCAGAAAATCGATAAATCAGATTTGTCAGCCCGTGATTCTATTGTGATAAACATGACAGATTTATGCAAATGAAGATTTTCAATGAAAATTCTTGATTAGAATGCAAAAAAAAGAAATCCAAGTTCACAATAAATCTCTTTATGATAAAGCCATTTTATGAATAATTCAACTAATTGAGAACTAAATATTTTTTAACATATTGAATACAGAGTTATATTATCATTTCAATCAATGCATATAGTGCATGCAAGTTTCGTTTGCGTCAAATATTAATCTTTGTAAGAGTACAGAATAATTACAATGTACTATAGTTCATTTCAGCTTTTGGTTTATTTTAAATTTATATTTCGGATTACAATACGTCTGTATCTGTTATTTTAGCAAATTAACGTTCGCTGTCGTCTCAAACCTTTACTCCATAAATTCACCTTTATTGCATAGGCAAACAGTGTAAATCCTGATCAGACGGCAAGGGTGGATCTACACCGGTCGTACACGCGTTGACCCTTTAATCCATATGTACACATTTTTACGAGTGTGCGACCATCTGATATGCGCTATTTTACGTACATACGCTGTCTTCATTATACATTATATCTTCCATTCTCTGCCGCCTTCTTTTCAACCTTGATCTTGCATACGTGGCCTCAGAACACAGTTTTTGCTCTTCCGCAGAAAAGAGGTCCAATGTTCGGGGATAAATATTGATTCAAAGTTGAATGAAGAAGACTGATTAAATTTGATTTCTGTAAAGAGTAGGTCTAAAACAGTAATTAAACGTCAATTTAATTGAAGTTTAAGGTCAGATTGTAGCAAATCAGCCATTGATCATCCAAGATTTGTGCCTGTATACTGTCTAGCTTGTGCGCGTGTCAAATCACTATTGATACTTTGGAAATTACCGCGTAAAGTAGGCAGTCAATGTACCGTTTTTGTGGCTAGAATGGGTCGCTTTGGACAGTATTGAAAAGGTATATTTTTATTCAAAACGTACATAATAATGTTTCTTTGAAACATATACGGAAAAAACTGTGTTGTTACGTCGCATGTAGTCTGCGCTAGTTTTACTTTTACCGCTGTCTTCTTTCATTAATTTAACATAGTACATTATCTGTCGTCTGCTCTATTTTTACCTTCGCTGCCGTCCACTTTAAGTTAAATGCGTTTTTACCCTCGCTGCCGTCCACTTTAAGTTAAATGCGCTATTTATACCTTCGCTGCCGTCCACTTTAAGGTATGACCATCCTAATGGGCACTATTAAGAATCCAACATCTGATTATTTTTTCATCAACTGCTTCATACCACTGACTTGTATGCAAAATTTTAATGATTTTCACCGTGTAGTTTTTGAGATTTTTAGCTTTTTTTATTTAAAAAAGTGAGAAAAAACGTGAAAGTATCCAAATTCTTTAATCGGTGACAAATTTTTTTGTTATTGATAAATTCAACCCTTATTTTTTTACAGTTTATCCAAAATATGTTATATTTCACTAAACCAATTTAAGATATAATATATAAATACATAATTTATCTTAAAATGACATTTTTTGACCAAATAAATTTTAAAAATGCATTTTTTTATATTTCACGAGACTAAATTAATGAAAATTGTGCAAAATCCTGATTGGTGCAATATACAAAAATTTACCATTTTTTAACTATATACCTTAAACAAAATTTATACAAAATTTCAGAGAAGTTTACCGTCCAGTTTTAGAAATTTTCAAATTGATGACTTGAATAAACACTATTCTGATAGCGAAAACCCCTTTAATCTTGATTATTTTGCTTATTTTAGTTTAAATCATGAGAATTTTATATTCAATGACAGAATTATACAGGAAAAAAAAGAAATATGCCAATTATTTAAGCTCTAGGCTTACAAAAAAAATTAGGTTCCAGTGGGATTTGAACCCCGGTCCTCCTGGGTGATAGAAATCTATCCTAACTTACTACTATAGTTACCTTCCTTGGATACTCTTCTTGATATAGGTATTCATTAGGATGGTCATACCTTAAGTCAAATGCGCTATTTTTACCTTCGCTGCCGTCCACTTTAAGTCAAATGCGTTATTTTTACATTAAGACAAATGCGCATATACATACATTAATTAATTGTCGTCTTCTTTCTAAATATTGTGCGCTATTTTTACCAACGTTGACGCATGTAATCCGCGCGATTTTACCTTCGTTAATGTCTTAAAATCATAATGCATGTATTATATGTATTTTTTACCTTTGTTGTCTTCCTTCGATTTTAATGCATGTTTTCGGGCACTTTTTTCGCTATCATTTTACAATTTGTGTGCGATTTTTTAATCTTGCAACCGTTATATAAACGTTTTTACATTACCTTTCGCTTTGTTTCATCACAATATTCTTCTGTCGCCTTGTTTCATCACAATATTCTTCTTATACATGTAATCTGCATTACTTTTACCTTCTCTGCCGGTTTTTTGCAGTGTTGGATCGGTCTAAATGCATGTAATCTGCGTTATTTTTACCTTCACTGCCGGTTTTTTGCAGTGTTGGATCGGTCTAAATGCATGTAATCTGCGTTATTTTTACCTTCACTGCCGGTTTTTTTGCAGTGTTGGATCGGTCTAAATGCATGTAATCTGCGTTATTTTTACCTTCACTGCCGGTTTTTTGCAGTGTTGGATCGGTCTTAATGCATGTAATCGGCGTTATTTTGACATTCACTGGCGGTTTTTGCAGTGTTCGATCGGTCTAAATGCATGTAATCTGCGTTATTTTTACCTGTACTGCCGGTTTTTGCAGTGTTCGATCGGTCTAAATGCATGTAATCGGCGTTATTTTAACCTTTGCATCGTCTTTATGCTGTTTGTGGTATTTACTTATCGCTTCCGTCTTCTTTTATACAGTCTCCGCAATTGTCATCTGCCGTCTCTTTCAACCACTATACATTCAATGTACGTTATAACAATCGTTAAAATGTGCGTTATTTTACCCTTGCTACAGTCTTCTCTCGATCATTATAAAACGCGTTACATCTAGCTTTACCCTGTTATTGTTATTCTACCCCTGCACTTTATTGAACACTATCATTCTTGTGAAAAACATCTATATTTTGAGATCAAAGTAGTTCACACTGCATATTTAATAAGATTTTGAAAGCACTTTGTTGGTAAATGAATCTTGATCATATCTTATTCAATATAAACACCTAGTGTCTCGAGAAAATTTAATAATAATGTTTAAAGTGTGTTGTCATAAAAAATATACAAGCACCTAACACTCTAAAAATGTTGGTCAGAAATGAAGATCGCTGTTTTCAATACTCATATCTTATTCAATCTAAACTCATATTAACTCAAGTAAAATTAATAAATTATGTTTAAATTTTATTGACATAAAATTAGAGAAAGCACCAAACGCTCTGGTTGTTTAGAAATGAAGATCTGACGATACATCGCTGTTTTCAAAAACTGAATTTACTGATTTTAAATTTAAAAAATAACCAGTGCGCCAAATAATCTTTATCTTTGAAATTCGTTTTCCACAATTTTCGAAGATACACTGCAAAAATAGTGACTTCTGTACACTATGCACAGCAGATGTTTTTCTCTCCTTTTGAAGGATATGCTGACATTTGGTGGTTAACGAATATAACATAACGTAAACACCTTGTTCTTTTTACCTATCTGTTAAAATTAGATTCGCTTTTAAAATCACCAGTGCAAAATCAATTTTGAGTAGGATTCGTATCATCAGAAATGAAGTTGTACAACTTTCGTTAATTTGAAGGCCGCTGAGCTAGATATTTATATTTGTGAAAAATTGAGCTGCTTTCAGCCCGGTGCGAGGCGGCGTGGACAGTAATATGCATTTTCATTACTGATCATGAACAGGCTTAATCACACCGAGCCTGCAATATATGGATATATGTCGTGTTCGGTGGCTTTCAAAGTTCTTTATTTTATCTATTTATTATATTCAAACTTTTTTTTCATATTTCAGAAGTCCTCACCATTATCCACAAAGGTCAAGACAAATACGATCCAAAGAAAATGGCATCACGTGTCATGCAACAAGCTAAACTTGACACGTGGTCATCACTAAACAATGGCGACAAGAAAGAGCAAGACTGTCGTTAGGCAGGCAACATTTGACACTGATCCAAATCGTGCACCTCTAACGCTTGGAAATCTGAAACTTCCTGTCATAGAAGCTCAAGAAAAGGAAAAGATAAAACCTGAATTGGAAACCAAAGAAAGTAAAAACAAACAGACAAAAGCATCTGATTCTGATCAAAAGGATAAGCAATCTAAAGTGAATAAACCCTCGTCGAATAAAACGGATAATGAAACAACTGACAATACGGCACGACAAAACGATCTGACAAGGAAAGCAAATGCATTATCAAGTATAAATAAGAAAGTGACAAAACCCGACTCAAATTTAGAAATTTCGAAGGAAAATAAAGTTGTAACAAAATCCACAAACTCTTCCAATGATCCAGGAAGTGTTAATAAAAGTGTCCTCGAAACCGACAACGCTTCAAAAACTACAAAATCTAGTGTGGTGAAACACGAAGGTAATAACGTTACTGGTGCAAAATCAAACTCTCAAAAAACGAACAACTCTAAAGCTGCTGCCCAAAACAACGACAAAGAATCGGAGGCGGGAAAGAAGAATCAGAAGACAGTTGACAGTAAATCTGAAACTAATTCAAAAGTCGCTGCCAACTCAGATAGGTTAAAGCAAACGTCTGTAAATGTAGGCAAAATTTCGCCGAACGAAAAGAATTCCCAAGATAGATCCAGAAATACAGAGAAACCAACTGTTTCTAAAGCGTCAGTCTTAAAGGACCTTAACCAAAAAAGAAGTGAAAGTCCGGTGAAGAAAAGAGATCCAAGCCCCCAGAAAGAACCGAAGTCTCCTAAGAAAGACGAACATAATCCAAACAATGCAGCAGAATTAAAATCGCCTCGCAAAATAGCAACCGACAAAAGTCCAAAACCTACACCTAGATTGAAACAAGAGGAGGAAAAGAATAAAATTCAAGCATCATTGGAGATAAAGCAGGAAGAAAAGAACAAATCTCACCCTTCACCAAGATCAAAGGCAAGCAATGAAAAGAATAACAAAGACTCTAAAGCTTTAAAAGTAAATGAACCGTCAAAGGTATCGAAGGAAAGCAAGTCAAATTCACTTCCAACAAATAAAGCTCCTGCTGAAACACATTTGCGCGAACAAGAACAAGGAGAAACTAAGGTAATTAAAACCGATAAATCGAGTCCTAGAAAAGAAAACGACATAAAACAAACTGTGCAGATAAACGTGGAAAATAGTAAACAAGTGATAAACAAACCCGTGAATTCCAACGAAAAATCAAGAAGTGATGATGAAAACGGTAAAGTAAATGGCAATTCGAATCGATTAAAAGTTCAAAGTTCAAATCATAAATCTGATTTAGAAAATGAGAAACCCGAAATAAATGTAACAAAAACAAATGAATCTCAGAATAATGACAAACACGAAATCAAGGTTACAGACGCGAAAGAATCTCAAGGTGAGGAAAATAAACTATTAAGTTCAAGTGTGCAAAGTAAACACGAGACTTACGTTCTTTCTCCATCACCCAGTAAAGTGGATGCAAAATCTCCCAAGGGTGATAAAAGATTTCAGCCGGGCCGTTTGAGCCCTTCAAACGAATCAGTAGAGCCTATTAAACTAGAACCGAGGCCTATTTTGGACAAGACAGGTATGGAAGGCGACAGGCGAGAATCTTACGCTCAAGTGTTTGCTGAGCGAAACACCTTACTGAAAGCCGAATATACGTACAGAAAGCGTATTAAGCAATTAGAGGATGAAGCAAATGGCTTCCTTAAAGCAATTGACGATCTAACAACGGAAAACAAATACCTACGAGGTCGTGTTGATGCATTAGAAGATGAGCTCAGAGGTAAGGGTGACACTAGTGCTGTTGATAAAATTTCGATGTTAGAAAAAGATAAGAATGAGCTTGCAAACAGGATTAAACAATTAGAGAAAGATGCAAATAATAACAAGGACGCATCTGATCAAATTAGAGATCTCAAAGAACAAATCGTAAAGCTGCAATCTGAAAATCAAAATGTAAATGAAGCAAACATTAAACTTAAACAGGAGAATTACGATAATGTGAAAAAGATACATGCACTGGAAACTGAAAAGAATTCTCTCGCAACAAGTGTGACAGATGTTGAATCTGAAAAACTAAGTAAGATTCAAGAATTAAGTAACGAGCAAAAGCAAATGAATAAACAAATGAAAGAATTGAAAGTGAAAAATGAAAATTTGGAAAAGAAAGTTGATGCACTTGAATATGAAAACAAAACTTTGTCTGAAACTCTTACTCAGAAAAAGACGGAATTAAGTGAACTACTTGGGGTAATGAAAGATGAAAATAAGTTTGATAACGAGTTAAAAGAATTGAAACAACAAATCATTCAGCTAAACAAAGAGAAAAAAGAAACAGAGCTTGCACATAATAAAGAGAAGAGAATTTTAAACGAGAAATTAAAAGAAACCAATGAAGTTCTTGATATGATGAGAAAAGATTCAGACGAATTGAAAATAAAACTTGACGAAAAAGAGTCCGAAAATAAGAAAATGAAAATGGAGTTTGATCCAATGAAGCGAAATGTTGAATCGCAAAAGAAGGAAATCGTCAAATTAAAGGAAGAGAACGATCGACTGAAGCAAGAATTGAAGGAAAGCAAGGAAAAATATGCAAAACTTGAAAATGAAAGCGGGTTAGCTACAAAAGAGCTAAGAGAAGCTAAAGGAAAACTCGAAAGCTTCAACAAAGATTTACAGAAAATTGTGAATGAAAAGGAAAGCCAGATCAGCAAACTTATAAATCAGCTAGATACGATGAGAGAAGAAAGAGAGCATGAACGTAAATCCACTGCAGAAGAGAAAGAAAAATTGGCAGCAGAAAGCGCAAAAGTGGAAAGCTACCAAGCTGATATTCGACGCCTTGAAGCAGACTTGAAGCATTTCGCTGAGAAACTTGATGAGTCCAAACTCAAAGAAAAACAACTCTCTCTTCAAGTAGAAGACAAAACATTTGCAGTGTCAAATTTAGAGCAACAGGTATTTGAAATGAATATGAAAATGGAAAACTATTCTAAAAGAATGAGTGAACTAGATCGAGAAAAAAGAGACATGGAACGAGAAAAACGAGAATGGGATGTTAAGAAAGACAAACTTGACGATATTGAAGCCAGTAATAAACGCTTACTGGAAGAAAATAAAAGACTGAGAAATCAAATTGAGATGTCAAGCTATGCGAACACTTATCGCCCACCGCCTGCCTTGGATCGTCCTACCGATGAAAAGCCAGTGCTAGAGGCATGGGTATCAGAGAGTACGGTGAATTCTCAGCCTATAAACCAAGCAATATATATTCAGAAAGAAAAGGAAAGAGACCATAGGAAAAGAAGAGTTCATTTAGTGCAACCTCAACCTAATATTCAGAAAAAGAGAATACCTCACAGTAAATCCAGTCCAGTAAGGGAATCTAGGCACCATAGAAAAGAGGAGAGTAAATCCTCCAATCCAAGCACTCATAGAAGCTTAGAGGATTTGAGGAAAATCACAGAAAACAAGACTCCGGAGTCGGAGCACAGTTTACCTGAATTGAAACACGATGGACGGCTAACATTGGGTTACGCTAGCTTCGGCGGTTATCGGGAAATTCATAAAAATAGAATCAGAGCTGCTGCGCATAAGAAGGTATTTTAGCAACAGGGAAGCATGTGCAGAAGTGAATGTACAAAAATATTTAACTGTGATACAAGTGCTTATATTTATATATTTATCTATAAATAGAAATACGTGCGTTAGCATGTTGAACTACATTTCTTTCATGTCACTGTTATTTATATGCTACAGAGAAGTTCTTATATATGTGATAAATTGCTTAATTCGTTAAATATAATTGCTAATAAATTTGAATTATTTAAATAATATGGTCATTATAGGAACGTTGCACCGACTTGTCTAGAAATAACAATTAATTCGAAATTAAAAATGATTAAGCGTAGCTCTGTACATTATATACCTTTTCTCGTTGATGTTGTCTGCTCCTCTCTTTATACTGGGAAGGTTAATACAATGTTAGTCAAGATTCGTGCAATACATGGGGGATAACAACGATTGGTTACGCAGAGCGACGGGGGCGTGAGGGATTTTATGGAATTTGGAAGCCTTTCGAGACTCTCATCATCTAGGAGTCTTCTATTTTCACAATGTCTCCACGTAATGTGATTGTAAATGAGCTTCTTAGCAGCCTTAATAACTTGAACAAGCTCATTGAAACCGAGCCTGCAATAGTTTAATAATTATTTGTTGTGGCTTTCAAAGTGTCTTTTTCATATCACAGTAGCTTTGTTTGCGCCTGTGTTTGCGGCACTAAAAAGTCTCCCCGTACATTCTATCAGTGTTGTCACTATTTACCATCTTTTAAGGCCGTTGAGCTCAACCCGGGCTAGGCGGCTTAGACAGTTATATGCGTTTCCATTTCTGCCTTTGATCAGGCTCAATCAAACCGAGCCTGAATTTATTTTGATATTTATCGTTTTTGTGTGGTTTTCAAAGTTCCCTTTTCATCTATATAATTATACAACCCTTACTTCAATATTGCAAATGAACTTCGTCAAAACGTTAGGATACCACCTGTGGACTATTACAAGTACAAGTGTTCTTTGGACGGAATTTCAAATCAATACATATTTATAAAGGGAATCGAACCTGTACCACCTCGGGACAGCACCTATCTTTATAAATCTAAGGAGGCAAACAACTGCACCACCTCTTTAGCTCATATACTTGTGTGCAAAGGGAAACTATTAACGTGATCAAACGTCTAACAAATGTTACTGAGTTACTTCCCTTAAAAGAGTAACATTCAGTCCAAATAATTGAAATGCTTGCTGGACTGGTTAATCAACAGCCTGCTAGTAAATATTAATGTAGGTATAACGTACTTGAAGACATGGCGGTAATCTCAAGGGTTCTCGTTTTCATTAATTGTTTGTGGTGTCTTATTTGAAATTGATATCCTTATAAACATATGCTCTCTTTTCCTCTCTTTTTCGCTGCTTGGGAGGCTGTGTTTTGTGAGTGAGACAATTTCTGATATGCATATTTCACTTTTTTGCAAATTCCGCCCAACAGCTATATGTGCCAGTTATTTGCAAGCGGAGACTTTTTTTCGTGATAGGGAGTATGACTTACCGAGATAACTGTCCTTGAAAGGGTATCATGTCTTACGATGAAATCAGTCCAAATCGTTTAAATGCTTGCTGAATAACTCTCTGTGGACTAGCCAACCAACAACATGCTATCAAATGTTAATGTAGATTTACTAAGTACGTGTGTTTGCAAACGCCGTCCCACAGCTATATGCGCAAGTTGTTTGAAAGGGGGGACTGCTTAAGTGAGCATAAGCCTGAATAAAGTTACTGGGGTTACTGCCTTTCTGCTGTGTCTTCTGAATGTGGCATTTTCTGATATGCGTATTTTACCTTTTTAAGAGTACTCGCATAAAAGGTCTATTTTGGACAACTAAGACGCTGAAATACTTGCAGAACACCTTTCGGGGGACTGAACAACCTGCTAGAAAATGATATAATATAGATAAATAATATAAAGTACACAGCTAATATGCGCAAGTTGTTTAGCAAGGGAGACTGTTGATGTTATCGGAAGTAACTACTGTGACTAAGGTTACTGCCCTTGAAAGTGTAACGTTCAGTCCGCTTATTGAACACCTCTCGGCGGGCTGATCAATCTGCTTTCACGTAAATGCTGGCCCACAAATTCCACAATGATTCTTCTCAGTAGTAGACTCATAACGTATAGGAAGTGTTGTTACGTCAGTTTCCCAATATATTCTATGCAAATCTTGGTGTCAGTGAAAGTAATTTTAGGGTGGGAGATTTTATAGATATCGACTTTTAGTTTGCAGACGAGATTATAGTATATTATAACACTTTACTAAACTTCAAACAGATTTATCTTCAAAAAACAATTGTTTACAAATCAAAGACACAATTCCCACTGTTACATAGAGGGCTCAACTTGTATCTAAACAACTCAAATCCCAGTATTGAACCAAAAAATAAAAATAAAACTCCTATATAGACATTTTGAATTGTTTTACTGAAATACTGAAAATTTTTAAGAAAAGCCACATAAACAACGACGTCTACTTTCTCATCCATCCAAGTAGAAAAGCAAATAAAACTAAAAGGTTCAAACCCAACTACAAAAAATAACTGAAAATATACACAATAGACAACATTGGAACTTGGTCGATTAAACCCATAAATAACAAAAATAAACAAATATAAGTAACAGACAACACAGAAACGTAAGTGATTAGAACCTAATGAAAAAAAACAACAACCGATAATTTACATAATAGACAACAAAGGAACGTAATTGATTAAAACCCAATGACAAAAAACTATAAGTATACAAAACAGACAACACAAAACTTAACTAACTAACCAAATTAAACCAGGGTAGGGTACCGCATTGGAACGGTCAATGTCTACAAAATGTAGGCCACTGGTAGTAAAAAACGTTTCAACGCACGCATTTTCCCGCCAATCCTACCCAAAACTGAATAACAACAAAATGATTCTAACGAATATAATAAGTATGGTCATACCACGTTGTTTGTGACGTCATTGTTCTATATTACGGCAAGAAAAAAGGCTTCGAAGATAATGCATCATATGATTGTTTTGATTATTCAAAGTCACTCTCCTCTCCATCTAATGACTGATAAGCCCCCCTGGCGGAGACATGAAGTTCTACCTCGTCAAGGTCATCTTTGCAACTTCTTTTCGACTTCATGTAATGCGAAATCACTTTGTAGATCTTCTGCTTCATCTTCTTTCTGTATCGGTCTTGATATCCCTGCATACACATCACACGAAATATCTTCGGCAAAGCGCATATAAATAGAACGGTGAACACGTGAGATACGAGAGACAACTCTTGGATCTTATCAAACGTAATTAACAGCTCAACAGACACTGTCAAAACTGTCAACACAATGGAAAGTTTCAGTAGAGTAATCATGACCTGATTTCGTCTGGGTTGACAGGTGTCAACAATCTGCATGAAAAGATCCCTACTAATCCCTCTCCGACTCATGATAACTTCAAGCTCTGTATCGTCAAAATCTGAATGAGATATATACTTTTTACAACATTCTATGCTCATTTTCAATAACTTTCCATACGTCGCTCCGAATGCATTGAAACTTTCCACAAGATAGTACACGGACATGAATGCAAGAATCAAATATCCGTAGGAGACTATGGGATAGGCAATCACACCGCTGTAAGTAAACATGGCTATCTTCGACAGAAACCAGAACCCGTCAAAGAAAATTATGCAAAACATATACCATGTGACGCAAAATAGAACCAGCAAAGGAATCAAAAACAAGTTGCGGATCATTTTCACAAAGACACCCCTGTTCTCAAATGTTTTGAAGTACTCCAAACAAACAGCTTTAATGACAATCCAAAAGCAGTTGATGGCGGGGAATGCGAAATAAATGACACTAAGAACCAATTCGACGAAGCAAAAGACGATGTATACTGGCAATATAAAAATGCTCAAGAAGCATGCAACAACGACCGTAAGCTTTGTAGCTAAAAATGGGAAGGACACGTTTTGCCATCGGATGTAGAACAATCTAATTGCTTGGTACCAGAACCTCCAGTAAAGCAACATAAAAATCTGAGCCAACAAAATATTGTGTAGGCGTTTGAATCCCATATGATTCCTTATCCCGATTCCTGATAATCTTTCCTTTACTTTTATTGGAATGCTGAAAAGGAAAACGTATCTTCCTGAATTATCTGGCAAACCTTTTTCTAAACACATTTCTAAATCCGACGGAAACACTATCAAAATGCAACCAAAAATAACATAGACTGATAAAGCGACAACGGGTCCTCCAAATACATAAAGAAATTCTTCCCTAGCCAGTGCTGGGCCAGCAATTAATGAACTAAAGCCAACAAGAGCTTCATTTCGAACAGCATCTACGACAAGGTTTTTGGCGTATACAAAATCTAGACAAACACGTATAGTGGAAAGAACCATCGGAAAAATTATCATACATATTCGTGACAGTCTTGATACTAGAGGTACACCAAAGTAGCATCGGTATAGCGGCGAACACATAGTTGACATGAAAGTAATTGGACTTGAATGTTTTACTGGAATATACACACTACTGTCTCTCATGCTGGGTTCTAGATGTTGACCTACAAACGGTCTAAGCGATACAGGTGGTGATAATTGTTTTCCTTTACGAGTATTTAAGGTTGTAAGCCGGTTGATCCGTATTCCCAATGAACTTAATAAAATCGGATAAAATGCGAAGCACAAGTGTCCTATAATAACAGGAAACATCCACCACAACTTCCCAAACTCATAATGGTCGATGTCACATTCAATTGAACGAACTTTACCATTCGAAGTTTTTTTGAATTTACAGCAGTTGTATTCGAACGTTTGGAAGGTACATATAGCGTTTTTACACAAGTAGTAAACATAATCCGACTTTAGCCAGAGGCGTTGATTATAACACCAGTAACTTGAGTTGTATAAGTCGTCATGAGACGCTAGATCTGACGTCATATCCGCTAGAGCATTTCCAATCAAATAATTTGTTGTTTTATTACCTAATACGAGGTTAGAGCAGTCGCCGGTATAATTTATGCTAACTCTAAACGGCTTTAATCTTGTGTGTGTCCATAAAAGTCCCAAAGACAGGTAACCGAAATCCCCAGGGAGGTACAGATACTGGTACGCTCCATTTTCACCTTTATATGTCCACACCCAGTGGTTTTTGAGGATCACACCTTTAGTTTCGTTCAGTGTGAAGTTCATGAATTTAAGCTTTAAGTACACAAAGTTATATTTGTGTTTAAGAATGTCGTCTGTAAACGCCACTTTTGATTCGTCTGTTACCATCAGTCTACATGTGTTAACTTCTGTTTCCGTTTCGCGTTGCATAGCAACGCTATTCGTATTCTCCACTGGTTCGTGGCTTTCTCCATTCTGTAACCCTGCTGCGTGTACCGCATCAGCGGATGTTCTAGTTCCAAAAGGATCAGAGTTTCCATGGATTCCTATCGTTATCCTTTGTGAAGAGATTATGCACAACAACAGAAACCACGAACTGATATGCATTTACAGTTCTTATTGATACGTCACTTCATTAAGTTTCCTGCAATAAACAATTATATTAAGTGATACATAAATGAACAGGGAAGTTTATAAAGCCACAAAACACTACAAATATGAAAATATTACATGCTTCGTTTAATAGTGAGCCTGTTCATGCTGGTTTTATCTATTTGACAAAGTTTTGTTGTACGTTAATATTCTTGTTTAAATATTCCACTTATTAAAGATACCTTTCACTCACTTCAATAATCTCACATAAATTATTAATTGAATTTTAAATTAATTAAACGCTTGATACCTTATTTCATCATGTATGAATATCTTCTATTTACTGAAGCATCTTAGCAGTTTAAGTTCCAATTTATCTTGAACAAATGATATAATCGTCACTGACCTAAAAAGAAGGGGCTTTTAGCGTTTTCCCAAATGCCTATTTAAACCCGGAAGAATGTTCATCGCCTTCGATCATCTTTACGTCCCCTTAAATTATTGACCTCGAATACTCGTTACACCTGAAAAGCGTTCAACACAAAAATGTGAATATCTGCATATCATTAATTGGTAAATTTTCAAGACAGTTAAGATATAAAGGCTTCTTAGGCTTTAGGCCAAAATGATAAGAAAACTTTTAACGTGGGCATACATTCGCTCAAGTGAATTTTTAGCTCACCTGAGCTGGCTCAGGGTGAGCTATTAGGATCGATGAATGTCCGTCGTCCGTCCACACTTAGTTCGTTAACACTCTAGCGGTCACATTTTTGCTCCGATTGTCATGAAACTTGGTCAGGATGTTTGCCCCAATGATTTCTCGGACGAGTTCGAATATGGGTCATCTGGGTCCAAAAACTAGGTCACTGTTACTAAAAATAGAATTTTCTTGTTAACACTCTAGGGGTCACATTTTTGCTCCGATTGTCATGAAACTTGGTCAGGATGTTCGTCCCAATGATTTCTCGGACAAGTTCGAATATGAGTCATTTGGGTCCAAAAACTAGGTCACTGTTACTAAAAATAGAATTTTCTTGTTAACACTCTAGCGGTCACATTTTTGATCCGATTGTCATGAAACTTGGTCAGGATGTTTGTCCCAATGATTTCTCGGAAAAATTCGAATATGGGTCATCTGGGTCCAAAAACTAGGTCACTGTTACTAAAAATAGAATTTTCTTGTTAACACTCTAGCGGTCACATTTTTGCTCCGATTGTCATGAAACTTGGTCAGGATGTTTGTCCCAATGATTTCTCGGACGAGGTCGAATATGGGTCATCTGGGTCCAAAAACTAGGTCACTGTTACTAAAAATAGAATTTTCTTGTTAACACTCTAGCGGTCACATTTTTGCTCCGATTGTCATGAAACTTGGTCAGGATGTTTGTCCCAATGATTTCTTGGACGAGTTCGAATATGGGTCATCTGGGTCCAAAAGCTAGGTCACTGTTTCTAAAAATAGAATTTTCTTGTTAACACTCTAGCGGTCACAGTTTTGCTCCAATTGTCATGAAACTTGGTCAGGATGTTTGCCCCAATGATTTCTTGGACGAGTTTGAATATGGGTCATCTGGGTCCAAAAACTAGGTCACTGTTACTAAAAATAGAATTATCTTGTTAACACTCTAGCGGTCACATTTTTGCTCTGATTGTCATGAAACTTGGTCAGGATGTTTGTCCCAATGATTTCTCGGACGAGTTCGAATATGTGTCATCTGGGTTCAAAAACTAGGTCACTGTTACTAAAAATAGAATTTTCTTGTTAACATTCTAGCGGTCACAATTTTGCTCTGATTGTCATGAAACTTCGTCAGGATGTTTGTCCTAATGATTTCTCAGACGAGTTCGAATATGGGTCATCCGGGTCCAAAAACTAGGTCACAGTTACTAAAAATAGAATTTTCTTGTTAACACTCTAGCGATCACATGTTTGCTCCGATTGTCATGAAACTTGGTCAGGATGTTTGTCCGAATGCTTTCTCGGACGAGTTCGAAAATGGGTAATTTGGGTCCACAATCTAGGTCACTGTTTCTTAAAATAGAATTTTCTTGTTAACACTCTAGCAGTCACATTTTTGCTCTGATTGTCATGAAACTTGGTCAGGATGTTTGTCCCAATGATTTCTTGGACAAGTTCGAATATGGGTCATCTGGGTCCAAAAACTAGGTCACTGTTACTAAAAAATAGAATTTTCTTGTTAACACTCTAGTGGTCACATTTTTGCTCCGATTGTCATGAAACTTGGTCAGGATGTTTGTCCCAATGATTTCTCGGAAGAGTTCGAATATGGGTCATCTGGGTCTTAAAACTAAGTCACTGTTACTAAAAATAGAATTTTCTTGTTAACACTCTAGCGGTCACATGTTTGCTCCGATTGTCATGAAACTTGGTCAGGATGTTTGTCCCAATGATTTCTTGGACAAGTTCGAATATGGGTCCAAAAACTAGGTCACTGTTACTAAAAATAGAATTTTCTTGTTAATACTCTAGCGGTCACATTTTTGCCTCGATTGTCATTAAACATGGTCAGGATGTTTGTCCCAATGATTTCTTGGACGAGTTCGAATATGGGTCATCTGGGTCCAAAAACTAGGTCACTGTTACTAAAAATAGAATTTTCTTGTTAACACTCTAGCGGTCACATTTTTGCTCCGATTGTCATGAAACTTGGTCAGGATGTTTGTCCCAATGATTTCTCGGATGAGTTCGAATATGGGTCATCTGGGTCTTGGTCACTGTTACTAAAAATAACTTTGTTGTACTCAGGTGAGCGATAAAGGGCCATCATGGCCCTCTTGTTCTTTAAAGGCGTATCATTATTACTGGTACCATAGGATTTAAACGCGCGCATTCACACTAGCGCAAAATTCGCCAAATTTAAAACTTCTCGAAATATTATATAATGATACGAAACGCTTTTTAATGAAAAGGAACCATGCGGCGCGGTCAGAAGGCACTAAATATTTCTTAAAGGTATGAGAAATATTAGGTATTTTACGATTTATGAGCAATCCAGAACACATTCTGTGACATCACCTTTATGCTATAAACAGTGCTGCACCCTTAGTGTATCGTTTATTCATGGAAAAGATATAGTTATTTTTGACGTATACAAATGCAGGTGCACCGGTTTCGGATATCTTTTGAGCCTTTCACCATACGTTAACAGCCTCCAGTAAAAACAAGTTAAATAACATTGTATAATTATATGTTATTTATCAACCATTTGCATTTACTTAATTATTGTTTCCCACGATAAAATGCAATGAAAATGGATTTGTCATCTTATAATTGTGACTGCACTGCAATAAAACTGTAAGTAAGTTCGACATCTGTGGATTTATAATAAGTTATTGATATCTTGGCTTAATGTCATAAAACTGAGATTGGAAACCATTCTCAAATTTCAAGCATCTGATTGGCTGAAATGGCGACCAGTCGCAATTTCAGACAATCATATGCTTGAGATTTGAGACTGGTTTCATTTCTCAGTTTAATTAACCTTGGGCACATGACAGTTAAGTGATATACTTTTTCTACGACAAGTAATTCTCTTCCGGGAGATAGTTTAAGTAACCAACTTTTATAAGTTCATGTACTAAGAGAGAAAAAGTGTTGCCTTTATATTTTGCTTGCACAACACGATTTTAATGCTAAGCGAATGTCTAGTTATCAAAACGTAAGACTAAAGAAGTTTACGGTGAGCTCCAAATGCACATACACATAAACACAACAAATTGTTGTTTTTACTATTCAACAAAGAACATTAAAAAATATAATTGTTTATTTTGACGTTATGCTATCAGCATGAAAGCGTGTATCTGGACACAAAGGCGCTAACCACAGAGCTATCCAGTATCTGCTGAGTTTAGCTTTTTAATGGGACTTTCACCAGAATGCTATATTTAACACTGTATATAAACGATTGTATCATATGCCGGATATAGCAAGCTGATTTCATGTCTGCGATAATAAACAATTCGTAAATAACACATTGAAAACGGAATTATTAGGATCATTTTAAGTACCTTCAACAAAAACAAGTACGTTATATTTTGTATAGTCCTTATTGGTTGAAATACCAATTTTGTTTTGCGCATATATAGGGATAAAAACTTGCAAAATTGCATTTAAGGTAAGGCCTGCCTAACTGGCACTATTAAGAATCCAACATCTGATTATATTTTCATCAACTGCTTCATACCACTGACTTGTATGCAAAATTTTAATAATTTTCACCCTGTAGTTTTTGAGATTTTTAGCTTTTTTTATTTAAAAAAGTGAGAAAAAACGTGAAAGTATCCAAATTCTTTAATCGGTGACAAAATTTTTTGTTATTGATAAATTCAACCCAATTTTTTACAGTTTATCCAAAATATGTTATATTTTACTAAACCAATTTAAGATATAATATATAAATACAGAATTTATCTTAAATGACATTTTTTGACCAAATAAATAAAAAAAATGCATTTTTTTATATTTCACGAGACTAAATTAATGAAAAATGTGCAAAATCCTGATTGGTGCAATATACAAAAATTTACCATTTTTTAACTATATACCTTAAACAAAATTTAAACAAAATTTCAGAGAAGTTTACTGTCCAGTTTTAGAAATTTTCAAATTGATGACTTGAATAAACACTATTCTGATAGCGAAAACCCCTTTAATCTTGATTATTTTGCTTATTTTAGATTAAATCATGAGAATTTTATATTCAATGACAGAATTACACAGGAAAAAAAGAAATATGCCAATTTTTTAAGCTCTAGGCTTACAAAAAAAAAGCTTCCAGTGGGATTTGAACCCTGGTCCTCTTGCATGACAGAAATCTACCCTAATTTACTACTATAGTTACCTCCCTTGGATACTCTTCTGGATATAGGTATTCATTAGGAAGGCCTTACCTTAATCACACGAAGGTCTGGCGAATGACCCACATTTTGTATCAAAATACTGTTATTCTCTACAAATAAACGCTCTGATGCACGAACACATACTAGTTAAATGACTATGACATTAATATAAAGATTATTACATTACAATACTGCTTTTAATGTATAGATAGTGTAAATTATTAAAAATGTTTGAGGGGTGTGTTTCGTAATGACTGTATCATCTATAGCATTATCATACTATCATTTAAAGCAAACACACCTATTTCTGTTGTATCATTTAGTGCGATCTTCGTTAAATGATTTTCCAATAATCTGTATCACTTAAGGCGATGCGCATTTGCTGATTTTATCAAGTTTATGCTTTTAGGTAAGATGGAGGAGTTCGTCTACATATATTATCTATACAAATCGGGTATATTTGGAGAAATAATAAATCATGGAGTACAAAAACACGAAGAGAAGAACTTCAAAATAATAAAACATAATGATAAGACAATAGTGACTTTAGGTTTTTGTTAGTTTGGAGGCTTGTATAAAAATTAAACTGTCAGGCCCCATTCAGCTTGGCGACCGTTTAATTTTTTATACAAACCTCGAAATAAACTATAAATTGTTTTTGTAACTGACACATAGTTTACAAAAATCAGTTGTCAAAACAGTATTTAATGGCCAGTATAAATGTATTATGAGAATATGTTAGAAAGTGAATTCGTTAATTTCTTTAACTGAAATCAGCATGGGAACATACCTGACTCTCAAGGGAAGACCTTTGTGATAGTCAATCCTTGGGCGGAAAACAGGACATTGATTCCTTTGCTAAAGTTCCATTCGACCCTTTACTCCATGGGATATGTTGTACGTTGTTTTTGCTGTACACTGTTTGCTATTACATTTATTAGAATATTTCTGAAAACAAGTGACCATTGTATATTCCGATCAAATGACATAGGTGTTTCAGCTGACGATGGACTACATTTGTCGTACATTGAGTAAAGCGTTTATCATCAGCTTACAATATCAGTATTTAAATAACTTGCTTTGCCTCATTATTTGTATGTCACGCCTACCTGCGTATGTATTTATAATCGTGAACCTTAAGTTTCGAAACCATTACTTTAAAAAAAACAACTTAGACTATGTTTATTAAATCCAAAACATTTTGGGACGACATTAATTATCGCTTGCTGTAAATTGTAGATCTCAGAACGGCCTGTGTGTTAACTATTGAAGTCAGGTAGATCCAATTGTTTCGTGTCGCCGCAGTATATAAAGGCACCGAGGCCCTTATATTTCATAACGTATCATATTTCTGTACGAAGCAATTTTAATACATGTTTTTACATCAAGCCGTTGTTCTTAAATCCGAAAAATATACTAAAATCATCTTTAAAAAATCGCCATAACTGATACATATAGATCACTAGAAACATACAAATGAGTTGAGATGTTCAATACATGATACAGTCTGGGTCGAAGCTACATGCATGTTTGGACTAATGTTTTGATGTAACTGATCAGCTATGGTATTCTTATTTTTGTAACAATAAAATGATATGTTTCATCGCTAGCATGAGAATACCTCTCAAAACCTGTTAAAAAATAAACATTTACGCTGATTTTATATAACAACGTCTTTCATAACAAGTGATACAAGAATCGCTTTTTGAACATGTATTTGTCGATTGGATTTCTCATTACAATACATGCAAAATCTCCGCATTTTTTAACTATTTACTATGTTTTTGTGACAATCAGTGCGCTATATCCGGTAGATGATACAGTCGGTTTATATACATTGTTTAATGCAGATCAGAATGAAAAGCGTTATATTACAAATGGCTTTGTAAAAAGGTTAAAAAAAACCACAAAAGAACAGTCATTGAATTGAAGTGCCGGAGGTCTAAGAACGTAGACGAATTCTTACCTTTCATTTGGCTGCACTAGAAGTTAATTTACAACATACCCGGTATATCCCTTTGAGAATAAAACAAAAATCGATCTTTTCAAGTTGGTGACAGAAACTAATTGAAAAACAGTATAGTATATCAGTTTTAGGCAAACATAGTACTTCAATAACACAGCTAATCTAAAGTTGTTCATGCCCTACTAAAAGCAGTTTACAAAGTAATGCAAGTAAACAATACGAGTGGAATAAGGAAAAAAATTACATGTTTCAGTAGATTAAATCGACGCTGATTGCACTAACACATACAACAAAGATATTTTCAGCTAATAAAACACTATAGAAAATTAGTTTCAGGTCTGACAATAAAGAAATGGGAAGATGAAAGATGAAAGTGCCTGCTTCGAATTTCAAAGATATGACTATTGGTCTTATGACATTGCATTGCAAAATGCATTGTCGTTCATTTACACTCAAATAATTATAACATTCATCTTGCACTTAGGTATGATGAGGGTTTTTTTTTATAAGTATCATGCATGAGTGTGAGGTGAAGATGGAAAAATGTGTCACCGAGGGTGAACTGTTTTGGCGGGAACGAGGCTCTGCCGAGTTCCCGCCAAAATAGTTCACCCGAGGTGACACATTTTTCTATCTTAACCGAATGTCTCATGCAAGATTCTTGCATACCTCTATTGTTCAAAATATTTGTGTACATTTATACCGTCTAGTTGTCTGTTTCAATGCGCTAAAACGTTGACGTTAACATCCCAAATTTTCTAAATGACGTCACTTACTTAAATATATGACGTCAAATACCTGATGACGTGACGTTTCTGTTCCAGGGCATAATTATAACAAAAATAGATTATGCACACTATTTTGAAACACAATAGTCTTGTGACGTCGACGCGCACGCAGGTTTTACCACGAGTTGCTGCGAAAAAGCGAGCAGTCATTGGCTTGGTCGTTAAAATGGCATTTCCATACTAAATAGATGAACAGAGAAGTTCGAATGTCACCGAACAAAAAAAATATGAACACATTGCAGGCTCGATTTGGTTAAGCCTTTTCATGGACAGTAATGCAAATGCGTATTACTGCTCGCGCCGCCTAGCCCCGGGTTTAGCGCAACTCAATATTTACAGCAATAAACATTTTTAATCCATACAGAACGATGGTATGCATTTGGAGGGGAACATTGAACCTTCAGTGCGTTTTTTTCAGATTACACGTATCACCAATCCATGATCAGCGGCGTATAGTCCCCAGATGAAAAGACAGCATAAAAATAAGAACCCGGGCGGTTAACAAATTGAAATGGTCTGCAGCAAAGCTTTTTGCCAATGTGAGATTAAACCAGATTATAACATAAGTTTCTCCTACATGTTATTAAATGAACAAACAAGTACAAGTTTGCCAATGTGAGTTTTAACCAGATTATACGGTGCAACATAAGTTTCTCCTACATATTATTAAATGAACAAACCAGTACAAGTTCCTTTGGTGAAATAACACCAACCCACCTATGTACACGACAAAAACACAAACATAAAGTAAGAAGCTAACGGTATTGTTAAACGAAATGGTTAAGCAGTCGATGACCTTAGTCAGAAGAATCATTAAGGAAATCAATAGAGAACTTTAAGTTAAATCACCAAATGCATGATGTGGTTGAAAGAAACTGACGCAGGTTCTGTGTTCCTTGGAAATCAACATTAACTCTTAATAACTTGTTCCTTTCAACATACGGACGGTTTTATAACAGCAGCCCACGTTATCTTGACAATTTGATAAACATAGCTAATATTTTTTTAATATTCGTAAATACAATATGCCTTAGTAGACATCGAATTCGCAAGGATGATCTTAGAAAAGCAAACATGTTTATTATGAACAATAAATTAGCGTGTTTTTTTTGTTGTTTTTTTTTTGGGGGGGGGGGGGGTTAAAGCATTTGGTCACACTCTAAGAAGGTGCGAAATATAACTGGTGTGTTCTACCTAAAGACTTTTTTGTTGTTTTTATATAAGAAGTTTTATTTGTACATTTTGTTTTAAAAGGAAATCAGACAAAAATCTATCTAGTTTAACATTTTCATTCATTCCTTGGTCATGTATAGACAATGTACGAGAGATCGTATCAAACGGAGATCTCAAAGCTGTTTTGTTTGTTTGAGGTTAACAAATAAATACGAAACTAAATGTAAAGTAAGGACATCAAATGTACGCTTATTTGGGGCACGCTACAGTAAAATGTGTTGGTGGTGTTTTTTGACATTAAAGTTGTTACAATATTTGGAAAGAACCTACATTTTTTATGATTTTCTGAAAACTAAATGGCGATTATCTAACACATTTTGACTTTATATATTAGTTTTACCGCAAAACATTATTTAGCAATGTTGTCTGACGTCTATGATTTCTTTGGATGACATCTACTCCTCGAAGACTCCACCGTCAGGTTCTCATTCAAATAACAAGTAAAATTTGCCTTCTAGAATTAACTCCAATATCCCCGCAAATCAAGATACATTAGCAAACACGCACAATAGCCAAAAAGATTTAATGATACTGTACAGCGAAATTCACTGACCCAAAGTTTTAATTAGTCACTCTTTCCGTATTTTTTCATTCGAGAGCCATTGACTTAACTCCTTATTTGTGATCAGTTGCCAACATCAGTCCACAGTATAAGTTTTATTCATGTAATAATTTACTTTGGAACAGTTTGGCGAGAGTTATCGTTAATTTTGCTAAAAATGCACTCCGTGCATTTAAAGGTCAAGCAACAGGAAAAGTGTTCTAACTTACTAGTTTGTTTGAATAGGACCAAATGTAAGTAGGAAAAATATAAAACCTTATTTATCAGCAGCATTTTGGATTAAATAAATCTCCTTCAAAGTACCAAATTTTAGAAATACCATCTTTTCAATTATAGACTGTTCTTATTTGGACCCTGCGGTGTTAGTAAATGGTATTGTATTCATTTAAGAAAACAATCAATACAGATTAGAAAGTCATTTAACAATTGAGTTTTAGACAAAACATGCTTTCATAATCTCTCTCTACATAAGGGAAGAAACGAAACTAGCACACATTGTAATCATATACAATTAATTACCAATTATAACTTGGGTAAGTGTAAGGTACTCAACGACCTAACTGAGACCACAGCAGTTAAGTACCTTACACTTACCCAAGTTATAATTGGTACGCACAAGTAATAAAAACTAATACTATGCATTCAATATTTTAAAATCCGCCATATGAAACGTAGTTTTTCACCCTACTAGAAACGGTAAAAGAGTACAGTTAGACCGGTATGTAAAACCAATCTAATTACAACATTTACCACAAACAACCGAACATAACTTTCTTATTCATTATAATTAACATTTATATGTATGGGGCGAATCGTTACAGAGTGGGGCGAGTCGTTACTAAACATGGGGCGAATCGTTACTAAGGTGGGGCGAGTCGTTATGGGGCGAATCGAAGTGGTGCGAATCGTTATATATTCAATTTTCTTTGGTATGTTGTTCTGTTCTAGTTATTTATACCAACTGATTTACAACGACATGCTTGCTGGCCATATGTAAGGTATCTAGAATATTCGTGCACAAAAATAATTTGCACCGTTTAAATATATTGTTACCTATCTGATTTAAAATTTAGCGGTCGGTTACCTATCTGATTTAAAATTTAGTGGTCGGTTACCTAACCATATAAACACTTCCGGGGCTATGGGCGGGGCAGACGAACTTGTAAACAAAGCAAAATAGGACAAAAATAAGGGCTGAAGGTGAGTTTTTTTGCTTCATTTCTAACAAAAACACTATATTTGATGTATACGAACAAATACTCACTAAGAAACTGCTCATAACTGTTGAAAAAATGTTTTTTCATCAAACCACAAATATAGGTCAACAACGTGACAACGTAAACAATCAGTAGAGGGCGCAACGCAAATACCGCGAGACGAACGATGACGCGACACCAATGATGACGAGTATAAAAATACATAGTTCAATAGGTTTTGACAATGCATTGTGTTTTATTTCATACAGCCTGGGTGGGCCAATGCGTGTGAACAACGTTCTGTCTACTTTGAACCTAAAGACGATTAATGTTAGAAATTTAAAGAAGATGGAAAATCGGGCAGGAAAAACTATATCCTCTTTTCTCGGGTATTCGTGGTTCTTAAATTCTATTTTTGCGCATGCGCAGTAGATTTTTGTACATTTAAAAAAAGTATAATTGTAAATAAACAAACAATCTTTCCAGAAAACACTCGTAATAAAGAAAAACAATAACTATGTCAATTTTCAAAAATATCCGACCTTAAACTGTTGACCTTGGTAGTCTAAATCATGTAGACGCTTTCTCATAGAATCCGTGGCTCCTGATTGGCTGAATTGTTGCACTTATATAGGTCAGAGAGGACAAAATTTCCGTGGGATTTTCCAACTGTTAACTATACTGCACACAAAAAGTTTGTAGTGTGTATAAATTTATGCAGAGGACTGGTTTTAAAACTGTTTGTTTGAGGGTGCTCATTAACAAAATTTAACTCAGAGTCAACGTAACTGCTAATGGCAAAGTTTCATATTCTAATATGAAATCTGATTAACATTTAAATTTATTTCAATATGTTTAATATATTTGTATATTAGTATTTTGCAGGTTTGCTGTTATAGATACAGGTATAAACTGGCCTGCTATTCACAGTTTGAACACAAAAACGTGTGTCTGTGAACACCTCCAACAGTCAAGCAGAATTCCAGATGAAACTGGATCATAATGACAGAGTTTTTGTAAACACATATTGACAACTGTAAAAGATTAAAATAACTGTTTAAAACACGTTTACAGTTTTGTTTTAATTATTGCATTTATATTTGCATATTGGCCACCTTTGATCCCCTCCAGAGTTGTAATAATTAGGGTCCACATATCCCTTAACTCGGTCCCTTAAAGTTTGCATATGGATACCAAACTGTTTGGAAGACCTTTGAACTGGCACACAAGTTTTAACAAGCCTCGTAAGCCTTTAGCTTAATCTCTGCAGGATAGTTCCTGTACCTTTTCTCATGCTTCCTTGGTTTAACCAACATTAAACATATATTGGGGTTTGGGGGTTTGCATAATTGAAACTAACTGGGTAATAAAAATAGGAAGTTTAATTGGATTTTAATTGGGTGAACACGCTTTATTTTTTATGTGAACTATACAAAATCGAGCTCTTCCCAATACTGATGAAAGTCACGTGACGTATTGCAAATGGACGCCGTAGGATATTTTCATGAAATTGTTGAAGTTTTAGTTAATATCTGGAAGAAAAGCACGTGCAAAAACGGGATTTTATCGTAAAAAAGGTAGTTTATGATGTTTAAGAGTAATTTGTAAGCCGAATACCTGTTTCTTCCGCATTGTTTGTGCACAGTAAGCTTGAGTTTGGTCAACACTAGAAATAGCGTAGAACTCGGACACGCGGTAACACGTAATAAGCTCTTTTAAACGAGATTTCTAGAGCCACGAATTCTATGAGAAGCCACGGATTCATGAGAAAAAGATTTCCAAACTGTCAATGTCATCAGAAGCAAATGAAGCCTACAAGAATGAAATGGAGTATGTTGTCAATTTTCATTTGCTTTTTTTGCTTAAAAATATTTATATTTCATTAAATAAATAAAGAAGGATAAACAATGATAATTGTTTGCCATATATTTTTTTTTAATTACAGTAAATGTGGCATCCAAAAAAGATTAAGATTAAAAATGTTACATCTTCCTCATTTTCCTCATCCTTTAAAATTAACTTCACATACATACATGTAGATCTATATTAATTTTCAACTTGTAAAACTTAATTTTACTTGATAGGGCCATTGCTGACCAGGAAACCAGAGAGGCTAGAGCGAAAATGGAAGACTTACCTAATAGAAGATCTAGGCGTTTGTCCTCTTCCAGATGCATCACCATCTCTGAGGTATTTTAAGTTAAATAAGGTTAAAATACATCATACTTCTTGATTGTATGTGAAGTCGAAAATGACGAAATGTGTTTTGTATTCATATTTTTCTATTTTCTATTCCTTCATATGAATATACAAAGTAGATACACAATGTAGTTTTTAAAGTAAAAAAATTATATGCATGAACAATTATTTATGTTGTTCTGCTCAGGTCAATCTTTCAAGAGAAGACTGTACCTGATGTCTGGACTGATGAGGAAGAGGAAAGCCCACAATGCCCGGCTAGACTTGATAATGTTCCAGTTGCTGAATCATCGAATCACACTATGTAATTATTATTTAAATTAATTTGCAACAAATGTTAAAGTCATTTATTACACATATGAGGATTTTGATGCTAGCAAAAATAATGATGAGTGAAATTATGATTATGAAAATACTGAAATTTATGCAACTTTCGATTAGTAATAATCTAGAGTAAATAGAACATTAATGACATTATGTTACATGTTTCAGTTATGCTGATTATTACATCAAGATGTTAACAGAAGCTTATAATTCATTTCAGTACTCCTGTAATTACTTCTCGCACTCGGGCTGTGGCTCCAGCTCACCGGCAGCCAACTGTGAAGCGAATCGTCAAGTCTACCAGCCATGCTAAAGCGAAACTGGTATTACGATTTCCCTGCCGAACAAGGCATGGAATGTCTGTGGCCGTAGATACAGCATGGCATAAAAGAGGATTTGACTCTCTGACATGTAAGAAGTTATTTTTATTATCTCCAACATAAAATCATATGTTTGGTTTTGCTTATTAGTCTAGGAGGTGTCTGTGGCCTAGTGATTAACGTCTCTGACTTGTGATCACTTGCCCCTCACCGCTAGTGGGTTCAAGCCCCTTATGTGCCATGAATTTACATGTGAGGAAGGTATCAGTTGCCATACGGAACTCGGTGGTTCTACCCAGGTGCCCGCTTGTGCATGAAAAATTTCCCGGAGGGGCACCTGGGGTCTTCCTCCACCATGAAAGAGCTGGAGTGGCAATATGACCTAAGCTGTTGAATGTCACTATAAAAATCCAAATAAATTGCTTATTAGTTCCAGTATTTTTTGTCAATCAAATAGAAAATGAAAATTTATATATAATGTCGCACTGTTCGTAACATGTGACTACTAGGTTGTGGCCTTTGTTCAAAGGTTTTCAGATGATTTAAGACTTATTTTACAAATTGTACAGAATAATGCACAATGAAAATGTGTTTTAATATCATTGCAAATTTTTGCCAATAAAATTACAACTGAATTTTAAAAATCCTTTCTTAAGTTTGTTTGTTTGTTTGTTTGGTATTTAACGCCCATTTTCAACAATATTTCAGTCATTTATAGGCGGTCAGTTCACCTAACCATCGTTCCTGGGTAGTACCAGTATTAAACACCAACCTCCGTAAGCAACTGCCTGCTTTATCACTTTATCCCAGTGGGGTGCGAACCTACGCAGCGGTGATAGGCCGGGATTTACAAGCGCAACCTTTTTTAAGTATAAAAATACATGTTTTTTATAGCACACACATTCTTCATGAGCACTACCAAGGCCTCTCATCAGAAGAAAGTTCTGAAGACAGTTGTTGGTCACCGTGTGTGTGGTGTATGTAGCTGGTGGAGGAGAAAAAGGCCTGGTCAGCGTGTCAGACCTCATGACTGTGTGAGGAACCATACAGGAAGTGCACGAGCCATGGAAGCCACCACTGGGGTGCAAGGTGTGCGCGAGTTACATCAAGAAGGAACACCTGTTGAGTATCTCGAAGGAGATGGGGACAATACCCTTATGTCGAAAATCAAGAGTGACTTAAACATAAACATGAAAAAGCGTTTTGACAAAAACCATGTCGTGAAAAATGTCACCAAAAGTTTGTATCAACTGAAAGCTGAAAAAGGGGTGAAGCTTACTAAGACTGTAATTTCACACATTGAGAAGTGTTTGAAATATGTATTTGCTAAGAATCAAGGTGACAAGGATGGAATGGAAGAAAATCTTAGAGCTCTGGTGCCACATCAGTTTGGTGACCATAATGAATGTTCCCCACGATTCTGCGGTTATAAAAGGAAGCCAGGAGAAAAATATCTTCACCGAAGCTTTCCTTACAACAGTGCACTTCGTGATGAGAACCTGCGATATAGGTTACAGAAAATCTTCAACCCTCTTGCGACAAATGCTCACCAGTACATAGATCTTGGCAGTAGCCAGCAGTGCGAACATGCGAACAAGGTGGTTACCTTGCGGGCTCCCAAAAGCCATCATTATGGGCATTCCAAAAGTCTGGACTACAGAGTTTATGCGACTGGAGCATTTGTAAATGAGGGTCGTCATTACATTTCGCAGGTACATGTACACTGTTTCCGTGTTCATTTGTTATTGAGTTACCAGTTAATTAAACAGTTCAACAGTTTTTACTTTTTACAAAGTGGGCTAAAAAAATTTATTATGCACTTTGTTAATACCAGTTGCTTATTCTGTTTACTTATTTCTTTCTATGGTTTATAATTTACAGTAAAACCTCTATATTAAGACCAGCATTGGGATCGGACAAAAGGTGGTCTTAATAGTAGGATTGTCTTAATTTTGAGGTTGCAGTTAGTGCAAAACATACAAACGGGACCTTTAAATAGTGGTCTTATTATTGAGGGGGTCTTAATTTTTAGGTGGTTTTTAGAATAGGTTTAACTGTAGTTGAAATGTTTTGTTCATTAGTTTTCATGTTATTGTGTTTGTTTTACAAGTTGGAGAGGAGCCGAAGCTAAAGAGAGGAATTGTTTGGTAGGCACACTGTAAGTTAGATTTTTTTTTCATTCAGTTAAAATGATTAGAACTTACTGCGCAGTCAATTTTTTAAATATATTTGAAAGCAAAGTAATGGATTAAAAATATAATAGATTAAAAATATAACATTGTATTTGTATAATTTTGTTATAATTTATTATTATTATTTTTACATGTTTTCTTTTTAATAATTATGTTCCGATAAATACAATAATATAATGTGCATTGTGTACAGACTTGTGCCAAGCGCGAACTCTCCCCGGGAATACACACAGATAGATATGCTGAAAAATGCCGGAAACGTCGTCTTGGGAAACAGGAGAAAGCAGGCCTTCCTTCTACTAAACGAAGACGGCTTGAGCTAAAGCAGGAAAGGGCCACAAACCAGGGCGCATTGGAGGCACTGGAGGGTGATACTTATCAGTCAGGTGAGTATGGTTAGACCTTTTTTAAGTAAGTTAACCCTTTACTCCATAAATACGCTTTTTTACACCTGTGCGAACAGTGTAGATCCCGATTAGACGGCACATTCGTTACCTCTGATCAGGATCTGTCCTGTTCGCTTTTTGGTCAGAAATAACCAAATAAAAAAAAACAAACACTGCAGATCCAGTTGGCACGGATGTGCAGGCTGATCTGGATCTACACTGTTCGCCCGCGCCATATATAGAGAAAAGGGTTAAGAAATAATTAGAATATTTCAGCACTTACTTTCTTTTATTAAAACTTTCTAAAAGATGAGTAACTTACAACTTTGCAATATCTAAATCTAAGTATTTTGCAATAAAACATCTACTATATCCAGGAATTGGTCACAATGAAACGGTTGACGTGGAACAAGTCCCTGATGCTGTACCACGCGGGAACTTCAAGCCTGTCACACTTCCAGGGGATGCAACTGTTATTACATTCGACCTAGAAACAACAGGACTTAGTAAGTCCAGAAAATATAAATGTTTTTTTTAAATAGACTCTTTCCTGTGATGTAACATTATCTTGCAATTGCGATATTCTGACAAAAAAACTGACAGCATGACTATGATAGTTCAACTCTTTTTATAGTATGATAATAAGTGTAAAAAAGGAATTTTTAATATTCTGTTTGTTTGTTTGTTTGGGGTTTAACGCCGTTTTCAACAGTAATTCAGTCATTTACAGGCGGGCAGTTCACCTAATCATTGTTCCTGGGAAGTACCAGTATTAAACACCAACCTCCATAAGCAACTGCCTGCTTTATCACTACCCCAGTGGGGTGCGAACATACGCAGCGGTGATAGGCCGGGATTTACAAGCGCAACGCGCTATACCACTAGACCATGGAGGTTTAAAATTCTGTAATTTATTTTTACAGTTGAAGGTAAAATCATGCCACACATCACACAGATTGCTGCCTTGAACGTTGAATCTGGTGCAGAGTTAAACGTGTATGTTCAACCTAAAGTGCCGATTACTCAGGAAGCATCAACTATCACAGGCATTACATATGAAGATGGCATTTTCAAAACAAATGGTAACTGTGTGGAGGCTTTACCTGTGACATTAGCGTTAGATAAACTGAATTCATGGCTAGGAAAGTATAGAAATGTGTGTTTAGTTGCTCACAATGGAAGAAGGTTTGACTTCCCAATATTGGTGTCAACACTTAGAAGTGTCGGAGTGCTTGATAAATTTCCTGTTGGTGCTTTCGTTGACACAATGTCAGTATTCAGGAAGTTATACCCAAAGACTTCATTGAAACAAGTAGACCTTGTTCAGTCTTTAATTGGAACAACATATGAAGCACATAATGCCATGGCAGATGTTGTGGCCTTAGGCAAGCTTGTAAAATTTGCTAACCTTCCTCAGAAGGAATTCATGTCTCACAGTTTCCTGCCGTCAGCTGTTGCTAACAATCTGTTGTTTAATTCTGCTAAGTCAGAGAACATTGAAAGTTTAAATGTCCTAATGTACAGGGGAATTTGTAAAAGACCAACAGCAGAAAATATAGCTGGTTCGGGATTGAAACTTTGCCATTTGCGTGTGATATATAAGCGTAGTGGTGAAGACGGACTGCGTGATGTTTTAACTTCCAAAAACTCTGAAGGGTTTCCAAGAGTGACAAACTGTAAAAAAGTTCTGGATGAAGTTATTCCTAAACTTGTGCAATATTTCACAGCAGATTAGTTTGAAATGAAAAACTTGTACCAAACACTTTGTGTTCTGAATTGCACGTACATGTAAGCGTTTCAGAATTTGTGAAACAATGTTTGTAACAAAAGTTCTAAAATATTGCCTAAATTATTCTTGTGGAAACCTTCTATTCATAAATAGCATATTAATGCAAATTGCTATGTCATACTAGTTTATTTATGATGAAATCCAAAGTATTTAGTTGTAAAGAATTTCACACAAATAGATGAAACTGAGTTATATGTATCTATGTGTTCTATAGAGTGCCTTTTTTCATTTGTTTCTATGGTTTTTCACATCATTTTGAGTTTTCTTTAATACAATTCTTCTTTATTATTGCTTGAATATCACCAGTTTACTGAGATAAACTAAAAATGTTAGTTTTTTTTCATAAAAAAGAAAATGTTGAAGCAATCTTGGTACCAACACATAAGCGAAAATGTACAAAAATTTTAACAAACAGTTGCAAGCTTGGAACTTTGTGATATTTTTTTTTTTAAATCCTATGGTCAATTTCTTTTTTGATTATGTTTTATGTAATAAGATATGTTCTCTGTAAATATTGATGTATAAACATCAATGGCACTTCAACAACGTTGGTTTTATACAAATTTTTAAAAATTCATTCTGATTTTGCTACAACTTGAAAAAAATGTGTATTTGATAATAATGGCAAACATAAAGTGTTTTTTGCAATAAATAAACAACAAATTTGCTTTATAAGTTTTATTGTTTTATTAAATAATAATATACTATTACAAAAACATTATTTACAATACAAAATCTGTAAATTTTGGAAAATTATGGCAGTTTTATGAACCCTAGGGGTATATGATTTTTCACAATTTCTCGGTATTGTGCATGAAAATGAAAAAATGCTAGTAAAAAAATATTTCATGGTATTTTTTTTTTAAATTTTGCCTATGAATCCCTAACATGATACAGAAAATGAAGACAACAAAAGAAACCATATTTGGAATAAATGTTTTTAGGCATACTCTACCTTAAGTTACATTTGTCTTTTAGATGGTTTGGATATGCTTGATTATTCCAGGTCAGTCACTTTCCTCTCCACCTAGTGATTCATAACCAACCCTCGACATCTGAAGATCTTTATCCTCAAGGTCGTCATTCCAACTTCTCTTTGACTTTACATAGTGCGCGATTGATCTGTAAACGTTTTGTTTAAGTCTCTTTCGGTATCTGTGTTGGTATCCCTGCATACACATTAACCGAATAATCTTTGGCAAGGCGCATATAAATAGCACTGTAAACACGTGCGACAAGAGAGACAACTCTTGAAACTTGTTGAATGTTTTCAAAAGCTCAATCGATATGGTCAACACTGTCAAGATGGATGAAAATTTGAGTAGTGTTAGCATGACCTGATTACGTTTAGGTTGACAAGTTTCAACAATATGCATGAAAAGTTCTCTACTGATCCCTTTCTGACTCCACAGGACTTCAAATTCAGTATCTTCGTAGTCTGAATCGATAAATCGTCGAGATTGTAGCTTTTCACAACAATCAATGCTCATTTTTAATAAACGCCTGTATGTTTCACCGAAAGCATTGAAACTTTCCACGAGATAGTACATAGACATGAATGCAAGAATCAAGTATCCGTAGGAGACCTTTGGATAGGCGATCACACCGCTGTACGTAAACATGGCTATCTTTGACAGAAACCAGAACCCGTCAAAGAAAATTATGCAAAACATATACCATGTGACGCAAAATAGAACCAGTAAAGGAATCAAAAACAAGTTGCGAATCGTTTTCAAAAGGACACCCCTGTTCTCAAATGTTTTGAAATACTCCAAACAAACAGCTTTAATGACAATCCAAAAACAGTTTATGGTAGGAAAAGCAAAGAACATTACACTCAGAACCAGTTCAACAAAACAAATTACTATGTAGACAGGTAAAATAAAAACGCTCAACAAGCAGGCAACACCGACTGAAAGCTTTGTAGCTAAATATGGGAACGACACTTTTTGCCATCGGACGTAGAACAATCTTAAAGCTTGCCACCAGAATTTCCAGGAAAGTAACATAAAAATCTGAGCCAATAAAATAGTGTGCATCTTTTTGTAACCCACGTGACTCCTTATCCGGATTCCTGATAACCTTTCCTTCTGTTTCAGTGGAATATTGAACAAAGATACGTATCTGTCCGAATTACCTGGCAAGCCGTTTTCTAACCACTTTTCTAAGTCTGAGGGAAATATTATTAAAATGCAACCAAACACAACATAAACTGATAAAGCGACACTAACTCCTCCAAATACAAAAAGAAATTCATTCTCACCCGGATCGAGGTCTGAAATCAAGGAGCTAAAGCCTAAAAGAGCCCCCTTGCGAACTGTGTCTTTCACAAGATCCTTTGCGAATACATAATCCAGGATAACTTTCGAAGTCGAAAGAACCATGGGAAGTATGATTATAGAAATGCGCAAAAGTCTTGCAATAATCGGTACACCAATGCAGCATCTGTATAGCGGTGAACACAATGTGGACATAAACGTAATTGGACTTGAGTTTTTTAACGGAATGTACGCATCACTGTTGCTCATAGTGTCATGTATGTTTTGAGTTGTATCTTGCCGCCTCCTTATAACCGTTTCAAGCTTTTTTGGCGATGTTGTCCCTTTCCTGATCTTTGCTGTTGTCAAACGGTTGACACTTATTCCCACGAAGCTCAATAAAATAGGGTAGAATGCGAAGCACAAGTTCCCAATTATGATTGGAAACATCCACCACAACTTCCCAAACTCGTAATGGTCGATACCACATTCAACTGAACGAACTTTACCATTTAAAGTTCTGTTGAATTTACAGCAGTTGTATCCAAATGTTTGGAAGGTACAAACAGAATTTTTACAAAAGAAATAAACATAATCATCAAATAACCACACCCTCTGATTATAACACCAGTAACTTGAATTGTATAATTCATTATGCAAAGCTATATCTGAGGTCATGTTTGCTAAAGCGTGTCCAATTAAATAATTTGTTTTTAAATCCGGTTCGCCTAAAACGAGATTCGAACAGTCTCCAGAGTGATACATGCCAACAGGAAACGGCTCCAACCTTGTTTTTGTCCACAAAAGCCCCAGAGACGAATATCCGTAATCCATTGGCAAGAACAGGTACTGGTACGCCCCATCTTCACCTTTGTATGTCCACACCCAGTCGTATGTGTTGATCACATATTTTGTTTCGTTCATTGTGAAGTTAATAAAATTCAGCTTCAAATACACAAAATTATATTTGTGCTCAAGAATTTCATTGGTGAATTCATCTTTTGATTCTTGTCTTACTGTCAGTCTGCATGGTTTGTTTTCTGTTTCTTGCTGGATCTTGCCGTTAATACTGTTCTGTCCCAACTTGTTCTGCTCTTTAAAACTGTTTTCTGTCTGAGATCGTTCCGAGTGGACCTCGTCAGCTGGTGTTTCAGATTCTACTGCAACAGAGTTTCCATGGATTCCTGCTGTGATTCTTTGTGAGGAAATAATACAGACCAACCACAAGCACGTAATGATACACATTTCACTTGTTTAAAGAAAGTCCTAATTGGCAAGCCTCTTCAATAAGTGACCTACAACAAAAACAAATAAAACAATTAAGCTTGTTCAAATTAAACTTAATATTTTTGTTCAAATATTTCAATTGTTTTGCAACCTTCTTACTCACTTAAATAATTTTACGAACGTTTAATGAAATGTTCCATAAGTTAATTCCATAAAGTATGTATACCTCTCGTTAGCATCGTTATTACGCTTTAAATTCGAATGCATCTATGTGTCACTGACAGATAAGAAGAAGGATTTCTTGACATTTTTCCAAAGCATGTTTATAACCCGGAAGAATCTTAACCACTGTCATTATACTTCCTACAATTAACATTTGCCCTGGAATTGACAATGAATACTGGTTTTATCCAAAACGAGTTAAAATATTAAGAACATACCCCACAATATTATAAATTGTTAATTTAAATATAGTTAAGTTAAAGTAATAAACGAACTTATAAAGGTCACTGAGTACCCACTTTTTTGCTTGATAATTCAAACAGCTTATTGTGTTTTATACGTCAGTGTGATTTTGCCCGCAACGTTGCCGAGTTCATGGGTGGGTTGGAGCTAATTCACCATTATTGTGTGATTGATCAATTAATTTTGCCATTCGTTCTTTTCATCACTACCATTGGCTGTGTAAGGAGGCTGTGTTTTCTGAGTATGGTCCTTCCTGATATGCATGTGCTGCTGTCTTGTTCAATCTTGTCTATTTTATTTTTGTAAACGAATCGTGCCATCCAGTCGAAAGGCGCTATATAGTATTGAACGGGTAAAAGAAATGTAAGGTGTATTATGATGATACCAAAGAATTTCCTCATCATCTTTTTAAAACAATTTAACAGCCACTAAATCCAAAGACAGTATTGAAGTTTTTGGCTAAGCGAAAGTGAACATTTAATAAATTAAAAACCACCTTTGATCTTACATACATTAACTTGCAAGTTAAACGGTGCTGCAAAATCAGTAGGAAGAAAATAGATCGTGTTTATTGTCAATATGAGGTTGATTACATACTTGAACATCACTTATTATAAGGACTTAAGTTTGGCACACTTTTGTTAATATATGTTAATAAATAAGTGATTTGATATTGGCTCTGTTATTTGTCCGAGGGCAGTCGTATTCTTCACGTTGTAAATTTATAACACGTTCGGTTTTAGACTCTTACTCAGTCGTTATCAGTTAATAAACGTCAACCAATTCCTGTTTGAAAACTAAGTATATTTTATTACGCAAAATCTCTACGTCGACAAATAGACCGAGTTAAAACAAAATGGCTGCCATTTCCTAGAGTTTCTTGCTGAAATCTTTATCACTTTTGCAGCCCTGCCTTATTAGCCAATCAAATTGCCTCAAATGCGGGCTTTATATCTATATCTACCCGGGGCCGACAAAATGTTAATGATAATGGCCCTGTTATAACGCAGGCTGTCGTGTTATTGAACGTGGCAGATGCCATTTTATAGGGCTAATAACGTATAGTTATTTAATAAAACACGTTAATGCACGTTAATACGTTAAAAATAAAACCATTACACGGCTATTAAACCGTCCAACTTTTCATTTGAAGTCCTGTTTTAATCGGAAAATAATTTAAATGAAATTCGATATTGTGACTTCGATGTACAATTGCTTATATATTAAAGACAATTTTCCATTTAATTTGCATTTGTTTGAATGTTTCACTGATTTTGCATTTTCAAAACTTAATTGAACAAAGTAATTGTTTTACCTCCCGATAACTTTAGCATTCTAACGATTTAAGGTGATTTAAAATAGATGAAAACGGAACTTTGAAAGACAGCGAATAGGACAAATATGCAAATACAGCATGCTCGGTTTTATTGAGTCTGTTCATGGGCAGTATTGGAAATGCATATAACAGCCCAGACCTTGGTTAAGCGAACTCAATGATTTCTAAAATATAAATCAATGGCCTTTAAAGGGCGCTTTTGATAACAGCATTGACAGAATGTACAGGGCGACGTTTTAAAATGAAAATACTAGAACATCCCTTAAAGGAATACGTTCGGCTGGTTATAACCTTTGTTTAAATGATAAAATGTATTTTGAATAATACAATTTTCGTTATCAATTGATGACGACGAATATGGTAATTTTAAAACTTACTTTTAATTACACTGATAATCGTTTTTTCGAGCGTAGCATGAGAGCGGCCATTGTTGACATCTCGTTGTCTCGCGAGAGATAAAACAACGAGGCGTGACGTCATTTACACACTTCCGTTTCATAACGAATACACGTAGAGATGAATGCAGGCAAATTTAATTATATGAAAACATTGCTATATTCGGGAAATTATTGCAAAGGAGCACAAATAGGAAAAAATCACATTATAGTTTTACTGTATTGTGTGTTTTTACCTTCTTATCTTACATTTTGCTCAAGTTATTGCATTGCTCACTAGGATCCAAAAGACGGTATGTTAAATGAGAATGTGAGACACTCCGATCTATAATTTGAAATATGTATAAATTAACATTGAGTTTACTATTGTCCCCTCACGTCTCCTCAAATGAAATATGTCAATTAAGTTTTTCACACCATTTTAATATATCACCCAATCTTATTCGAAGCAAGCTGGCTAGTGAGATTATCGTATCAGTTAGTGGCAATTAACAATAACACGGGCGTGTTATAACTTGTACCACTCAGTGTGCAACAATAGATTTTATAATTAGATTTAAAAAAACAACATTTTACAGTAAATGTAAGTATTGAAGTATAGAGTTGCACTCAACCCCAGACTTAGCGGCGTGGGGAGTAATATGCATTTCAATTAATACCCAGGAACAGACTTAATCAATCCGGGCCTGAAACTTTTTGATAATTGTCGGTATCGGTGGCTTTCAAAGTGCCCTTTTCATCAACTTAAATTTTCAAAAATACATTAGTTAAATTCAGGGCCTTCTCTAGGCCATTATGACATACAGGCGCCGGTATGCCTTAATTGCTTAACAAACTTTTTTCGGGAGGATAGCTCTGTCGGTATGTCTTTAATCTTTGTCGGGATGGCTTCATATTTAATAAACAGTTCAATGTCCCCCAAACTATTTGCAATGTTGTAGGACACACCAACCGTTCACAACCCCAGACAAATATCTTACAAGCTCTAAATTCGCCGACATCCGTTTATTCAAAATCGCAGTGTCATAAAGTTATTGTGTATTTCACTGTCTACGACACATCAAATTTACAGGTCAAAAAACGTTATGGTAAAGCAAATTAGCCAATAACGATCGAGTTCTATACTTTTTTTTTAGGTAAACTCCGCCTCCCGATTAGTAAGCATGTTGGTGTCTTTTGTTAGCGCGGGCCACCCCTGAAGCCGAGTAACGGTAAAATATTACGCAAACAATATATTCTTTTTGCACCAGGAGACAAAACTAAGTGAATTTACTGAAAACAAGAATCATTCGGCTGTTGAATAATAAATTCAAGAAAAAAATGTATTTGCAAGGATCTATAAATAACATTTTATATAAAGGTCATTGGTATTTGTAAATACAAAATGAAAAAATGGGGTTTAATAAGATCTCTTCAGATGCCGCATACAACGACGCTAAATCGCCGAAATCAAACGTTTACCTCCAGTTTAAGGAAATCATGTATCCATCTCACGAAGTAAACGCTTTTTTGCCGGAAAATCTGAAAAGTTGATCAAGGAAAAATACCACAAGCTCTACACCTTTATATTGGCCCCACTCCATACTCTTAAAACGAGAAAATAAGGTAAATCGTGCCACAATTATCGGTATTCTTGTTTCGTATTGATGGTCGCATCTTTCAATCTCGGCTAATTCAATTTCAGAATTTTCATGCTCAAAATCATACGACAGTAATTAATTGTTTTATGAATGAATATTCCATTGTTGAGACTGATAATAATTGGGCATTAAATGGAAACGATAAGAACCGGAAGTGTGTAAATGACGTCATTAACAGGTGCCCGCATTGAAAAGGAAACAAACATGGCGACGATCATCGATGCCCGCCGATTTTGCAAATACGCGATCTTTGACAGGAGATAACTTTGTCAATATTTAACATAAAATAAAGTTCTATACGTCAAAATGATGCATAGGTAACGATTTATAACATTGTATTGGTGAAATCCAGGCAGGTGTATTCCTTTAAGAACTTTAGTTATGCATGGTAATACGTTAATGAATAAACATAACAACTAACATAAAGCAACTTTTAATATTTTAATTCCTATTTTAAGTATGAATATTCAGAGACTTCTATCTAAATTTTTCCTATTATTGCACTTCAAGAGTTTTGCAACCATTAACACATATTCAAACTGTTGAACTTTTCAGATTTTAATAAATTTTTGTATGATCGTGCAAATAAAACGTTTGAGTTAAACCTTTTTAATTAAATCAACAAAACGTAATAAAACAAATTTAAGCAAAGAAAATTCAATGTGAGCTTAATCATTTTCATTGTTCTGTCTTGTTAGAATCATTTTATTCGGAGTTAACTATATTGATATATAATTTGATATTTGTAATTTTTATTTAAATATCTTACTTTAAGCTTTCATTAATTTCTACGAATTGTTTTTTCTACGAGAAAACATTTTTTTCAGTATTGCTGACTTTATAAAATATTAAGTGTAGGCGTTAATGTGTAAAATGATGAGATTTTTTTATGAATTAATAGTTTAACAAGGTTCTGCTAGCAAAAGACATTTCATAAAAAAATGTTGCTGCTTTTGTCAATTATGGTTTCTGTTTAATCAGTTAGTTTTAACAATTAAGAAAGTTTAAAAGAACGGATCTTATTTTTGCCAACAGTTTACCTTGCGAATAACAAATAAAACATCATAGGCTAATGAAAAATAAATAACGAGGAAGAAAAACACATGGAAGTGAATGAGCTCAACAGCTACCCTTATAAAAAAAATGATTCGATACACGATTATTATTTGAATATAATAACAGCGGAAAATAAATGAACAAATGACTATCTGGGTTTGGGGATAAAATAAAAACTAACAATCGCATTTCTTGAATGTTATAAACATAATATAAACGTAACGTTAAGTGTTTCTTTGTTGCAGTGTAATGCTTAAACGGTCATCCTCTAGGGGCATGATAGACACCATATTTTACGAACATAATGTTCTCCCGAATCATATCCTACGTACCTGGCAGTTGGGCAGTCTGTAAAATATAATAGATTTAACTGAAGAGTTTAAACTACTTTGTAAATATTTGAACCAGAAATTCATCTATATGATAATAAAAATGTTGCACATTTAGTTCAGTATATCAATAAATAGATGAAAAGAGAAAGCCACCGAACACGACAAATATCAAAATATTGCAGGCTTTGTTTGATTGAGCTTGTTAATGGGCAGTATTGTATTACTGTCCATTCCGCCTAGCCTCAGGTTGAGCGCAACATAATATATATTTTCACAAATATAAATATCGTGACGAACGGCCTTGAAATGGCGTAATTGATAACAGCACTGATTGTATGTACAGGGCGACATGAATAATAAGTAGCACATGCTAGATACACGAAGTGTTTCTGCCATACTCGTTTTTGTTTTACTTTTTATCCCCGTACTTATATCAGTACTGTTTCAGTAAAATAACCCGTTACCGATGTCGTGCAGTGATGATTACGTATATCAGGGCTATCCGATCAACCTTTTTGGGGGTTGTCCCGGTTAGCTCAATCGGTTGTGTCGTCGGAATTGCAGGGCTAGGTGCTGTCGCCTTGACGGTTCGGGTTCGCTCCCAGGTAGAGGCAATATCATTTAAAATGCAGGCCAACATAAAATACTGGAAAACTTACCTTTCACTGCATTGTTCTAGAAGTTAATTGAAATGAAGAACAGATATCTAAAATTAAATCCTGTTAGATTTAACTTCAATCTTGTTTATCCTTGTAAAATCGATTTCTGATAGAGCTGCAAAGATTATTTACTGGTCTACGTAAAAAAGGTCTCTAACTGTGTGTGCGGCTAATCTTAACCATTTTCAATTATGTGAGACATAATGACTCACGGCACAGATATTGCAAACGCCAAATCCAAAATGATACATTCTCTAACCGGAATTCAAATCACCGCATATACAACATCTATGACATCGCCCAATGTGATTCAACGGAGCACCGTTCAATATATGTCATATCAATTGTCCGCTCTGAACTGGTGTTTTTTTGCGCTGCAGCGTAAGGGACACAGAGTTATAATATCTACAAGGTGTATGTATTGATTTTAATTTAGGTATTGTCCAACAATATTGACTTGGCACTCTTGCATTTGACCCTTAGTCGGCAAATTTCATAAACGTTACGATCTACTTTTAAGTGAAGTATCACTCAAACGCATTAATGAATGAAGAAATATGTTTAAAACGAAATAAGGAAATAAAATGTTTTAGTCGAGTTTCGTTTGATTGTATCAATGTTAAAAAGGTTTGCTCTACAAGTTTCTTGCCTGACTCAAAATGTGAAAATATTCTTATTTTTATGAGACGACAAAAAAAATAAAAAAAACTTCTTAAATAACACTGAACATTAACATTTATTTAAAATACTTGCGCGTATCATTGTAAAGATTTACAAGAGATGATCACCAAAATATTTATCTTGCATCTCATGTTCAGTATCCATTATTCTAAGTCGAAGATTTATGTATTGTGATAGGCTTTGTTGTGTCATGATAGGTAGTGTTGTGGTATGTTGTGTTGTGTCAAGTGAAAGTGTTTTTTCCTGACCAAGTTAAGAAGGAGGTAAAACCACAAACAAGAATCTTCACGGCTTTGTATTGTTATAAATGTATAGCTCTTGCTTTGTATAAACGCTGTATGTGTTTGTTGTTTTTGTAATTGTTGTTGTTGCAATTGTTGTCGTCGTTGTACTTGGTTAATCATGTCGTTTTGTAAAAACGCATTTTTATTCCCATACTGTATACTTGTATTTTTTGAATGTGAAATTCTTCAGATCTCTTATGTTCTGTCTTGACCTGTCTTGTCCTGTTCTTTTCTGTTCTGTTCTGTTCTTTCCCTTTCTTTTCTGTTCTGGTCTATCTTGATCTATACCACTTATTCATTACATTAAGACATTATTGATTTATCAATAGGGTTTTTAAAAAAAACACCGCAAATGTCAAATTTAGAGTTTGTCAGGCAATTAGTATTTTACTACCATATTTGCAATCAAAAACGTTTTAGTTGCTGAACAACAATTATATAATATTGAGTTTAAACGTAAGAAGTGTAATTACGTGAGAACAATGATTATAATAATTATGCAATCATTTCCACTAGATCTGTCAATTAGATCACTTCGAACTTTTGTTCCATCTAACAGAATCTCAAACTTTCTGTGCTCTAGAATTATAACTGTTGTAGAGTAATAGGCGTTGTCGCTCCTTCAGAGTTGTCGCTCCTTCACTCGCTTTAAGAGAATGTAAGGAACGAACGACAACTCTGTGTGGAGATTGCATGTAATGCTGATAACACTACCTTTATTACTTAAAATCCAATGCATAATTTACAATAACTACTTTAGATTTGAGGTTTTCACACGGCACAGAAGTTCAAAAAAAAATTAAATGATATATTTTCCGACCGTTATTCGAGTCACCACATATACAACAGCTATGACATTGCACGATCACATGAACCGGTGCACCGTTCAATGTATAACATAGCAATTGTCCACTCTGAACCGTTTTTGCGCTGCAGCGTAAGGGACACAGAGTTATAATATCTAAAAGGTATATGTATTGAAGTTAATTTATGTAACGTTTTATAGTCAGATTTCAATTTATTTAAATTCATAATCTGTGTACACAAATTTCATGACATAAATGCATTCATGCTATTGATGTGAATAGGTAAAAAATATAGATTGATAAAGTCAGAAATTGCTGCTACAGGTCATCTGTAATCTGTAATATGTTTGAGTATCAAAGCACACTTTTTACATGACGTTTAACAAACTGTATTACATTGTCATATATTCAGATGTTAGGGTTTAAATGACTCGTCGTCACTGTTCTCTCCGCAAAATAATTCATAATTTCACCTGGATATCTCAAGATCCTCTTCCTCAAAATCGTCATTTAACCTTCTCCTTGATTGTAAAAACTCCGAAATAACCTTGTACGCTTTCAGCTTTAGTCTCTTGCGGTGTTTTTGTTGTTATCCTAGCATACACATCGACCGAAATATCTTTGGCAAGGCACACATAAATAGCTCTGTGAACACGTGCGAAACGACGTCCAGCTCTTGAAATTTATCAAATGTTTTCAGGAGTTTAACAGATACTGTTATAACAGTCAATACGGAAGAGAACTTCAATATTGTTATCATGACCTGGATGTAATGGAGGACGGAAGCGATATCTCCGCAATATTTCCGGAGCAGAGAGAGTCTTTAGAGGGTTGGAGTGGATAGAGAGATCTCTAATTCTCTGTCGTATCCGTTGCAGACGACGCTGTATGGCGGCCATATTTGAGAGAATATAACTTACTTAGGTCAACTACAATGTTGACTCAAACAACGTGCTCAAGAACTTGTTTATTCTTCCTACTGAGCGTGTTATTTTTTATGAAATGCAAGTAATTAACGTGCTCAGACTGAGCAAGTTAATAACGCGCTCAACAGGATAAACATACTTAACTATTTTCGAGAAATCGGGGCCTGATTACGTCCTCATAAACAGCTCTATATTAATCCTTTCTTTTTCTTTAAACTTTTCAAAGTCTGAGGACCAAACAACCAAAATGCAACCAAATATAAAACAAACTGACAAACCGACTATCGGTCCTCCAAAAAATAAAGAGAAACTCTTTATTGGCAAGCTCCGTACTAGCAATATTTGAACTAAAACCTAGAAATGCCTCCTTGCGGACGGCTTCTGTGACAAGTTCTTTGGTATAAAAATAATCGAGACAGACATGTTTTGTGGAAATAACCATTTGGAGTATAATAAAAAGGTAAAATATGCATATCAGGAATTGCCACATTCAGAAAAACAGCCTCCAAACACAGCCAAAAAAGAAGAGAGAGGGAGAGAGCATAGTTAATAAAATGATCAGTTTCAAAAAAGACACCACAAACAATTAACAAAAATGCGAACCCGGGGGGGGGTGTGACCGCCTTGGAACGGCTAGTGGCAAATCCAATTGCCACTTGGGGGTTAAAACCAGGTTCTAGTGTGCAACAACCTTACACTGGTTCCAACAGGTTCTCATGTCTCAAAACAAGTACAAATTGTCTTGGTGAAATAACTCCAAACCACATATAATAAAACATATGCGCGACAGTCTTGTAAAAAGTGGTATATCACGGTAGCACCTGTATAACGGCGAACAAAGAACGGACATGAGTTATTGGACCTGAGGTCGGGTTTTTTTCGGCGTTAGCTGTCTAAGCTCACTTTTGACCTAGTTTTTCGACCAATGAAATGTTGTAAATAATACTCGTATTCTCTTATTATGCAGAGGGAAAATGAAATAAACTATTTCGATTGGTAGCTATTTACACCAGAGAGGCATTTAGCAGGGTGGAGAGGTATCTAGTGGGATTTTTATTATTATGCAGCGGAAAAATCAAATAGATTAATTCGATTGGTTGTTAGTGGGTGTTGTATTGGAGGAAAAACATATTTACGATTTAAGTAACCAGTTAAGTCAATATTGATGGCTTAAATACAATATTATATGGAATATTCTTGGGTGTCAGGTAAACACTTGCATACAATACACAGTGTAAAACGAAAGAGAAGTGTAGATATTCCTAGTTCTTACTGGTTCCTTTCTAGTTCCTTTGATACTGATTGTTAATTTCAAGTACGAAATACAAGTTTATTGTAGTGTAGTGGCTAACACTCTCGCCTTTCAAGCGGAGGCCCCGGGTTCAATACTCAGGACGGACACTTTTTTCGGCGTTAGCTGTCTAAGCTCACTTTTGACCTAGTTTTTCGACCAATGAAATATTGTAAATAAAATTTATTATGCAGCGGGAAAATCAAATAGATTATTTTGATTGGTAATTAGTGGGTCTCGTTAATGATTACCGTAACGATTTTTATATTGTGTGTTAGTATTCACATGGCACTTATATGTTCGGGCATTTTCGTTTTTAAAAGCGATAATTGTATTGGAGAAAAAAGTATTTACGGTATAAATAACCAGTTAAGTCAATTGATGGCTTAAATACGATTTTATATGGAATATTCGTGGGTGTCAGGTAAACACTCGAGTACAATACACAGTGTAAAACGACAGAGAAGTGCAGATATTTCTGGTTCTTACTGGTTCCTTTCTAGTTCCTTTGATACTGATTGTTAATTTCAAGTCGAGATATTCAAATCGCCTTGGTGTAGTGGTTGTCACACTCGCCTGCTAAGCGGAGGCCCCGGGTTCAATACTCGGGAGGGACACTTTTTTTAAGTTAATTTACGTAAAAGTTGGTAGATTTCGCTCTTGTAACAAGTTGTTATTATTTTCATTTATTGTATTTTAATAACATTTATTCGTCATTAGTACTAACTCTACAAGAGTTATTTATGAAACTGAATAAATGTACAGTTAATGTTAGACATTCTTCTTTAATCGACGTATTATCACCAGACGAAATTTTTGCACGCTCTTTATTTCTTTCTTTCTTATATATAAAAATGTTTTCCATCAACGCCGTTTATCTTTTTTTTAAAGATATTTCTTGTTTAATATACCCGATATACTTTTACTGTCGACTAAACTAACACGTTCGGTCTTGGGTGTTTTTTACCTTTATCGAGCAAACATGTTAAACGATCTTAGAGGTAAGGTTTCTCCTCTCCGTGCTTTCAATTTTGTCAATCGGTTGAGGATTTTTCCAATGGTGGTTAACAAAAGAGAATGTTATCAGAATCAAAATATTTTAGTCTAGTTTAAACTATATCTAACGGTTAATGATGTTAGACTGTTAACACCATCCGAATATTAAACAATTGCCTTCTTGTTAAAAAAAAACTATTTGTATTGTATCGGCGATTTAAATCAAAAGTTACCTGTCTTGATATGCTTACATGCACAACAACTAACATAACATTGGTAGTGCAAAAATATAAATAAAACTATGAACGCGAGAAATGCGATGGACGGCGTTTTAAACTGTTGACACGTTTTCCAGAGTTCAGCACATACTTCACAACTGAAGATTTTAAAAATGAGAATGGAAACCAGTCTCAAATCTCAAGCATCTGATTGGCTGAAATGCTGAATATTTTCCATTCTCAGTTTTGTAACCTTGGGACCAGAAATGTCAACCCGGAAAGAAAATGTTTGAGTAGTGTCAGCATGGCCTGGTTATATTTAGGTTGTCAAGTGTCAACAGTCTGCATAAAAATGTCACTACTTAAACATCTCCGACTCATAATGATTGAAACTCGGTATCTTCAAGATACCAATTGATAAGATTTCGCGATTTAAACATTACACAACTATAAAGTGCAGTTGTTCAATATCCGCTTTAACGTTACGCAAATACTTAGACATGAATTATACAAGAATTAAGGCAAAAACATAGTTATCGTGGACAGGAATAAATAGAAGATTTAACGACAATTCAGAACCGTTTTATAGTACTATGAAGACAAAGCCCTGATAACGAGTCAAATGAAGCAGACTTAATTAGACCGGTTAATGATATAAAAAAAGAAAGTGTTGAAAACGAGTCCGATGAACCTGTTTATTACAGGAAAAGCAAAGCGCTGAAAACGATTCAAATGAAGCATACTTCAAGAAACCGGTTGATTATTGGAAAACCAAAGTGCTGAAAACGAGTCTTCTAAAGAATACTACATTAAACCGGGAAAATACTTAAGAAAACTGTGAAGTAAGAGATAGAAACCGGAAATTCCAGTGAAGAGACATAAAGGGCTGAGCCAATATAATAGCGACCTGGTTCCTTTTCTGTTAGCTTCCAAATATTTACAAAACTTGGTTTATATCAGTTTGATCTAAATAAGTCAAAGAGTATTTGAAACATTATTTTTCTTTTGTGGACATGGTGGAACATTGGACGGAAAGATAAAAAAAAATAATTATACGTGAGTTGTATCAGAACGCCGTTCAATTTAACAAGTTTAATCATTTGAAGACTGAAGCGTCCCGTCAAAAGAACATCAAAGAAAACCTAATCATCTTTGACACGCACTGATATTAATTTAATTTTTTTCATTACTCCCTTATCTATAGTACTTCCTATTTGATGACACGTTTAAGTAAATCGGAGGGGAATTTTAATCTTTTTCAAAAGTTAATTCTAACATTTCTAACCCGTAAGAAAATTATGTGCAAGAATCTTAAGGAAATCAAAAATGAATCAGTAAAAGAAATTTTAATATGCATTTATGTATACTTGAAAGAGTAATCTTGTATTTGACTTTCGAAAATATTGCGTGCATTCTTTTAACATTTAGATAAGTACACACCCAACAGAAGTAGGATTAATAGGTTTATGTCGAATATGTTGTCAGTTGCCTAGGATATACAATCAATTACAAAAAAATACTCGCATTAAGCAGGAGTAACGGCATCACACACTTTTAAGTTTTTATAGAACATACCCGGATTGAGATCTTCTTCTCAACCACATTCCTTTATTATAGTATTAACTTCAAAAGAATTCTGATTTTAAATGCGGAGAGAGAGCATGGTTAATAAAATGATCATTTACAAAAAAGACAAAAGACAAACAACAAAAATAAGAACCCGAGGGCATAACAAACGAGCAATTCATTTTGATTCAATATTTACAGTATTTCTGTTTCAAAAACGAATTCAGCAAAGTTGACATGAACTAAATGTACTATCAGACATTTAAAAATAAACCAATGAATAACTCAAACCTGTCAATCGCTAGGAATGCAATGCAATAAATAACCCGTTCACATTCTTTCCGTTTGGAATAACTAGAACCGGATTTAAATGTTAACGTGAAACGATAAACATGTACCATTCACTTCTGCATTTTCCAAGATATCCATACTTAGCGTTTTATTAGTTATTCTCAGCCATATATATGCATGTACCGGATATTTAAATAACGAGAACTTTACTGACAGTTCTCATAAAAAAATTAGTCATCATTACCCTTAAGTTACCGAAGTCTATAAATAATAGAATAAACTAAAAACTGTTATGTTAACTGATCGTTGACTTATATCAAAATCACAGTTAAATGCAACCTGCCTGCATTTAATTCATACTAAAATGCAAAACATATGTCGAAACATCGAAATGTCATATTGTGTCACAGTTGACTTACTTACTTTTGAGTTTATGCGAAAAATATATGAAATACCCATTTTAAAATACATAAACACCTATTTTGTGTCTTAATGGAAATGCAAAGTATGTCTCAATTTTCAAAAATCGCTTAGGTTAAATAACTGGTCAAATAATCATTTTATATTTTATTTTCTGATTAATATAATGAATACAAACACTGTGATAATGGATCATCTTTATTTCATAATTAATGATACAGTGACTTTTTAATCGTTACTGTTTTAAATCCGACTCGATGGTAATCATCTGTCCATTTAAGTTTTCCGGTGAAAATACCAAGTCAGTATCAATGACACGTGTTTGTCAGTGCCTCTGATCCGGGAAATCCTTGCGGAACACACGTCAAACCGCTAGGTAGGAACACGAAATCTAGTTGACAAGCTTGGACAAAAGACTGTCCATTGCCATCACAATGGACAAAAAGATGAGGGTCACAATGATGAGGGAAGATGGACTGGCTAAGAGCTCCGTGTTGTCTGCAAGGGTTGTAGGTCGTGGGTACAATACAGGTTTGGTCAGTTTGGTCCCATACGTAGCCATGCTGGCACTCCTGTTCCCAGGGATGTCCCCAAATATCGCAGTGAATGTATTTGGTGTCATTTCCAGGATATGGAAAGAATAAGTTCCCTAAAATTAATGAATCAAGACTACTAGTATATTCATTAAATTTATTCTAGGACCGCTTTAGAAAACAATTTACGGTTTGCTACTTAGACCTCTGACAAAACTGTTTGCTCTGGCAAAAGAGACATTTTCAAGTTATTATTGTTTACATTTTAATAAAAAAAATCAATAGTTTTAAAATAATATGTAAGATCATTATAAAACATAAATAAGCCTTTACATCTCAAATTTCATTATAAGAAAAGGAAGATTATTTATTTAGTTGTGAATATATTGGCGTTGGGTACAACTAGATCAGTTTTTTGGATTAGTCCAACAGGTACCGATTATCCGGGAAAAGTCTCCAGTCAGGTTTACAAAGAGTTTTGCTCAAGTCCAGTATAATAGATGAAAAGGGAACTTTGAAGACCCTCGATCACGACATATATGAAAATATTGCAGGCTCGGTTTGATTGAGCCTGTTCATGGGCAAAGGTTCACAGAAATAATACCTGCTAATATATTCTGCCTTGTGCATGGATTTGTAATGCTTTCTTGGACACAAGTTGCAGAGAGTATCGCACCTACTAGCGTACACATTGAGCATCTTGCATGGAACACCTTAAAATGAAAAATAACTGATTTATTATTCGCAAAATTATGGTGGATAGATTAGTTAAGTAAGCAGTTTAACCAACATTTCTTGTTCTTGTCTCCAGTTACATAACGATTACAAAAAGTTTAGTCTCATCAGTTTCTAATTGATAAATTTCAAGGTAAACCTTATCATTATTATAAGACATGCGCAACCTTTCTTTTACTGATAACAACACTGACTATATGTACGGAGAGACATTTTACGGCCGCCACACTGCATTAATTGCGCTTCTATTTCTATTTCTTCAGGGTGTACGACTCCCTGGAACGTTGTGATATATTATACATCAACTAACTGTCAGATACCTCGTTTTGTGGGCAGTATGCCACATACGTTTTCCCACTCAGATCACAAAGGATAAACTTGTTAGCAGACGAGGGGTGTGGGAACTTCATGTGACCCGCTAAAATATTGTCCCGAGTACATGGGCTCTGAAACTTCCAGTTTTCTAGCACAAAAGAAGGAAGTTTCAACATATTTGTCATTATATGAAAATGACTTTCTTTTTTAAATAGCTAATAATAATTCAATATTTGTCAAACAAAATGTCTAAGAACGCAAAACCATAAAATAAACTTGAGATTGTAAAATTAATCATAAATTTAAACCATTTAAAATAAGTGCTAATTAACATTGTATTCAAGAGTTTACGATTTTTATGTCTGTTTACCAAAAATACATATATTAATCAAATGTAATTAGTGGAATTGCATGTAACGGTAACCAAACTGGAGTGTACCTGTACAGTTGAAGAAAGTTTCAGTACATGGAACTTGGTTCAAACCTTCATAACAACGCACAGAGCCACCTAAAAATTAAAAAATGTCTTATCAGTTATCACAGTTCTTTTACATACATGAACTATATTACCAAACTAGATAATAATGTATTAAAATAGAAACAGGAATAAGTAAAGTAATTACAATATAATTTCAAACAACGCTGCTTCTTTTTTCGACTGCCTAGATCATCACTACAGTAGCTTAAACTAAGAAATTAAGAATATGTATTCTGCTCTAACAGACTCTTCCAGGGTATCAAACAATACGAATATGTATTCAAGCCCCCCTATGAAATGGCCTGGTAATCCACTTGAGCCGAATACAATATCCAAGATCATGACCGTGCAGGAATAACCGTTTTGTATTGACCCATTTCAAAAAACAATAACTAGATTAAGTTATTTCAAAAGATAAAAAAAAATCCGAAACACTTGTATGATAATCTTACCACTTTCCGGATTAGGTTCTGAAGCAAATAAACAGATTCGTTAATTAACTGACTAGTCAAAATGTTGTCAAATAACATAAGTTTAATTATTCAACGAACACTGTCCTTTCTCCAAACACTTATGAAAATTATAAAAATCATTCTATTTTACTTCACGTTGTTCAAATAAGAAAAATAGAAACATCGCATTCTAAAGGTAAGTAATTTTAACGATCCGTACCTAACGGATAAAACAATATTTATAACTGATATAATTGGGTATATGCAATTTGAAGGAATCAAACCTACGAGTTCGGAATCTCCAGAATGACGGGTCAAGCAATGCTGCAGATTCGGCTCCACAGTAGCTCTTTCCTTGCACCAAACCTGTTGATTTATTTAGTTATATATAACACGATATAGTTATTACTTGAAACCAAAATATATGTTACTGATGTCTAACGTTGGTTCTCGTTTGTTTATCTCCTTCTGCTTCAACAAATATCTGTTGTTGTTTTTGTTCGCAATCATGAACGTTACTGTGAAGTGAAGAGTAACTATATTACCATGTTGCATAAATGCAAGGCGTTACTAAACCTCATAAAGTAAGCAAACAAAACTAAACTTAATGTTAACACTTACTTGCATATCAAGATAAGATCGAATTGTGGCATTTAATGTCTTTAAAAGTTACTTTTATACAGCAATCCATGACATATTAAATTTCTGTTAAAATGATTTTCATTAAATTTTGATTCACCTGTCCCGAAAGATCTCCAAAAAATGCAGTATCACAACATCGTTTACTTTTTAATTAGTTCTTCAGCTCTTGCAAGAATATGTGTAGTTGTCAAAAATTGCAAACTGATGACAAGAAACTATGAAGTCCAATGTATCTAGTCTATTTACTGCAAGTTCTAGCCAAGTAAATGTACTCCGAAGTAAACATTGCAATATTAAAAAAATACAGCATTACTATTCCAATTATTATTATTTTGATATAAAATTAAGCCTGACCACGTGTTTGGTGCTACACGGACCTTATTAGTTCAAATAAAACTCTACCAAAATTCAAAAACACAAAGCAGATAAGGACGATATCATTAAGTTATCTGGTAGGGATAATGGTAACCTTGACCAAATAAGAAGTAATATTCTTGTCCTGGCTCCAGATTCCCTGAAGTGCTGAATTGAAGAGTTGCAGTGTTAGCCCCAAAGGTATACTTCACGCCAGATGAGTTGTACACGTCAATCACCTCTACTAGGGTTCCATTAGCGTAATAAAGGTAGATGTAGGCGGACTTTGTTGGTGCTTTGGACTGCAATGTTGAATTTTAAGGAATGTTTCTTATTTTGGTGCGGTTCATGCAGATTTGACGTGCACGCGAGAGGTGGCAAATCCATAAAGCGCGCAAGCGCTTTATGGTAAATTTGCCAGCTCTCGCGTGCACGTCCAATCTGCATGAACCGCACCAAAATAAGAATCATTACTTATATTTACATTTTATTCATTTTTTTCATTAAATAAACTTAAGTCGACCGCTTTCAAAAATTAGCATTAAGTGAAAAGGGGGAGTAATACGTGGGAGTTTTCAATAGTAACAGCCATGACGTTACTGACGTCATTACGGGTCATGCGGTTCATGCAAAATGACAGAATTTTTTTAAACGAAGAAATCAATAGGAATGTAAATATATATGATATGAATGCAAGAATAATTATGTGCGTATAATAGTCAACGTTTTATTAATCAGTAAATGCCTATTAGTTAAAAAGTGGTTTTGGTTTAACTGAAAACGCGTAGAGAAGATCTGATTTGTTTTGAATAACTTTATTAATCACTAAGAGGGCATAAATTGGTGTTTCTTAGAAAAATGCTATATACCTCTTGGTCAAACTCTATGGACCACAATTTCTGATTTGTTGGTACCACGGCACTTGACGGCGATTTGGAGTTTCGAATTATGTTTGCCGGCGGAACTGAAACAAGAAGAAATAATTAACTTTGTACTTCGCATCACCAAGTTTCCTGTGTCAGTTTGAGCTTTTTATGGCAAATATCTTTGTACTGGCATTGACCGTACTTGACAAATGACCATGACCATATGCTATAGATTATTGGAATATGGTACAATTCTCAATAAGTTAAAACTTTATGTGGAATGCGTTAAGAATTGTCTTACCCCCTGCAAGTAATGTGATACATCTCTGGTCACTTGACAGCCTAAAATAATATAGTTTGTCATTTTACGCAATACTGTACAACGTATACACCTCGTCCTTTGGGAAGGATCGAAATTGTACTGTCTACTTGTGTAAATATATTGAGATGAGTTCAACCCAAGGCTGGGAGCTGTAGGCAGCAATATGCATTTCCATAACTGCCAATCAAACCGAGCCTGCAATATTTTCATATTTGTCTTGTTCGGTTGCTTCCGAATTGTCTTTTTCATTTTTTGAAGATAACGCTAATAAATAAGATAAGATATTTTCACTTTATCAAATATTACAAAAATAAGAAAAAACACGTTTAATTAAAACTTACTAGTTATTAATTAGTTTAGGTGTTCCTTTTCGTCTACTTATACTGCATACAATGCTTTTCTTCATGATGAAAAACGTATTGATTAAACTTTGCAAGAAAACAAACGCAGATTTTACAGAAAACTAGACGAGTTTTAGGAGTAAATACCCTGCATCATCGACAGCGGTAAAACAGAAGACGTTGTTCACTGTATCCGTGTTGTTGGGGTTCCACTTAATGTTGATGTGCCAGTTTCCAGTGAGGTTGGAATGTTCTAAGGAAGACTTCACTAACCCAAGCGGAGATATGGTGTTCAGTTCCGATATTCTTTTAAAGAGACAAAGAAAGACAAAGTCATTATACAAAATACTACATTGGGGTTTCTATTTGATTAAATAACAATTTGATATTTGATCAAAAGAAAACTTTTTGGAAAGCTCTTATTAGCAATGTTCTTCTAATACAATCACACCTATGTATTTAAGAATAAATTTTAAGTGAATTGAAGGGTGTTTATTCGTACGAAACACGACATTACCCGCTTTGTGAACCACTTTCAATAGTAATAGTTGTTGAAAAATCGGTATCATTTTTTACACCAACACATGCTTTGTCTGGTAAAGTCAGGTTGACAAACTTCGGTCGTTCACGTTGATAAGTGGCACAGCTGCCGTTTGTTCCGTTTTGTTCTTCAACAGATACAATAAACTGGAGAGGTACGCTACTTAGGGGCTCGGGGGAGATCATGTAATTGAAATCCTCGATCTGTATCGCCACTGCAAACCAACCTTTCTCATAGATTGCTGAATATTTAATGGTGCACGAGTCCTGGAAACAAAATAAAAAAAGTATAGCTCCAACAAGACTGGGACGGTGAAATAAATAAACTAATGATTAGTTTTCTCTGACTTTCCAGCAAGCTGAAACAAGGCCATCTGATAAACCCCGTGCAAGATAAGTCTCGACGTATTCGGACTACCATAAATTTGTAATAAATTAATCGCAAATTGCTACGTAATTTTAAAAATGGGACAACCTCTCTTTTGACTAACAACGTCCTTCTGGTCAAAATCTCTCACACGAGAAATATGCCATTTCGTTTAACAATACTTCTCATATTTAATATGTTTCTACTCTATGTTTTAATGGAAAATCGTCGCATTTATGGTGGACTGAAGTTAATTCACCATTGCAACTTGTTTGTTCAAAGGATGACTTCTAAAGAGGTTGGTGCAACCTAGAGCCTGTTTTGACTATTTGCACTGATCACATTATGAACTCATGCCCTCTTTTCCTCTCTGCTTTTTGACTGTGTTTCCTGACTGCGGCTATAATAGAAATGCTGACTGCTCATTTTTTATAACATAGCATGACTGTTAATATCCTATTTTTAGATATATTGCAGTTTCATAAAATGTTGTATTTTATATACAAAATACTCATCTGCCTGAAAAAAACTACAAATATATTGCTGTTACAAAGAAACTGCAATATCAGTCTCCTAGTAATGGAGATACAGTGTCCTGCAAAAGTTTTTTGACAAGATATGTAGTCTGAAATAATGCAGAAATGTCATTTTTACCATGTTCATGTATAAAAGTGTGTAATATTGCAAATCAACACTTCAAAAATAGTTAACTTATCATTTTAAGGTATTATGTCGTATTATTCATCATTTATCATTTTAGAGCATTTTTGAATCATAAAAAAGTTTTAAACTTGTGTTTGTGTAATGCAGATGGTTATCCAAGAACATTTGGAGGGCAGTAAAAATAATCTGGATCAAAGTTTTATTTAATAACTTACCTCATCTAGAATTGCGTTCGGAAAAGTACCGTTCATGAACGCAGTTTCGTTCATGTTTGCCCATCGGCATTTGACAATATCGCCGTCTTCGTCTAAAACTGAAAATAATTTATATTTTAATTTATATATTTTAGACGAATGGAAAAGAACCTAGGAATACATACATTTAAAGTGATGACGAGTACAAATTCAATTCATTTCAATAACTGCATTAAACTATTAGTTGTGTTAAAGTAATTTTATTTTAGCGGAATAGTTTTATAAAAATACTATGTTATGAAAACGAATTTTGTTCTACCTGGAAGACGGATTGTATGGTTACATCCGCGTTGCAATCTCTGAATTGGTGTGAAGTCAATACCGGGAGAAGTGTTCATTTTCCCTGTATCTCTTCGAAGGGTGGTGTTCACCTTAACAACAACCCGCCAGCTAGAGCCGCCTCCCCATACAAGTTCACCGATCCAACAACACCCGGTGAACCTGAGAAATTATTTTTGTAAACCGAAATCACTAGTTTCAAAATATGATATCAGCATTAGTATTAAATACACCAGCCACGGCCAGAAACAGACACAGTTGCAGTCGGGTAAAAAGAATGTAATCTACAGTTTAAACCTCCAGAGGCATACTTTTTTGCCACTGACCGTTCCAAGGCGGTAACTCCTTCAGGCTCTCCATTTCGTTAACTGCCTCTTTTGACATTGGTCATTTTAAAATATTTACATTCCAATTGAATTCTTCGTTTTAAAAAAATCGGTTCATTTTGCATGAACCGCATGACCAGTAATGACGTCAGTAACGTCATGGCTGTTACTATTGAAAACTCCCACGTATTACTCCCCCTTTTCACTTAATACTAATTTTTGAAAGCGTTCGACTTAAGTTTATTTAAAGAAAAAATGAATAAAATGTAAATATAAGTAATGATTCTTATTTTGGTGCGGTTCATGCAAATTTACGCGCGCTTTATGGATTTCCCAGCTCTCGCGTGCACGTCCAATCTGCATGAACCGCACCAAAATAAGAATCATTCCTTAAAACAATTCTCTCTTTTTCCTCTCTCCAGAATGCTCGAAGGCTGTATGAAGTGGCTGTGTTATCCGAGTGTGGATTTTCCTGTAATTCATGTTTCACTGTTTTGCTACATTCTTTTGTAGGAACCAACATTAAAATATTTAATTCGCTAGGCATTGCAAAAACAAACAATGTATTTCGACTTAAGATTTCTAATAGTTTTTTTTAAAAAGCGTAAATAAACGTATGATAGTTTACAGCAAAGGGTTCCGCTTAGTTCGACTAAGATGTAAAGGCATCAAAACTCACGCAAACTCGTAGTAGGTTCTATTATTCTGTAGTGAAAATGGAATATGTCCCCTTCCAGATTGCCAGTCTTCGCTTATGCTGAAATCAGTGCACTGGTAGAGAAATGGGTAGGAGAAAGAAGGGTAGTAGTACGGATAGTGCGAATAATCTCGTTCAAGGGACAAATAACCCTCGCCAGAGTAGTTAAGACCGGTAGCAATGGCAACTTTGTCACATTCAGGGTGTTGTGATGTTCGTCTCCACGACTGTCTGTTGTATATGTCGATCTATAACGTACAATGTATATAGTACATGTAAAAGCTTTCTAAAAACAGATTTTAAAAATGGTACATTTCATCAGTCAACTTAAGACATAAAATTGAAACAGAGATTCTGCGAGCTTCAACACATGTAACTTTCCTAGTTATTATTATCACGTTAATTAAAATGCCATTTCGTTGTGTTCAGATATTTTTAGATCTGTAATTAAACAACACATACTTATTTTTCAACTAAACACTATGCCGAAGTTACATGGGTTAAAAAATGATGTTTGTCCTAAATTTCGTCAATCATCTTCCCCAATATCAAAGGTCGCATTAAAGTGGCATCAAATGCATAGCTGAAAACTAAAAATAACTCAGTTTTGTTTAGCATAGATTTTGAAGGATTTAATTTAATAGACTGTTGCAAAACGAAATTTAATCAGCGAACTTCTGAGGATATAATTCTGAACAATTAGCGTGGAAAAAGAAACTGCTAATATTAGGGGTAAAAGTAACAATCATAAGCAAAAGCCGCTAAAAAAAAGAAAAGTAAACTCGTTGGCCTGTTCAAATGAAAATTTCTGAAGCTGTCAAAAAAAGAATAGTTTAAACACACAATGTTCACTTTTGAATAGTGCAGTGCATTGTTGGTGTACTGGCTTTATTTAAAAAATTCAATTTGAGTAGTCAAAATCAACGGGAGAACGTTGAAATAGGAATTGATAATTTATTACAGCATTATCATAATCATCATTAATTTAAAACATATACATATTAATACAATGTTAAATGCTTTTTAAGAATATTGAGATTATCCACAATTATCATGCCTATAATCATGCTATTCAATAAGTTTTCAAAATAAATGTTTTTGCTCTTACCGTTTTTCCATCAGCGTTCAGTTTCCAAGTCATGATTGCCCCACGGAAGTGTGAACCCAGACACACTGCTGTAACCACGAGTATTATGAAGTGTGTCCGAATAAAACTAACGTCCATGGCCAAACGTCTTCCAAACTAACCACTATGTTACGAGTACTTAAAAGAAACTGCGCGAATTTTTATCACTTGTGATGGTTCTTGTCCAAATTCCGAAGTTTCTATACATCCGATTGGTCGGATAATTAGGTGGTGGGTTTTTGCTTCATAAATCGCTACAGATATTCCTATTTTGTTATTTAAATATTTAAATTATTCCATTTCTAGGTAGCAATAACATAAATTAGCAGGGGTGCCGATATATCACCATTTGACGTTTATTCTATCATGGACAAGGGCTTACTTAAACAATTTAGGCTTTGTAGAAATTGGTTTAAGCTACGATCGTATCTGAATAGAACATTCTCTGAACATGCAAAGTCAACAAAAGATGTTGGCATTTTTTTAGGTTAAACAAAGATAATGAAACTTAGTATGTATTTTATGAATAACTTGCCAATAAAAAAATAATTCCTGCCTTTTAGCTTTTTCTTAAAGAAAAACACAAAGAAAATGTCATATTTAACCTATATCTCTCTCCGTCAGTCCATCCGTCCGTCCGACCGTCTGTCTGTCTATTTCTCTCTCTTCATTTTCCATTCCATTCGTCTTCAAAAAATGAAGGATAAATGTTTTGTATTTAATTACTCAATGGAGAAGGGTTTATAAAAAAGAACTATTATTGTTTTCTTTTGTTTTTTAATACGTTGCAGGAAATTTATTGACCATCGTTAATTTTGCGGGGTTTTTTTTTCGGAATAAATACTTTTTAAACCAATATCATGATATATGTAAAAATGTAAGTCAAGACATAACTTGGAAAGCTGATCAAATTGAAAAGCGAACTGAAACTATTTTTTTTTTCGTATACAACAGGCACATTTGTTATAAATATTAATTCAACCCTTTACATTTTTGAGGATCTTAACTTTAAGCTGTCTAACTAGTAAATTATTCACGTTTCTATTTGGGTCACGTCACGCGAAAAGACTATGTCTGTAACATTTTTTAAGATATTTAAGTCGTTAATATATTTGGAAAGAACTTACAAGTTTTATCATTTCTCCGTACATGTAATAGTTAATTTTGTAGCACAATTTCACTATATAATGTTATTTTTATTGCAAAATGCATAATTAGAAATATCGTCTGCTCATTTTTGTGACGTTACGTCAAGGAACAACATCAATTTTCCCAAGACACATTTTCCCATTTCGCGCCCCGAGCCACAATTTGTTTCAAAGACAAGTAATGATAAGCGTCTCAGATCCTGGAAATCCTTGTTGCACACATGTCAAACTACCGGACAGAAACAAACAATTCTGTTGACAAGCTTGGACACATGACTGCCCATTCCCATCACAATGTACAAACAGGTGTGGATCACAATGATGAGAAAAGATGAACTGGCTTAGAGCTCCATGTTGTTTACAAGGGTTGACGGTGGTCGCAACTGTACATATTTGGTAAATCTGGTCCCATATGTGGCCATGCTGGCATCCCCGTTCCCAGGGATGTCCCCAAATATCACAGTGAATGTATCTGACGTCATTTCCGGGATATGGAAAATAAAGATTGCCTGCAAACAAATAATACATTTGTCGTTTTATTTCTTTAAAAAAACAATAATGTTTATGTTTACATTTAGAATAACTTAGTGTTATAAAATCTATAAAACATGGGTACTGAGTCACTACAAAAGCCGTATACGAATATTCGACGTCAAAACTCTACCTGCTAATATATTCTGCCTGGTACATGGATTCGTAACAGCTTCTTTATCACACGTTGCAAAAAGTATATGGCCTACTGGCCTACATAGGGCGCATCTAGCATGGAACACCTTAGGCCAGAGAAAAAAATTATAAGATTCTCATCCGGATTTTGGGGAAAAAGGGGGAGGGTGGGCCCTTTTTTATTTTCAATTTTTTATTAACGAAATACCTCAAGAAGGTATTTCGAGATAGTCTAAAACCCGTTCTGTCCGGAACAGAATATGTTTCGATTTTTTTACCAATAAAATTTTTTGGGGCGGGTGGTTTTGGACACGGGCGGGCGGGGGGATGAGAATCCAAAATATTTTTTTCTATTGCCTTAAATACAATAAATATTAATGGGACACCATAGACACTGTTTCAGCTGACGAGTACTTACGATACATGTATTCGATTCCGAATGATAGAACACGGTCTTTTTCAGTATTTATCAAATTGGATCATTTTCTTGCACCTAATTGACAGTCTTATCCTTAAATTGAATGAAAACAAATTGAAATATATGTTCAACTTCTTTTTGGCAGTGTTGGCCGTCCGAGAAGAAACTGTTCCAAAAGAAAGCTACAGCGCTCACATAGAATTCACAAACTAACTTTAGAATTGAAAGATGCAATGTATGTATAAATATAAAGTGCGCTCGCGTGCGTGCGTGTGTGCGATTTCCACATTGATGACAACCATGTTTCTATTTAAAAAAAACAAGTATTTATAACATTTTAATAGTAAAAATAGTAGATTTTATAAAACACATTTTATACAACATTCAATCACCACTCGTCATTAGTTATGCGCATATCTTTCTATATATGAATAATTTCGCCCGCAAACTTTGTATTTTTCTAAAACATTAACTGGTAAAGGTGTACGCTGCAAAACACACAATCGAGAGAACACCAATCATCTAAATCCGAATTTCTTCAAGTCTTTTCTAATCTTTAGTGGAATCATCATTTCGATTCGTTCTTTCTCCTTCTTTTCCTTTTCTATTCTTTCAAGTTCGTGTAATCTTTCTTCCTCAATTCTCTTCTTCGATTTAAATCCAACACCTTTCTTCGAACATGTCGCAATGGGTGTTGTTGGCAGTTTCGGCGACTGTCTGCCATTTTCGCATATGCCATTTGACCCGGAAACAGTTATTGACCCGGAAGTCAGTTTTCGGGTTTTCTGCTGCTCTTCCATCATGGCGTATTCTTCGATATCTTTGTCCCAGTCCCAATCGTCTACGTCATCACACTTCCGGCGGACACTCAGATCAACGGTCTTCTTCTCTGGTTTTTGAATATCTGAAAAATTAGGAGTAAATATAACATTGTTAGTAATAGTATCTAATATTATAACAATAGAGGGGTTTTTACTCATATAATATACATGATAACATAATCGGAATGTCACTAAACCGATTATGGATTCGATCCTGTGTTAGTTGTCAAGTCAGGTATTCTCATTTGTACCGTCAAAATCGTATTACGTACATAAGATACTAGTGCTCCTTTTGTGTCTTCGACGTGCAGCTATTTCCTGAGTCTATATATCGCTTTATTCCATGGGTTATGTCAGTTATCCCATTTATGAACTGTTGGTTTAGATGCAAATCAGCCTGCACATCCGTCTATTTTGTAAGCTTTTAGATTCATGACCAGTGTAGATCAAGATCAGATGGAACGGATGTATGTGTGGTCGCACATGCGATTAAACCAGTATTTATTGAGTTAACGGTTTAAATAAGGCATTCAAACAACAAGGGTTTATGTTGTAAATATGGCTTGCTACTCCAAAACTAGCATATAAACTATAATAAATTATAAAATGGCCCGATACTTTTACAGAAAAGAATGTTTTTTGCCAGTAAAATATTTTAATAGTATACTTTACATTGAAATGTTCATTTTTTAAGAGCCAACACCCACCTGACTCTTTGGTATGTCTCTTTGCCACTTTTCCTGTATTGTCAAAACTCAGTGTAGCTTTTAATGGCTTGGGCGTGTTGTCTTTTAGCCTCTGTGCTTGCTGCCGTCCGTGTTTTCTAAGCATTTCTCGTTCATTCTGCCAGGCAACTTCTTCTTTCGAACGCTTTGCAGTTGGAGTATGATTTGCAACACGCGTACCCTGATTTCGAACTTTAAATTCTGATTTATGATGCATATCATTGCCGTAACTATTGAGACTGAGAACAACCGGAGGGGCGTTAGAGACAATTTTGGTATAGAGTTCCCTCCCTTTCTCCAAAGCTGCGTCACATTGTGTTGTACTTTGAATAGACTTTGTTCCATTATGTTGAATCGTCGGCGGCAATAAAGTATCGCTGCATACTTTGCCCAACTGTGGTTCTTCCTCTGTTATTTTAGGTTTCGAACAAGGCAAAAGAATGTGACCTCCTTCGATTTTCGGGACTCGAATACCGGTACTCTCAGATTTAAGGCCTTGAATATTTTCAAGTTTCGCGACATGACCACTTTCCGATTTGTCTCCATTTTCGACATCTGGCTTTGGAACAATCGAACTTATAGGTATATCCGGCAAGCGTTGGGCCCTCAAGGGTGGTAGTTTGTTAGGCTTACATACGGATGCGATTGGAGCAAGCGGCTGGCGAGGGGCGGGTAGGCGATCATTTGCAACCGTGTTATCTAAATAAAAGAAGTTTAAAAACTGTAACTTCAGTCTATTACTACATATATTGCAACTTCAATCAGATAATACATATATTTCATCGATCATTTTCATAAGCCAAAAAGATATTGGCATTAAAATAACTACTAAAGAACCTTAGTTCAAACTTACTTTGAATAGCGTTGTCTTTCTTTAGTTCACGTAACCTGTAAAAAAAAACAAAAATAATTTTCGGTATGGCTGTACTCAGAAAATACATCACAACTGGCAAAAATTTGAAAAGAAGAGAGCATGACGCTGCGTCGGATGTGGTCCCAAGAGTATAAAACCGACGATTGAGAAAAGACTCAAATCTCTAGGATCTGACTGCTGAGACTTGTCACCACTTCAGCAAAACAGAATCTTGAGATTTGAGACCGGTCTCTAAACTCAGTCTTATAATCTTTGGCAGTAATGTTGGAACTAATTGCAAACCATTTGGGTACATTTGTATCTTTTTTCTGATCTTAATATGCACATTTATAGCAACATGATTATGTGTTTATATCAAAAACAAAGATTGTTTCTTTTTATCAAAAATCATAGGTACATGTATGAACTGTAAAGACAATAGAGAATTTTTTTTATTTTCGGAACAGTTCCTTATGATCTAAAAACGTGTGGTGATGTCACTTAAAAGCTTAATTAGTTTAACACACTATTCCAGGGGAGGGTTCAGAAATGGATTCTGAAGGTCGCTTGATCCCCTTTTTGGCAGCAATATTTTATTTTATGGGATTTTTGTCAGAAAGTTGTAAATGATTATGAAGCCACCCTTAGGCTGTCCTAAACGAACACTTTCTAGAAATCTTATATAGGATCTTGCTATTCTAAATATAAAACACGCTACGTAAAATATTCTCTATAAGTTTTGAATCATGTGACCATATTGCTGTCGTATTAAGACTTATAACTGCTAAACCTATAGAATACGAACATTAAATAATGTAGATCCAAAACATTTTTAGAGATTCTTCTCTTTTTTGGTGTCTACCTATCATAACTGAAATCATTATACATGTATATAATATTCTAGATCGTGTTGTTGGTGATTCTTTGTTTTTTGTTTATAGTTGTTGTCGTTGTTCGTTTTTGTTGGTTTGTTGTTGCTATTTAGTAGTAGTAGTAGTAGTAGTAGTGGTGGTGGTGGTGCTATTTAGTCGTAGCAGAAGTAGTAGTAGTAGTAGTAGAAGTATTAGTAGTAGTAGTAGTGGTGGTGGTGGTGGTGGTGGTGGCGGCAGCGGCAGTAGTGGTAGTGGTAGTATAGGTGGTAGTTGTAGTAGTGGTTTTAAAACGAAAGAAAATAAATGTCTGCATATTAAGACATTTGCAAAATGCTTCCATGTTGCTCTTATCTGCGGTGAAGTTTTTTCTGTCAGACCTTTTTCATTTCTCGATGAAAAACATTTCCTTGAACAACTGACTGTTTTAATAAACTCCGGGATCGACAAAAAGACGTTCTTAAGGGTAACTAACTTCTCTGTGTTAGTAAACAGCAAAGTACGAGATAACATTGACATGTATCATTATTTAACATGTGTCGTTATTAATCAGTTAATGGTATTTAACAAACGCCGTAAGCACCATTAAGAATTGTTTCGATTAAGTCAAATGTTTCATATCTAGTGCACACGTTCTTGACAATTTCTAAAATAACTAAGTTCATTGACCAAGTGGTTAAATCTGTATGTTAAAATTTATTGAAGTTATAATAAATTTAATTCATTGCTTGCCGGTCTTGCTCACAAAACATGATCATAAACACGTTTTAAATAATGTATAACAATACTTTAGATGTTTCGAACAGCAATTCCAAAAGTATTTATGCGCTCAAGATCATAAAACTAAATCTGGAGACCAGTCTCTCTGGTAGTTCAGAATTTATTCATTGGATCCATCTATCTTCCTTTGATGTCAAACCCCTCACGGAGACGTAGAAGTTCATCCGAATCAGCCACTATCATATTTGAAATCCATAATCCCTGCCTACTCAACGTTTGAATGAACAATCTATGGTTAGTTACTTTGGATAAAAACATTTAAAATTTATTATACAAACCTTGACATTGTTTCTTGTTGATCTTCAATTTCGTAGAATATAAACGCAATAAAAATGTTTCACTCTGCCCGCGATAGCGTCAATAGCAACGATGCCGCTTGATTACTTTACGACGTCCGTTGATTACGTTACTACGTCGGTTCATTAAGTTACGTCATTCTGATGTAAGAAACATAACGTTAAAATTCTATTTTTTAAAGAAGGCATATGTGGTACTGATGAAACTAGTCGATGTTATCAATGATTATGATACTTAAAAAAAAAGAAAAATCATTTGAGCGCAATTAAAAATCGGACGTTCATTCTTTTTGTTATATATAAGGAAATAAAATGAGAAAATGTGAGGTGATGCTTTAAAGTCCTGGGAATGGCTTATTTTGGTTTTTTGCAGTAACAAAACACTCTATGATAAGACAGATAAGTGATCCCCATCAGGTCACAAGGTATAAACTTATAAACGGAGGAGGGGTGTGGAAACTTCGTGTGGCCGGCGAGAACACTATCCCGGGTAGAAGGACTTTGGAATTTCCAGTTTTCTAAAAATATAACACAATATGGTTATTTTCTACATAATGATGCACGTACATTGAACTGATTTAGAAGTAAAGTAAAATCCCTCTATTTAGGTGAGCGTACACTATTGCGTTTCCCAATATGTTCTATATAGAGTCTTGGGAGTCTCCTTGATTTATTTACTTTTAGAGAATATCAGGCATGGTCTTCTGATGAAGTTTGAATATAAATCTACTTAAAAACATATATTCAATGCCACCATGACTGTAGGTTTCTGCCTCAAATTTCAATTTGAAGACTATCACCCTTGCCTATTGGCTAAATTTACTTGTGGCTAACCTGTTTATAGGCATTATTATAAAAGTTTTTTTTTTCTTATCCAAAAAGTTTTGGATAATGAAGTTTGGTTCCAACAGCTGCAGAAATACACAATTTCTGTTTTTTTAGAAGGAGTTTTATGTTTTCTTTAGCTATATTGGCCAATCAGCTAATGTTTCTATAGAGTCTTACGGGTTTCCCCTAAATTATTTTTAACCAACCGGAAAGCAGCTTTTATTTAGTGTACACTGACCTTAACTACTTAGCCACCTCTGGAACTGGGAAAAAAGTGGTCTTAATATTGAGGTGGTCTTTACTCCGTAGTAGAAAATATTGCCCAACTGTTAAATAAAATTATTCACGTTTGACATTGTTACGCTTTGTGACAGTCTATATGGAGTATGTAGCCAGTCTATGTAGAATTTGCAAGGTTTTTGGTTTTCCCGGGTTTTTTGACGTTTCGCATGTAGTTTTCGTGCAAATGTGTCTTATATTCTGATTTTTCGTTATTTTGAATCACTCGAGGCTAGTATTTGACAGCGAATACATTATGGTTGCTTATTAGGTTACAATTATTAGATTGCTAATTTTTAAAGACAGTTAATGGACAGGCATAACATTGAAGTATGAAACCAACCGAACGGTCTTTTATGGCAATTCTGAGACTTGAAAAGGATACGGAGTGATTGCGAACTGAATTTAACAAAAGGTAAAGCGATTTAGATACACGTTTATTATTCAGTTGATTTGTAATAATTATTATCTTAAGGTGGTATCATTTGTTATGGAATAACTGAAGTGAGTTGGGTGTGTAAGATCCTAATTTTATGACAGTAAATTTGTTTCTCAGACTTCAAAGCTTCTTTCAGTTTGAAGTATCTTTGTGAAGCATGTGAATGTTAAATGTCATGCAAAAGTAAAAATATAAGAGAAATATATAGCAATTTCTTACCTTGATAAAAGACTTTCTATGGGAGTCCAAACTTCCTATACTTCAACTGATGTAAACAATTAATGCCACAGGAAGACAGTCCATCACAAGGTCAACAATGTCTTAGAAGATAATTCATTAAAGAACAGTAGAAATGCACGAAAACAACATTCTCCAAGTGACTGTTCAAAAAATCTTACATCCATATTTGTTTACAAGTTTATAAAGTAGGACTTCCCAAAATGCACTTGGTAATTGAAGGTATGGTGTACAATATAGGACATCACTTTGAGGTTTCTGATAACATTCCAAATAATATTTACTAAAGAATACGTATTTTCTACTAGTTTTAGAAGTGTTTTTGAAATGTTGGAAGGCTAATAATATCATATTATTAGGTAAATTAGGTAAACAGTCTTATGCATTGTAAAAATACTTCTCACCAATGTTTTAAACCCACCCTCTAGGTACCTGTTTCACTTGTGATCACATATTGAACATTTATTTATTACAGGAAACAGTTTTCTACATAGTATTGTATCGGAATGTTTCGTCAATAATAATAATACATGTTAGTATTTTTTTCAGTCTAAATAAAGCTAATCGATTTTGCTATAGTTGGATAGCAATAAGGTATAAGAGGGCGTTCAAAAAGTTTGCAAAAAGTGCTACAATTTGTTTTTAAATTGTACAAAAAGCAAATTATCTTTCTGATTTCGCAGATTTGGCTATGTTGCATAATACTAAATTATTTTACAAAAATTATTGCTATTTATATTTTCGTAAGAAAATGGCAGTCTCTATGGCAACATCGCTCAACGTAAATGGGACCGATTTGTAAAGAATTCCAGTGCAATTTCGTATGGAAAATGATGCACCATTGCGTTGTTTGTCGTGCTTGAATACATTGCTTCTTTTATTACTGTATACTAATAAAATATATAATCATAACACAGCACTAGCAGCAATAACAGTAATGCAATTAAGCAACATTTCTTGAATTCGAACGCAAAATTTAAGGTTACCCATGAAAAGTCTCCGTAGAGCTGAATTTAAACTACCCGCACGAGTATTTATACCCAAAAACTGGACCAACCGGTTTTGTATATTGATCCGTTGAGATAATAATTATCTGTTATACGTTGTAACGTGGAGAATTAAATACATAAGACAAGTTCATTTATACTAATTATGTTATTATTTGTCCTTTTACATATTACAAAACACTCGTTATTATTAAAAAACATTTCATTGAGTCATAAATATTTCATTGGTTTAAAGATAAGTACTATTTAACCTTCACTTTAAAAGGCAGATAATTCAATAATAACATTGAAAGTTATGTCCTATATTGTACACCATACCTTGCATTTTGAGAAATTTGTAAACAAACATGGATGCCAAATTTTAGTGTGAAGTCACTTTAAGAATGTTGATTTTGTGCATTTCAGCTGTTGCTTAGTGAATAAGACTCTAAGACATTGTTGTCCTTATTATGGACTGTCTTTGTGTAACAATAATTGTTGACAAAAGTGGAAGTATAGGAAGTTCGGACTCCCACAGAGAGTCTGTTTTCAAGGTAAGAAATTGCTACCAATTACACTTTTATTTAGTTTTTGCATGACTTTAAACATTCATATGCTCAGTAAATGATATGCGAAGCCACAAGAACTTTACAAGTCAGAAAACAAATGAACATTTATGAAATCATGATTTCACACACCCATTTCAATTCAGCTCTTTGATATAACCTTAATTGTGAAAACGTTTTATTTTGGTTGAACGTTAACGGAAGTGTGGGATTAGGGAAAGCAAGTGCTGCAATTGAGGCCTGACTGTTATATTTACGAGTTACACTTTATTCTTTGGAGAATGTAATTTAAAACAATAAAAGCTCACTGTCACATTTATTAAGAAACAGCAGTCGGAATCAGCTTTATGGTTACTTGATAATTTGTAAAGAGTTGCGATGAAAAATTTAATTTTCAAGCGTTTTTACATGTATGTGATTTTACAAGCAGATGAGTCTTTCAGAAACACGCATTGGGTTTGATAGCTAGATTGACTGTTATAAGTACAGTTGCACGTGGAAAGCGTGTATAATTATACAATATAACTTGAGAAGACCTCTTTATCTAATGTCAAACTGTTTGCATTTATATCATTGCAAATGTTATTTTGTTGAGTTCGATATTTTGAGTGATTCGGAATGCTGTAATTTTTAGACACCGTTCTGGGCGATGAAATGCTGTAATTCTGAGGATAGCTGACACACCTGTACGTTTTGATGATGAACTAAAATCACAAAATAAAATTAAAATCTTTTCGTTAGATAGCTAACAGAAAGATTCATCGCGTGGAAGACAGCAGTAATACAATGCCGAATTAATATATTCTTAATTCTATTTATTTGTATTTTGTGACCCTGCGGCGCAATCTCAAATCTACTCGGAGGGGTTAGTCAGAGGGAGACAGAATCATACTCTATCTTTGAGGACAAATGTTGGACATGCCTTTGAAGGTCGTTTGTGTTTTCAACGTTTCCATCGTATAAACAGATAAAGCGAACACGACTGAACTCAAATGGAGCTGGTTATGATAAGTATAAACCTATATGTCTAAAGTTAAATGTGGCTGAACGCATATCAGATAAACACTTTGTAGCCTTCTGGTGACTAGATTTTGTTATTTTAATTCATTTTGCTGAAAATTCATTCGTGTTTTCATTTATATATGTTGTTGTTGATTTTTTTTTCGATGAATATATTTTTTTAAAAAGCCGTAATTTGAACTTTTCTATAGATAGTAATGTGTTATAGTTCGGATTTTAGAGATTAAAAGAAAATCGTGTAATTCGTGTAAACGAAATACAACTTGTAGCACACGATCGTGTGTACAGGGGCTATGCATTTTTTGTTTCTGTTGGCATGTGATTCATTTTTCTATAAACTTATACAATAATATTATTTCAGCTTTAGATAAACGATCAATAACGTTGTACTCTGTGCCTAGTGTGGCTGAGAAGCAACTTAAATCGTCCTGATAGACTGATGATGGCCGCATATTTGGTTAACAAGCGGAGGTTTGATGTTTATAAAGTATGTATTGTGCTTTAGTATATTTCTGTTTTTCTAAAATTGCTCCTTACTCGGTCTGTCGTTTTCTGTAAATTATAAACTTTTTCATTGCCGTTCAAGTACATAGGAAAGTGCGAAGTATTTGCCCGTTTATTATTATAATAACGTCTTAAAATTAGAAATTTAAAGATAACAGCATGCAGTTGTCATAGTGTAGGAATGTAATTGTTTCGCTAATTGCATGAACGGTTAAAGGAAAAACATTAATTTTATTGATTTTGTGATTGTAATTAATGTAGTCAGCGTGCCTCCTGAGCTTTAAGGGGTCGTGGCTTGCAAGGACGGACCACTTTGTGATCGTGCCTCGGTAGCATTTAGAGGTCGTGGCTTGCAAGGACGGACCAGTGTTGTCAGTATGCCTCGGTGGCATTGAGTTGTCGTAGCTTGTAAGGACGGACCCCATGTGTGATCTTGCCTTGTTACCATTAAGGGGTCGTAGCTTGCAAGGACGGACCTGTGTTGTTTGTATGCCTCGGTGGCATTGAGTGGTCGTGGCTTGTAAGGACGGACCCCATGTGTGATCTTGCCTTGTTACCATTAAGGGGTCGTAGCTTGCAAGGACGGACCTGTGTTGTTTGTATGCCTCGGTGGCATTGAGTGGTCGTAGCTTGTAAGGACGGACCCCATGTGTGATCGTGCCTTGTTACCATTAAGGGGTCGTAGCTTGCAAGGACGGACCTGTGTTGTCAGTATGCCTCGGTGGCATTGAGTGGTCGTGGCTTGTAAGGACGGACCCCATGTGTGATCTTGCCTTGTTACCATTAAGGGGTCGTAGCTTACAAGGACGGACCTGTGTTGTCAGTATGCCTCGGTGGCATTGAGTGGTCGTGGCTTGTAAGGACGGACCCCATGTGTGATCGTGCCTTGTTACCATTAAGGGGTCGTCGCTTGCAAGGACGGACCAGTATTGGCATTTTGCCTCGGTGGCATTAAGAGGTTGTGGTTGGAAGGAACAGACCAGTATTGTCTTTGTGCCTCGGTGGCATTGAGAGCTTGTGGTTGGAAGGGACAGACCAATATTGTTATTGCGCCTCGGTGGTGTTAAGAGCTGGTGGTTGGAAGGGAAGGAGCAGTACTGTCATTGTGCCTCGGTGGCATTAATAGTTTGTACTTTGGAAGTGTGAGACAAGTATTGTCAATGTGTCTCGGTGGCATAAAGAGCTTGTGTTGAATGGGTCGGACCAATATTGTCATTGAGCCTCGGTGGCATAAAGAGCTTGTGGTTGGAAGGGTGAGACCAGTATTTTCATTATGTCTCGGTTGCATTAAGAGCTTGCGGGTGGATGGGACGGATCAGTATTGTCATTGTGTCTCGGTGGCTTTAAGAGCTTGTGGTTGGAAGGGACGGACCAGTACTGTCATTGTCTCGCGGTTGCATTTAGAGCTAGTGGTTTAAAGGGTCCGACCAGTATCGTCATTGTCTCGGTGGCATTAAGAGCTTGTGGTTGGAAGGGTCGGACCAGTATTGTCATTGTGTCTCGGCGGAATTAAGAGCACGTGGTTGGAAGGATTGTCATTGTGCCTCGATTTCTTTAATTTAATGCTATAAATTATAATAATGCTGGCCATGCTGGCTTGGTTTTTTAGAACGGATTAGAATTGAAACGATGCTTACATTTAGTTGTTGACACATACCTCGAGGTCATGGCTAAGTTTCCTGTGTGGCTTTCCAGTTTTTATACGGACGCATCGGTATCGACACGACACCACGGTTATGTTGCTTTTTAGGACGGTGAATTTTATGCATTCATGAATAATTCCAATTAAGCACTTGACTGACAAACGAGACCAAAACAATTATAAATGGAATTATTTTTAAATACCGGTAGTTCTACGTTTACATAAGCATTCATTCTTTTAAACCAACGAACAAAATGCAAATGTATTTATAATTATTCTTCGTCTGTTGATTAGTTATGGCCTGGAATTATAGCGGGTAATTTATAAATGTTTCATGGTTAGTGTTATTAAATATCAGTTTATTGTAAAACTTTGGTCAGTTAGACGAGAATGCTTATCAGTGTCTGGTACATTTGGTTTCTTACTAGAGCAGCGTTGGAACAGTTGTTAACTTGGGCTTGGTACTGAAATGATTTTCTTTGTGGCATTTAATCTAGGCATTTAGTAAAGGTTTATTTAACTGTATAATGGTTGTATAATATTCCGTTTGGTCGTTTGTAGACTCGTTTTCAGACAAAAGATCATTGGTCAGTGGCTTATTTTGTGTCGATAGCAGAGGCTCACATGAATCGGTTTTGAAGAGAAGTATATTTTGTCATGCGATCATAAAATTATACAAGTGCTTTGTTAAAATATTATTTTTTACGTGTTTAATTCGAACGCAAATAATGAATTGTTTTATATTTTCTGGAGATCACGGTTTATTATCCTTCTTTGTTTAGCTCGATTGAAATGCTGTCAAATACTAAAAGCCTATTTCCTATATGAGTCTTGTGTTTTTCTTAGTTTTAGTGTAGTTACAATGGAATTAGTGAATAATTGTTTTACTCACGATAATAAGTGAGTAAAAGGGGCATTCAAATAGTGGTCATATTATTGGGTCCTTTATTCAACGGTTAAGTGGCCAGGCGTTGTCTCCGTACGGGTTCGATTCCCAGCGTCGGCTTACAATTGGGGCGCGTCACGGGAAAAGGTACCTTCGTACAGTTGACGTCAATCTTTGAAATGACGTCATAAATTTGAGCGGACGACATTATTTATTATGCATTTCGCGGTAAAAAAATACCATTCTATTGTCAAAATGTGCAACAAAATCACATTTCAGTTTAAGAAATTGATTTATAGTTTTAAGTTCTTTCTAAATTTAGTAAAAAACTAAAATATCACTAAAATGATCGAAGGTATCTTTTCCCGTGACGTTTTTAAAGTTTTTTTTTTCTGTGACCATATTGTTGTACATTTATATTTTAAATTTGTGAAATTCAGACTAAGAAACTACTTTTTTCAATATAGCTTAGAAATGTTTTTGAACATTTGAATTTACCTGTGCAAATGAAGTAAGTTCCGTCGCAAGGGGCCTGTTTAAAACCTTCATAGCAGCGCACGTTTCTACCTTAATATAGCTATCGTAAAACAAAACATGTGAACGATATATGACCAAACTCAAACCACCTTGATTTAGAAACATGCATAATTTATTACTTATTGTATGTAAAGTACCTCTGGCAGGTACAAGTTAAAATCAATTTTCTGACAGTAAAATAACTTAACAAATTAAAATAAATCTCTATTCCAATTGCTGATGCGAACAAATTTAGTTGGTGCGTTAGTTCTGAAATGTTCTAACCTGCCGACGCATCGGGCTCTAAAAATATAAAAATTAAGCAAGCAATTAAAGAACAGTTGTCTACTTTCTTCAGGGTACTCATACTCCTAATGCATGTGAAAGCATGAATATTTTTTTCAAATTTTGGTTTTTAAAACATGGGAGGCGGCAGTCGTCATATTGTTTTTATCTGTTTTAGGAGGAAAACGTGGTGGTTGTGGTGGTGTTAGTATTGGTGTTGTTGTTGGTGGTGATGATGATAGTATTGGTGGTGGTGGTGCTGGTTACCGTGGTGGTGTTGGGAGTGTTAGTATTGGTGATGGTGATGTTGGGGGTGTTAGTATTGGTGGTGGTGGTGTTGGGGGTGTTAGTATTGGTGGTGGTGGTGGTGTTGGGGTTGTAAGTATTGGTGGTGGTGGTGTTGGGGGTGTTAGTATTGGTGGTGGTGATGTTGGAGGTGTTAGTATTGGTGGTGGTGGTGTTGGGGGTGTTAGTATTGGTGGTGGTGGTGTTGGGGGTGTTAGTATTGGTGGTGGTGGTGGTTTTGGTGATGGTGGTGTTGAATGTGGTGGTGGTGCTGGTAGTGGTGTTGAGGATTATAGTGGTTTTGATGGTGGTGCTGTTGTCGGTGGTAGTGGTGGTAGTATTGGTGGTGGTGGTTCTGGTAGTGGTGGTGGTGCTGGTGGTGGTAGTGTTGTTAGTATTGGTCGTGGTGATGTTGCCGATATTGTTGTTGTTGTTGGTGGTGGTGGTGATGATTGTGCTGCTGGTGATTGCAGTTGGGGTGGTGATGTAGTGGTGGTGGTGATATTAGTAGTGTTGGTGATGGTGGTACTGTTGCCGATGCTTACGATCTTTACGAAAAAGATGACGATGTCGATGATGGTAGTTAAAGGGTGGCCGCATTCATATTCACTACAGCTATGACCCTGATGAAAAAAGTGAAATATTCACATCAAGAGTAGCCATACATTTAGAAAGCACAGCCTCCTCACGCATTTATAAAGTTAAAAGCAAAAGAGAGCATGTGTTTATAACATAATTATTTTTAAAAAAAACACCACCCACAATAAAGGAGCATTAGATTTAATTGATTACGTGTCGGCCATGTGTTTATATGGTCATATAAGTCAGGGAAATACGACGGCGATGTTTTATGTTTAGCTTAGGAAAAAGTCAACTGCACTTTATCATTTATTTTTTCAGAACTGCACTTTATCATAAGGGATATTTGCTAGTTTTGCTGCGAAATAGTGTTTTCTTTGACAAAAAAATTGTCTTGGGACATGAAATTTAAAATGGAATTTAATTTTTCGTGTGATTACAGACAAAACTACCTTTCTTGGCGAAAACATACAACATGACAAATTTCCCTGCACTTTACCCTAAAAATTCTTGCTCATTTCTCGCCGATTCAGTTTCCATGACCGAGGTAACTTGTTTTCAACTTGGATTTTATATTCCATCTAGGTACCAAAAGATTCGGAAAATGTGTAGCAGGTTCTTATGTATATCTCAATTTTACGAGTTATTTATTAAATGAGAAAAGTAAAAAACCAATTTTCATCCAAGATGGTGGACTTATGTTTACAAAATGCATGGTAAGGTGCAGTTTGATTACCCGCCCTGTTTCACTGGTAAAAACAAATTTTCTTTTTATTTTATGCTTTTAGTGCACAATTTGTGTGAATTTGACAGAAAATCTGCAAGAAATGGCGCCAAAACCGCTCGTTTATGACGTGACGTCATGACGTCAAGTATCCAAATTTGAGCCCGTTTTCTAAACGTTCTCATTCGGTATGTTATGTGCGTTTGGGTACCAACGTGAAAAAATCAGTGAAAATAAAAATGATATTCCACTGTTTGAAAACAGTGAAATACCACTTTTATTTCACCGGGAAAATTCTATAATTCACTGGAAAGCATAAAATAAAAATTACTCTTTCGAAAATGATAGACATTATTATGAACTAAAGTTGCTTCACGGTGCCTATCCATATCGGCTGTTTCTTTGCGAAATTCGCTATATCGGCTGTTTCTTTGTTTCGGCAACGGCTATTCTTTGCTAATGAATGGAGAGCATATGTCAGAGATTCCAGACGCTAATGTTACAGATATAAGGTATATTGTACAAAAAAGGTTGTGCACGGAACATTAGAATGTCTAAACTATGCATGGTAGTGTTTACTTTTTAAATGTCGGCGATTATGGCCGAAATCTCGATGAAACTACATGTAGTTGACGATACACAGACGTAGAGCACGGATCCAGCTTTTCCGCCGTCTATAACGAGTGTTTGCTTTGATATCTAACGTATCAAGCGATATATTATATTCATTTCTTCAATATTCTTCCAAAAAATACTTACAAATAGGTAGAAATATTAATAGATTTATCCAAAACCCTTTACTTTCGGTTTAATTGGAGCACCGGCGGCCTCTCTGCTCACCAGTTTTTGATGCACAGGCTGACAATCTGCATTGCGCACAGGTAGGCTCAATGATAATGACTACTTAGGCACCTGTTTACTCACTGTATTATGGACAATTTAGAATCGTGTCACTGCATTCTCCTTATTAGAATGTAAATTAACGTTACATGAGCAGGGGACTTCGAAGTTGAACGAGAAACCTTAAGGTTTATCGCAACTGTGTTAGTATTCTTTTTATGTAAGGTTAATGAATACATTGCTAAATGCTTATGAAAATGCTAATAGATATGTTTAACAATAAAAAAGCTTTACAAAACTTTAACAAGGTTAAAACACTTATTTGATACGTACAGCCTATGTACATTCTATATTGCAGTTTTAGCACAGAACTCCACTTGCCCATTTATTGGTTTATTCGCCGGTTCATTCGTTCCTCCGTTCGTTCATCGTCCGTTTTCCATCAACCGATCGTCCGTCGGTCGGTTCTTTCTCTCATCCCTTCCTCCCTCTCTCCGTTCATTCGTCCTTTTATCCACCTGAACGTCCTTCCGTCCGTCCATTCATATTTCTCCCTAGTAGTCCGTTTCATTGAACCTTTTCTATAAAATGATCATTTGGTTGTATAGCCTTACATAATATTATCTGAACAATTTTCTTTAAAATCACTTTTTATACGCCCGTCGAAAAAAGGTCGTATTATGGGAACACCCATGGCGGCCAGGCGAGCGGGCGTCCAACCTCTGGGCGGCGTCCACAGCGATGTCCGCTCAATAACTTAAACAGTTGTTGACCGATCTTCATGAAACGTAAGAAAAATGTTTGTGTTCATAGTATCTCGGCCATATTCGATAACCAGCGAAATCGCTCAAGCCACTACAGAGGTTGGACGCCCGCTCGACTACTAGGGAGAAATATGAATGGACGGACGGAGGGACGTTCAGGTGGATAAAAGGACGAATGAACGGAGAGAGGGAGGAAGGGATGAGAGAAAGAACAATATACCTTATATCTGTAACATTTGCATCTGGAATCTTCGACATATGCTCTCCATCCATTGTTATTAGCAAAGAATAGCCGTTGCCGAAGCAAAGAAACAGCCGATATAGCGAATTTCGCAAAGAAACAGCCGATATGGATAAGCACCGTGTGCTTTCTCAAATCAAACACCATTCGTCCTTTTCGCATGATAAAAATCTTAGAATATTAGGTATACTTTGCATCAAAAGACTGTCTTTATGGAATATATATCGTTAATTTCGCGATAGGGGTACATGTAATTATCGCGTACTTCGTGCAAAGTAAAGTGTGCGAAATCAAACCTCAGCGAAATCTTACCACGTCAAAGCATACAATGTATCTTATTATCATAATACACATCTACTCGAACTTATGCCCGTGCTAAAATGCGATTTGTGTCCTTTCCGCGAAAATTTGTGCCCGCAAAAACTAAATGATACTACAGCATCGAACTTGACTATATAAGCTGGGTTTGATTACCTTGGCCAAATAAAAAGTAATATTCTTCTTCTGGCTCCAGATTCCCAGATGTGCTAAACTGAAGTGTTGTAGTGTTAGCCCCAAAGGTATACTTCACGCCAGATGAGTTGTACATGTACACAGCGATCTCCTCTGCCCTCTGCTAGGGTACCATTAGCAAAGTACAGGTAGATGTAGGCCGACTTGGTAGGAGCTTTTGACTGCAATTATGAACGGAATTATTACAACTCACGTTTTTTATTTCGTCATATGATATATGAACGCTTAAACATTTTGAAGTTTTTTCACGGGCAACGCGTAGATTAGGCCTGGTTTTCTTCAATAGCTGGCTTTATGAATAACTATTGTCGATATGGGCTGTAACGACTAGAACACATGTTTCATGCACCAGAAATAACAGAATGCACATTCAATTTTCATCTCTAACCACAATTAATATAGTTTTGATTCCGAGAAGATAGGTTGTTTTTTTTTTGTTGTTGAGTATAGTTTAGTCGTTATAGTTTTCCAGTAATTGTTCTGAGAAACAAAATCACAATTGATTATTTCCATAATTAAAACTGGTAAGATGTTTGTAAGTCTCTTTTCTTTTGAAAAACAGAATCCAGGAGATATCATCGGTTAAGTTCAAAGAAACGCAGAGAAATTGACCAATAATACCGGAGAATTGTGACGTACCTCTTGGTCAAATTCTATAGACAACCATTTCTGATTTGTTGGTACCACAGCGCTCGATGGTGATTTCGAACTTGGAATTATGTTTGATGGAGGTACTGAAAACGATGTTGAAAATATGCTTAACAATTTATATTGGTGTTTAAACCATGTAGATCTACCAATTTTTGTTTCCGATTTTGACCGTGCCGTCATTCGTTCTTTTCGTCAAGTCACGGTTCTTACACCATTCCAAAAGGACGTTCAATCTCGAATCCTTAAAGAATACTTTGGTGAAAATTGGGAATCATTCGGGGTGATAATCTTAGATTGATTGCGATTATCAAAATTAGAAAAAAAATAAACGCGATTGTTTAAAGTAAGCGCGCACATTTTCAACAACCTAAATATTTTTCATACCCCTCATGAACGCAACAAACTGTTCATTCAATCAAAACATAAACAGTATGCAAAAGTATTAAATAGCTAACATGTTATATATTTACATAAGTACTGTCGTATATCCCGGCCGTCCAGGGAACGTGTCTACATTTGAACAGTTTGCTTTACCTAATATGCAATGATAACTTACCGTTCATAATCAACATAATTTGTTCCATTAACCATTTGTTTCATTCTGAGTTATCGTAATTAACATTTTTTCTAAAGTTGGCTGTGAGAAAATAGCCGCCTTACCCCCAGCCAGTAAAGTGATACACCTCTGATCGCTGGCAAAGTCTGAAACAGTACAATCGTTTGCTAGCGGCTAATATCAATTTTCCATTTATACTAACATATTTGCACACTTATCCAGACTGGTTTCATTTTACGATGAAAAGCATTTGCTTCTGGGCATGGCTACAATAAAAGCCATATTTTGTCTTATAACGTACGTAGTAAACACACGTTTGAAACAACCCAAACGGTTTTCATTACCGAATGAACGCAATACATGTAAAATATCAAATGACTTTCTGACAAAAAGGTGGTGTAAAGTTTGATCCTACAGCCAAATATATTCCTATGCTACATGTACATCAAATATCCCGGAGAGGCAGAATCGCTTGACTGGTCTCGATATTGCAAACTTACATGAACCATTACAGAATGGTGTTTTGGTATCAACAAACAGATTTGGAGAATTTCTGTTAGCAGCAGTGAACTCTTACTGAAGGTAATCAACAGCTCGTCCGAGAGAGTGAGAAACAGTTTCATTCCTGGATATAAGGGTGAGAGATTGTGACAATTTTATTAGATCTTTTCGATTAGGCCCACAGATCCAAAGCAATTTAATTACGTTGTCGTCGGCCGACGTCAGTCATGAAGGACAATGGACAACTCTCTATTACATAACCCTGACTGTATCTAAGAAAAAAGTGAAATATGCATATTAGGAATGGTCACATCCAGCAGACACATCCTCCCCACACAGCCAAAAAGTAGAGAGGAGACGAGATTATGGTTATACAATAATCGGTTTCAAATATATGCCACAAACAACAGAATTACAGTGATTTTACATTGTTTCGATTTATTCTCAAAATGTACTCGTATGCAGGGGTTAGAGATAGGAAACAGGTCTCCAGGTATCTGGCATAATGTTTCCAAAGAAGAAGTTTGGCTATATTAAGATTCATGTAACTGAGAGCCAAAGTCAAACCTGTCTTCAAAAACCACACTGAGATAGTCCAAAAGTGGTCTTTGAAGGCATGTGGTCTTTGTTCATAGGTGAGCTTGTTATTTAAATCAGTCAATGGGACAAATTAAATGTGGTCTTTATCCAGGCTGGTGGTCTGTGTATTCTGGTTTGACTGGATATTTATGGACATGATTATGTAGAAAGATGACTGCACTGACTAAAATCTTTGATGCACATGAAAATAGATTAACTTTCAGGGTTCGCACAACACTCGTCTATCTACATGTAATTTATGCTGCTCCTTTAGAGGCATCAGATTTTCGCCAAGCCTTAAAGGTGCCTGGTCAAGTATCACAACGAAAATATTATGTGTTTTCAAAAAGCAAAATTCATAATTAAAACTGTAAACGACCTGTAAACAAAGTAATATGATGTAATATTCTTAAATAGTCAACCTACGAGAAAATTGCATTTGAAGCAAAGGTTGTTGTAGCATTACAAAGGCAGTAATTCTCAACAACAGGGCCCCAAGATCATAAAACTAAGATTGAAGACCAATCCCAAATCTCAAGCATTTGATACCCTGAAATAGCGACAAGTCGCCATTTCCGCCAATCAAATGCTTGAGATTTGAGACTAGTCTTCAGATTTAGTTTTATGATCTTGGTCACAGATCAGAAAATGTACTGATTACCGTTGATCATTTTATTTCGCTGGGATCAAATTTCGCGCAAATGACATAATTGACATTTTCGCGAGGGCTTTAATTCACGCACTTATATTTTTCTAATAAGACTAGATACTCAATGGTTTGATTTCGCTAGGATTTGATTTCGCGCATTTACCCTAACGCGGAATACGCGAACATTAAACCACAGCGAAATATAGTGATACCACAGTAGTAAAAAATTTCAGCAAATTTCGCCCCTGTTTAGCCATTTATAGGCATTATATAGCAGTGCAATGAATATTAACAACATCTGAGACACTGAAGTATTCTACCCTGAACTGTGAACACGCTGCTTTAAAATAAAACCAGTTGAACTTGTTCTTTAAATCAGTCAGTGGGGCAAATAAAATGTGGTCTTTATCCACAGGTGGCCGTTGTTTACAGGTTCTACTGTAAATTTCAGGACATGATCATGTAGAAGAATGACTTGACTTATAAAATTTTAAATCTACACGAAAATAAATTAACTTTCAGGATTCGCACAACACTCGCCTTTCTTATTTTACTGCTTTTCTTGAGGCATCAGGTTTAGCCTTAAAGGTGCCTGGTCGTGAATCAGGACTAAAATATGAAGTGTGTGTGTTTGTTGTTGTTGTTGTTGTTGTTTTGTTATTTTTCATTTAGCAAATGTCTAATTAAAACTGTGGAAGACCTGTAAACAAACGTTATATGGTGTAATATTCTTACACAGTCAACCTACGAAGGAATTATATTTAAAGCCACATTTGTTGTAGTATTACTAACGCAGTAAAATTCTTTGACAAATGGACCCAAGATCATAAACCTAAGAGTGGAGACCAGTTTCAAATCTCAAGCATTTGATAAGCTGAAATAGCGACAAGTCGCCATTTCAGCCAATCAGATTGAGACTGGTCACATATAGTTTTATGATCTTGGACACAGATCATAAAATGTACTGATTGATCTAAATTTTCAGCAAATTTCGCTCCTGTTTAGCCATTTATAGACATTATATAGCAGTGCAATGAATATTAACAACATCTGAGACACTGAAGTATTCCACCATGAACTGTGAAAACGCAGCTTTAAAATAAAACCAGTTATTTTGTATTTTGCCAAAAGCTGTATTGATGCGAAGCTGCAATTACAATTTGCGTACAAATGAGAAATATTTAGCCCTGGTGTTTGGTGGGAAATAAATCGAAAATGATTCTAACTAATGAAAGCTGCGACAAAAAGATAAGGCAAATGGCTATGATGGCTTTTTGGTGACGCTGACGGCGATAAACGGATGATGACATGGCCGCCAGCGACAGCAATTTGACAACAGCTTTGATATTTTATCACAATCTGGTTATTGGAAACTATATACAAAAGTGTGTGCAAGAGTATCTGACCGACTTTAAGACAAACAATAAATTAATTTATATTGAGAATTCTGTGCATAAAGAAATATTGGTGTTTGTAATATACAGTCAAACCTCTATTCAAGACCACTCAGGGGGATCTCAAAAGTGGTCTATGAAGGCAGATGGTCTTTCTTCAAAGGAGAATTTGTGCTTTACAGCATTCAGTTGAACAAATAAAATTTTGACTTTATATACAGGTCGGCAGTGTTTTCAGATGGTGTTTAACGTCTACACTGTGGGGTCAAAAGTGGTCTTTGATAGCAGGTCTTAATTCATGGCTGATTTTTTTTTTAATCAGACATGGAGACAAATTAAATGTGGCGTTCTGGCATAATACATGTAATACTAAAGGTAAAGAGCAGTTACCCTCTTTGTTATTAGCTTGTTGTAGAAAAATCTGTGTCGTTTATCGCCTTAACACAGGCTTTGTGTCTGGAAAAAGTTAAGTTGACAAACTTCGGTCGTTCCCGTCCATATTCGGAACAGTTTCCTTTTGTATAATTTTACTCCGAAACCAGAAACTAAACCAGAATAATTCTCAGCGGCTCTCAGGATACTGCGTAATTGAAATCCTCGATTTGTATTGGAACTGCAAAACAGCCTTTTTGATCGGTCGCAAAGTATTAGATTTGGCAAGTATCCTGAAAATAATCAAAGGACTGAGAGTGTTTATATCGCGAACGACACAGCGGTATAATATTTGCAAGTTTGTGTGCGGGTGGAAAAGGTGGAAGAGAGTTACAAAATATGTTTTAATTATCACTGAAAAAAACAAAGGCCATCATTAAACACTCAGTTTTTTTTAGAACCGTGATATTTCCGTTTATACTTCATAATTATTAATTTGCCGCGTTCACTTCGTACAAGCCACCAGGTGTGGCGGGTGGGGTAGGGATCAGTAAATGTTTCAACTCTTACCAAAGCGCTATACAAAAATGGGTGTCGGTAGACTTACGTGCCTACTAAAATGCACAATAAGATCTCATTTTTAGGAAACAACTGAGATGTGGTTTTATTTTGTATCATAAATACAAAAAAATTATTCTACAATTGGCATCCTTATTCGGCTCCTTTCGTGAGATTATAAGTATCATTTACATGTGTTGGGTAAAGATCGCGTGATCCGGCCCGAGTGAAATATGCACAAGGGCGGTAACGAGGCTCTGCCGAGTTACGCCTAAGTGCATATTTCACGAGGGCCTGATCACGCGATCTTTACCCAACATAAGTGAATGATACTTTTTCTTGCATACCGTATTTATTTTGCGCATTTTGTGATATTTTTCTGTATTTTTTCTTTGCACTACCTTTATATAGTAGCGGAATGATATGCGACATTCCATCGTTCATTCATAACTGCGTAAGACGTCATGACGTCATATAAGGCGCGTGACTCATTCTACATGGGGGGTGTAGAATCAAAATTTCCTACACGGGTGAAAACACCAGATGACCTGATCTGGTATGCAAGAAAATATTTTCTTGCATACCAGATCAGGTCATCCGGTGTTTTCACCCGTGTAGGAAATTTCGATCCTACACCCCCCCATGTAGAATGAGTCACGTGAGTGACGTCACGTCTTCAAATATCTGACGTAATATATTCAAGTTAGTGACGTCATTTATAAAAAAGATTGCTTTAACGTCAATATTTCAGCATAATGAAAATAAATAAGTTTGTATACTTACACAAAAATGTTATAAATAATAAAAGGTATGCAAGAAAAAGTATCTTGCATGAGAAATTCGGTAAAGATAGAAAAATCTGTCACCTCGGGTGAACTGTTTTGGCGGGAACTCGGCAGAGCCTCGTTCCCGCAAAACAGTTAACCCTCGGTGACAGATTTTTCAATCTTCACCTCACACTCATGCATGATACTTATAAGAAAGAACAACGCTATATTTTACGATGGAACATGCAAACATCAAGTGTGAACGAAAGCAGAGAAAAGACATGCTTTGGGGTGGGTTAACTAGATCTGCCTTGTAGCAACGGTTTAAATCTGGCTCATGAGTTACGATAACAAATAACAATACAAAAAAGTAAGATACAGACAAAAAATCACAGTGAAGTTTATAAATAAATGCAATTGCTTTCACAGTTTCTACGCAATCGGAATAACCTTTGAATCAGACATATGATGAATATATTGCGCCCATAAAATTCCCATTAGCAGAAACTTTCTCTCGTTCTTTCCGAGAAATTGCGTGAAATAATCATACATTATCCATCAATTTATGTACGGTTTCCACATTGACAAAGAAAACCATCAACATATCTACATGAATTGATGTGGAACCCCAACGCTGTCTCATGACATTGCTTCTTAAAACACGATGCCACTTTTTCTACATGTTATGTCCGCACACTGAATGATATGTTCACCCATCATTACGTTATGTGATTAAGACATGTTGTTTTGTCTGTGCATCGTGTTGATATGTCTGTGCATTATTTCTGTGCATTAGTGCGATAGCCGAGGTTTGCCAAAGCAGTAGAAATTTGTTGTTGTTGTTGCTGCTGCTGCTGTTGTTGCTGCTGCTGTTGTTGTTGTTGTTTTTGTTGTTGTTGTTGATGTTCTTGTCTTTTTCAATATTAAATAATTGTTTAGGTGATATTTGATATTACTAAATAGAATACGAACAAAACATGTATAAAATATGTATGTGTGTGAGCTTCAATATAGCATTGTTTTTAACTATTTCATCCATATATATGCATTTTAAAGAAAATTCATCGTAGATAACATCACTTACTTTATTATTGCTGGTATAAGAAGATGCATCGTAAATACCAGAACCTACTTGATAAATACTGCTAAAAGAAAATGCATCGTAAATACCAGAACCTGGTATAAGAAAATGCATCGTAAATACCAGAACCTACTTGATAAATACTGGTAGATCTATTAGAAAATGCATCGTAAAAACACGAACCATCAAGATCTATACTGGTATAAGAAAATGCATCGTAAATACCAGAAACTATTTGATCAATACTTGCATAAGAAAATAAATCATAATTACAAATACTGAAAATATTGAAAATACCAGTACTTACTTAATCAATACTGGTATAAAAAAATTCATCGTCAATTCCAGAACTTACTTAATCAATACCGGTAAAAGAAAATGCATCGTAAATACCAATACTTACTTGGTCAATACTGGTAAAAGAAAATGCATCTTAAATACCAATACTTACTTGATCAATACTGGTGAAAGAAAATGCATCTTAAATACCAATACTTACTTGATCAATACTGGTAAAAGAAAATGCATCGTAAATTTCAATACTTACTTGATCAATACTTGCATAAGAAAATAAATATAATTACAAATACTGAAAATATTGAAAATACCAGTACTTACTTAATCAAACCTGGTATAAGAAAATTCATCGTCAATTCCAGAACTTACTAAATCAATGCTGGTATAAGAAAATGTAGCGTAAATACCAGAACTTACTTAATCAATACTGGTAAAAGAAAATGCATCGTAAATACCAATACTTACTTGATCAATACTTGTAAAAGAAAATGCATCGTAAATACCAATACTTACTTGATCAATACTGGTAAAAGAAAATGCATCGTAAATACCAATACTTACTTGATCAATACTGGTAAAAGAAAATGCATCGTAAATATCAATACTTACTTGATCATACTGGTAAAAGAAAATGCATCGTAAATACCAATACTTACATGATCAATACTGATAAAAGAAAATAATTATTGTAATAGCATTGTAAACACCAAACATTCTGGACATAAAGTGGCATTATGAAATGTCTCGTAAATACCGGAACCAACTCAATCTCGAGATGCATTAGGAAATGCATCGTAAATACCAACACTTACTGGATCTAGAGTGTCATTAGGAAATGCATCGTAAATACCCAAATTTACTGGATCAAGAGTGGCATTAGGAAATGCGTCGTAGATAACCGAACTTTAATTGGAATCGTCTATCGGCATTTTACAACATCTCTTCATCTGAAACTGATACATAACCAGTAGAAATAATTTTGATTTCACTGTGCATTTTAACATTTCACAAGCGACAGTTTCAATCATTTAGTACTAACAGCAAACAACATATGCGTGCGCCCATACGTGACACACTGACTCAAGATTATTTATTATATTAAAAGGGCACCCCCATCCTAAAGCCTTATCTACCGTTGTTGAACTACTAATTCAATGAGCGCTTTTTGAAAAGCAAATAATCATGACACAATTTTCTAGACCTAATTTTTCTGTAAGTTAATATGGTTGATAGTCGTTTTGTCTGCATAATGTTCATGTATTTACCTACTTATGTGTAGTACAGTACGCGCATTGAATGAAAATTTTCTAATGTATACCATGATGCTGAACTGTTAGTACTTTCAGTGCTTTGATTTTAGTGACGTAGTAATAATCGACTTTTCATGTTCACGGACCCGATTTACGAATAAGAATCAACTTAGCAACATGACAAACTATATTGCCCCTGCTGGGAACCTGCAATGTCACGGCGACATCGCCTAGCCGTGCGATTCTGACAACGCTACCGACCTAGCTAAGCAGGACAATCCCAAAAATGGTTCATCGGATAGCCCTGATAAAAGTTATCATCACTGCATGACATCGGTAACGGATTATTTTACTGTTGACAGTACTATGTGTACGGGGAGACTTTTGACGGCCGCCACACTGAACAGATGTGAATTTCAAATGATATTGCCTGTACTGCGGAGGGAAAATACATTGTAAGCAATTTCAAAGCTTTAGACAAAACAAATCACTGAAAGCTAATAGAACTTGCCAAAAGAGAGAGTTCGTAACACTTCCATTTCCAAATTTGACAAATAACCAATGATTTATTAATATGAGTAATCTGGGCCGTATTTATCATTCTCTTTGGTATGAAGATGATTAAACATTTTGTTTTTGTTGTTTTTTTTTGTGTTTTTTTTCGCTTTAGATATTGCGCTATTAGAATCACGGACGCACTGATGTGCACATTGATACCCACGTGAACTACGCATCAAAGAACTATGGAATGACACAGGCGGTTCCTGAGGTGGTTCAGTTAGGTTGCTCTAACAACCTTTTTTGGCACAAATATTTACTTTCATGGGGATTTTGGCCAAAAAGTTGAAAATTGTCATGTTACTACCTTAAGACAGTCCGAAACGAACCCACTGTCTGAAAAAAATTTCATCTGATCTTGAATGTCTGACAAACACGACTTTTCCACCACCGGTGAAAATGCGGAAATAACCGTTAAGTTATTAAACAAAACATGTTGAGCCCAAAGTTGTTGTATGGGACGATTTTACACGTTTCTCATTGCTTAAACTGGAATAAACCTTTTATTGCGTACACTTCATCTGGAATAAACGAAATCGCACTTTCCAGTTTGTTCACCTTGTTATATGCGATTGCACATAAACTGGATTACACTTTTAAGTACACCTCAACTGGAATAAACGAAATCTCACTATCCAGTTTGTTTACCTTGTTATATATGATTGCACATAACCAGTGCTGAAGATAATAAAACTAAACTGAGATTGGAAACCAGTCTTGAATCTCAAGCATCTGATTGGCTGAAATGGCGACTCAGTCAATCAGGCCCAGTGATTATAAAACTTTTTGCATGCTCAACTCAATTCTATGCTCAAACTTAAAATGTCTAAAACATTAACAGTCTTCATAAATATGGAATAACTATCTATTCAACAGTTGTTGTTGAGAGAAATTTTGTCATATTTTCAGTTTAAAATGTTTTATTTTATAGAATGAACAGAAACAAAGCCATCAAATTTTCATGCTCAAATTGAGTCGAGCACGAAAAAAGTTTTATAATCACAGGGCCTGATCCTTGAGATTTGAGACTGGTTTCCATTCTCAGTTTTATATCTTGGGAACCAGGCATGCAGATATTATAAGTATCATGCATGAGTGTGAGGTGAAGATGGAAAAATCTGTCACCGAGGGTTAACTGTTTTGCGGGAACGAGGCTCTGCCGAGTTCCCGCCAAAACAGTTCACCCGAGGTGACAGATTTTTCTATCTTTACCGAATGTCTCATGCAAGATACTTTTTCTTGCATACATTTTATTATTTATAACATTTCTATGTATGTATACAAACTTTTTTTATTTTCCTTATGCTGAAATATTGACATTAACGCTAACCTTTTTTATAAATGACGTCAATAACTTGAATATATGACGTCACTCACGTGACTCATTCTACACGGGGGGGTGTAGGATCGAAATTTCCTACACGGGTGAAATCACCGGATGTCCTGATCTGGTATGCAAGAAAATGTGATTCCTGCAGAGTTAAGTGAACAAAAGATACCGTCTAATAATACATCCGATTGGGAACAGGGCAGAACTGTCTATCCTGGGTCAATAACAGACCAATATTTCAAGCATCAGCGAGGTTGAAAATGCAAAAAAACAACAAGAGGCAATTACAATCACAGCCAGGGCATGATGACTTATTGATTACTGTACTTTTCATAACGTTAAAGTTGCGGGCACAAATTTTCGAGTATAAACCGCAAATGAAATATGAATAAATTCGAGCAGTTGTATTGTTATCTTAAAATTTGCGATAACCTCTTGTTAATTCGCTGCGTTTTGAATTCGCGCATGTTCCGTAGCGCGAAATAAGCGAAATTTTAATCCACGCGAAATATAGTGATACCACAGTGCCTGGAAGCCGAATCGTGTAGTTGCAGCCCAACTGCATCCTCTGGATCGGTGCAAAGTCAATTCTCGGAAAGGAATTCATTTTGCCGGTGTCCTTTCTAATGGTGGTGTTGATCTTCATGACAAGTTGAAAGCTCGAGCCCGGACTAAACACCAGATCATCGATCCAACAACATCTTCGGTAGCAATATAATAAAAAAATAGGAAAAGATTTCTCCTCAGCCATTTTGCAGATGAACTTGCATTAAAATCATTACAACACCTTATTAATCCTAGTTGCAAATTAAATCAAAGTACTGAAAGTCATCGCGCGATGTAAAAATAGCCATTTCAACGTCTCTGCAGTCGTTTCTACTTGGTGTTCTCCGACAGTCATCTTCGTAGCAATATAAAGCATTTTGCGGCGCACTCCAACAGACACTTACTGAAATTCATAATATGCTTTCGTGGCATTCGGCTGATAAGAAATATGAACTCTGCCAGAATGCCAGTCCTTATGGCGTACAAAAAGGCTCAAAAGGTAACAAGTTCCGGTGCACCTGTAAATTTATACGTTGGACGTGTAAATTTACACGATGGACGTATAAAATTACAGGTGCACCTGTAAATTAGCGGTGCATCACTTTTGAAAATTGAAGGTGGACCTGTAAAATAGCGGTGCAACGATAAAAATATACGTCCATCGTATAAATTTTATGCGCTCATCGTGTAAATTACCGGTGCACCGCAAATTTACAAGTGATCAACCAATCACAACCCTTGGTTCATACAGTTGAATTTGCTGAAATATTAATTTTTAAATTGAAATATTGTTACTTTTTATTTTATTTTTATACCTGTGCAATATATTATTAACATATTTTTAATATTTTCAAAAGTAAATGAAAAAATTTAAGGATTTACGAGGGTCATTCATAAAGTTTCCGGACTGTTGCTATAATTCATAGAGTTGTAAAGATATTATAATAAGCAAACGCACACATGATGATTAATACATATGTATTTTAAATACAAAGTTTCAAATAAATACAGTCACATTTCACTTCTTTACAATAATTTACATAGAACAAGGTAGAGCGCCACGGAGCAGATAACAACGTCAATTTAACGCTAATAACGTCGACTGAGTTAATGTTTTTCAAAATACTCGCCGTGTAGCGCTACGCATTTCCTGTGTCTGTGTATCCATTTAGTGAACACATCGCCGTACCAGGTAGACTCAAATCGTGACACTACTGTGCGCACGGTCATTTGAAGTTCATGTAATGAATCAAGCCCTCGCAGCTCGCCTTTAAGTCGCGGGAATACAGCAAAGTCCATTGGGGCTAGGTCAGGACTGTACGGAGGATGTTCTAATCGCTCAAACCCCAAAAAGTCGAGCGTCATCGTCGTGTCTGCTGCGCGGTGGCTCGGCGCATTATCTTGATGGAAAATGATGTTCTCAATCTCAGCCCCAGGACGCTTCTTGCGTATTGCGTTGGGCAGATCACGGCGAATTACCTGTTGAACAACATTTTAGCTATTGTTTATTTTCCATATCGTGATTTTGTGAATTAAAATTATCAACAGCTTTTTAATATCGTTTATGTTTAATATTGTTTTTAAAAGTAAAACTACAGTTTTAATTGTCAAAAATAAAGCGAAATACCTTTTGGTAGTATTCCTTGTTTACAGTCTGCCTGTCCGGAACCGCATGTTGCAACAGCATCCCCTGGTTGTCCATAAAGAAGATAAACATGTGCTTTTTCATGGAACGTGCTACGCGGGCTTTTTTAGCGGCGGAGTTGACGGTGATTTCCAGACCATAGACTGCCTCTTGCTTTCTGGGTCGAAATGAAACAACCATGTTTCATCGACTGTAATAATTCTGTCTAAGAAGCGTTGTCCTTGTCTCTCGAAACGTTTCAAAAACGCTTCGGATGCCGCAACTCGTCGTCGTTTATCTTCGTCGCTAAGTAGTCGCGGGACCCATCGTGCACACACCTTTCGCTGGTTAAGATCATTCGTTAAAATATTGTAAGCCTTGCCCACGCTAACATCAGTCATTTCCGCTATTTCTTGTACTGTTCTCCGCCGATCACTTCTCAGAATGTCTCTTTTTCGATCGTTTATTTTCCCGCTAACAGAAGGACGACCCGAACGTTTCCGGTCATTGACGTCTTCATCACCTTCGCTGAATCGCTTGTGCCAATCAAAAACAATAGTGCGAGTCACTTTGCTGTTTTGTCACTTTTCAAAAACTTTAATGTATCCGTAGGCGTCATCCCCACTTTTACGCAATGTTTAATAATTGCTCGTTGCTCCGTGGATTTTGACGTTGGCGTCAAGTGTGTTGCAGCACTATTCAACCCGTCGGCGTTCATCATGAAGTTTGAACTGGTTATTTATCATAGAACCGTTAAACTGCATAATTGACGTCAGATAGATGACGTAACGTCGTGCCGATTTTTAGCGCGCTAATAAGCATATTCACGATTTTAATGAAGTCGGTATAACAAGAAACATTTGCTATAATTACGTTGCGTCAAACTGCTCCGTGACGCGTTAGTGTGATAGACGTATAAATATATACGATGGACGTTTAAAAATGTAGGTGCACCGCCATTTGAAATGGCGGTGCACCTGTATTTTATGGGTGCACCTGTAAATATATACGTCCATCGCGTAAATTTATACGTCCAACGCATAAATTTACAGGTGCACCGGTAATTTTACATGTAGGTGCACCTTCAAGTTACTTTTGAGCCTTTTCGTGCGCCATAAGTCCTCACTTATACTGAAATCCGTGCATTGATAAGTAGAAGGTGCTCTGAACGTGTCGCAAAAGTACCCGCACCCGCTGTGACTTGCAGATATCTCTTCCAAGATTCCGGCACTGCTGGATTGTAATGTTGGTTCATTCAGGTTGTTGCGATGTCCTTCTTCAGGACTTGCGGCCCGCCCGGCTAGCTCAGTGGATAGAGCATCGGACTGTCAATCCAGGGGTCGTGAGTTCGATCCCCAGCCGAGGCGGGAAAAATTTCTCCGTGACAATTGAACTCGGAACAATTGAACTCGGACATTGCGTCTGAGAGTCATTTGTCCCTCACCTCTGATTCAAGTGAGGAAGCAGTCAGTCGCTTGCGGAGAAATTGGTTAGAGACCCAGGAACACCGGTTAGGTGGACTGACCGCCGGGATATAACCAGAAAGTGTTGAAACCAGGCGTTAAACCCCAAACAAACAAACAAATCTTCAGGACTTGCGATAGTCTATGCCAATCTGTAACACATATTTAAGTAAGGCAATAGTATCTGTACATCGGTTTTTAAGTATGAGTACTGTCATAGCATGGGCATTGCTAGACCTTTAAGGGTGCCTGTGTGCAAACCTTTTAGGTGGTCTGGAAGCATGTTCATTCGCGATTTGTAAGTTATAAGGGCTGTCTGTGTTGAAATCTGGAAAAATAGGCACCATTTTGCCTTTCGAAACTGATGTTCTCCTTTAAATATTTAGAATTAAGAGTCAAAAAAACTTTTTGTTCGTTTATTTTCTTTCTTTATTTAAATTGAAGCGTTGTGTAGTTTGCGTAAGATAGCTACGCGCCTGCGATGTTAAATGCTTTATCTTCCCCTTAATGTTATTTTTATTTCTTAAGCAAACATTTTACAGTTTGAGATCGAATGCTTTATTGAAATTTAAACTGATCGCGACCCGCTAAAAACAAAGTTATTATAACCGTTACAATCAGTCATAATATTATTTCCCCAAATCGTTAATTTTAAAACTGTTATTCCAAAAATGGATTTTTTTGATAGTCATTATGTATTTCATCGGCCTATGAAAAAATAGCTAATGTGTACCAGTTATTAAACAAATATTAGATAACAATAATGTGATTTCACATTGAAACAAAATACTCGTAAGAATAAAATGGTATTATTTTATTTCACGTTGACGAATGTTCGCGCAGATGCAGATTAAATTTTCTCGTGGGAATAATTTCGCGCACTTAATACACAGTTTAATTTCGACCGGATTTGATTTCGCGTACTTTCTCTAACGCGAAAAGGAAACCTTCGCGAAATATTATTATACCACAGTTAATCACAGATGTGTCTTCAATGCCATTAGTTTGGTCTTTTCACAATCATGTCTGATTTAAAGTCGACCTTGTCTACCGTTTACAACAGACATCTTTTTGGACACCTGCTTTTCGGCACGCGTTTCTAAATAAAATTTGTTTTCTCATACTTCTGAAAAGATCCGAAGTGCTCAATCCATGACTGTTGAAATGTCGTGCAGCCCGCATTCAGGCATTGGTGTGCATCAGAAATCCCCTTATATTCTGCAGACGACGAAAAAAAAAACAAAGCTAATCAGTTTAGACACTGATTTACCACTACAGCGCTGCATGTGTTTAAATATTTAAAATAAAGCACCTTAGCGCTGTAGGCGTTCAACATAAACAAATACATAAATTTACGGTCAGACATATGCTTTCTTTCAGAAACTGACCATTAGAGCGCTAGGCGCGTCATTAACCAGTATAGCGTTCAGGTATTGACCGCTCAGGCTAGCGCTACTTGCGTTCAGGCATTGAACTGTAAATTTAGAGCGACATGTATAGCGTACGAAAAGGCTATAAAGGTAACAAGTGCCGGTGCACCTGTAAATTTATACGTTAGGCGTGTAAATTTACACGATGGACGTATAACATTGCAGGTGCACCTGTTAATTAGCAGTGCATCACTTTTGAAAATTGAAGGTGGACCTATAAAATAGCGGTGCACCGAAAAAAAAAAATACGTCCATCGTATAAATTTTATGCGCACATCGTGTAAATTACCGGTGCATCGCTAATTTACAAGTGCACCGGCAATATTAAAATGATCAACCAATCACAACCCTTGGTTCATACAGTTGAATTTGCTGAAATATTAATTTTTAAATTGAAATATTGTTACCTTTTATTTTATTTTTAATATTTGTGCTCTAAAACTATAAACATATTTTTAATATTTTCAAAAGTAAATGAACAATTTAAGCATTTAAGCATTTATATCAAGGAAACATTCACAACAACTTTCAACATATCGTCAACAATGCAAGAATTTAACATGGCGAATGTAAGACAACTTTTGATTGGATATCATTAGTGTGGGTATAAATAGCGAAAGGGTCAAAATTGAAATGTAGGTGCACCGGTAATTTATGCGATGGACGTATAAATATATACGATGGACGTTTAAAAATGTAGGTGCACCGCTATTTGAAATGGCGGTGCAACTGTATTTTATGGGTTCACCTGTAAATTTATACGTCCATCGCGTAAATTTATACGTCCAACGCACAAATTTACAGGTGCACCGGTAATTTTATATGTAGGTGCACCGTCAATTTACTTTTGAGCCTTTTCGTGCCGCCTAGACATGCGTTAAGACACAGTATATACGTCCAGGCTCTGGCTTGCGCTACGTGCGTTCAGGCATTTACCAGTATAGCACTACATGCGTTCAATGGCCAGTATAGCGATACCTGCGTCAAGGCAATTACCCGGTATAGCGCTATATCTGTTTAAGCATTGACCGGTAAAGCGATACGCGCGTTCAAGCTTTGACCAGTTTAGAGCGACGTGCGTTCATGTTTGACCAGCATAGCGCTGCATGCGTTGGCCCATATAGCGCGACGTGCGTTCAAGCTTTGGCCAGTACAGAGCGACGTGCGTCTAGGTTTAACCGGAAAAGCACTAAGTGTTTTTAGGCATTTACATGTATAGCGCGCGGGCGTTCAGACATTGGTCAGTATAGTTCAGTTCAAGCTTTGACAGGTATAGAGCTACGTCCGTTCATGCATGGTACAGTTTAGCGCTACACGCGTTCAGATAGCGTGACGTATGCTATTCGTGCGTTCAGACATTGACCAGTATAGCCCTACGTGAAGTTAGCCATTGACCGCCAACAATGACCGGTATATCAGCGTCCATGTATGAAGCTATGCGTTCAGCTACTGGCCAATTCAGCGTGTATGTCATATTTAAACATGGAGAAAAATGCCTTAAAAATGTTATTCTGTCATAGTTTTCACTAGGTCACCGTCTGTGGCAACATTTACGACTCGACATAAGCATGTCGGGCAATTATAGAAAATTTACCCTTCAGGAATGCTCAGCATCAATTAACATTCATGTAAACCGAACATAAAATTCGTGACATTTATAAACAAGAATGTAAACTGTACAATTAATCTTTGATTTAATGCTAAAAACATCTACGTTAATGCAGATCATACGTTTTGTATGACCCAGTTACAATATCCGTTATTTATTCATATTCAGCAACTGGAATTTCTATATGAAGCGAACAATGTGGCCGAGCTGCTCGAAACTGTTTTGATTAAGTTGATAATTAGGAAAATAACTCATACATACAGTACAGGGGATTAGCTATATGTCAAACAGTGCTGATCATAGAGCTACATGCGTCCCAAATTTCTTTCATATTTTGTTCATGGATTATATCTCGCTATTGAATCTCCCAAGTTCAAAAACGGCTGCATGCTTTAAATTTAGAATTATTTAGCTTTATACTTTGTCTGTCACGTGTCCGTCTAGATATTGGTAACGTATTATAATTAGATTTTGCAGACGCGTAGCTGCCTATATGTAAGGATTCGTCTGAATCCACATGGTTTACATCAGAACGCATGCACCATGTGCACTGCTCCATTCTCAATATTTTCCGAGGGGAAAGTCAACGGACCCCTCTAGCACCATTATGAATACACGTGAATAGAGGGCTAGCTACGCGCCAGTTTTGTAGTTTCTCAGTTGTACAGCATAAATTATTCAAGTACAGGTAATTTCAAAGAATGCACGTGAATGCACGGTCAGTCAACGGTGAGCCTGTATCGACTCCGTGACTACGTCGCCAGTATCCTAATCAAACTAATCAAAGAAATGAAAGAGGGTGGAAATAAAATAAAAAAGCATACCAGGAATGGCCACATTCAGTAGACAAAGCCTCCCCACAAAGCCAAAACGTAGAGAGGAGAGCATGATTATATAATGATCAATTTCAAAATAGACGCCAAAAACAAACAACGGAACTAAAACCAGAGGGTTTACCGCCTTGGAACGGTTCTTGGCAAATCAAATTGCCACTGGGGGTTTACACTAGGTTCTAGGTTTAATCAACCACTCACTTTTCCAAACAATGAGATGGTTTATCGCTCCTTCGAGATCGTCCTTCGTTCTTTCGCCATCCTCCCTTCTCGCAATCGCCATCGCCTCTCATCACATTCGCCATCGCCCCTTCGCCATTATATAATGACGCGAAGGGATGATTTCGAAAATGCGCCGGCGTTATCGTTCCTTTTTATCATCGCTTCACATCTTCGCCATCGCACAGTCGCTCAAACTCTAACTGGCGAAATATTGATGGCGAAGACGCGAGGATAACACTGCGAGCAGCGAATAGGCGAAATTATTATTATTATTATTATTATTATTATTATTATTATTATTATATGATGGCTATGACACTAAGGGAAAATGGTGGAAGAGCGATCTTCGCCATTATTTTTTCCCATTATCGCTGCTTCACGTCTTTAAGTAATGGTGTGTGAGCGACAGCGAAAACACCTAGACCGAATTTTCGCGTTTCGACATTGTCCCATTACTTTGCTATCGTGCTATCATTTCTTCCAAAATTGTCCCTTTGCGTCTTTGAGTAAGGGCGACAAGAGGACGGTCCTAACACAACACCGTAGTTTCCTGTCATCTAAAATCGTGTCAGTATATTTATGGAGAATGTTATTTATATAACTGTTCTACTTTTTCGTGAACTTTTGCGATAAGTGATTTTCCTCAAACAGATTTTATCATTTATAATACATATTAAATGTGTTTCAATAAATAAACAGATCAATCTGGTATTAAAACTTACCTAAAAGTGTGATTTTACTGACATTTTTATTTTGGTATTAAAACTTATGAAAAAGGTTTCAGGCTTTGAATGCTGATATCACTTGGTTGGTATGACCTGATATCAGGGAAAAATAAAATATTAATATCATCTATTGAAATTGAAACTGACTGCAGGAGTTAACCTATTTCATGTTTTATATGTGATATCACCAGTATTTTGCCCAAATGGCTCGAACGTGTGTTAACAAAATAATAGTCTTAAATTTTACACCCCCCCCCCCCCCAACAAAAAACAAACAAAAAAACAAAAAAACAAAACAAAACAACAAACAAACAAAAACACCATTTATTTCAGTACGAGATATCACCAATTTGTCATAAGATAATTATTTTCCATTTTATTTTATATTCAGCATAACCTATTTAACTTTTGATGTATATCAAAATTACGAATAGGAGATGCGAATGCACAACATCGCATATTTGAATAATTCTCGTAAGTGGTTATGCATCGTTTGCAATAGATAATTCACTAGATCTAAGACATCGTTATAATTATATTAATGAGTAATAAATAAAATAATTGTTCCTAATTAGTAAATACTGCGCACTTAATTTGCACATAATTCGCGGTTAATTTGCTTTGTTTTATGTAAATATTGACAATATTCTATTGGAAAACATTTGAACTACTGTCTTTCTGTTGTTGTTGCTGTTATTGTTGTTCTTGTTGTTTTGTTGTTGTTGTTCTTTTAATGGAGCATCATACAGCGCACGCATCGATTTGCTCCGACATGCTACGGGCCTGGTAATCAGTAGACTGATACACGTCGAAGTAACATGTGCTAGACAGTGTGCATAACATTTGAAATATTGGATTGTAATTTCAGTGATTTAATTTATTAACCGAGTTTACATGATCAAGATCTTAATCTCTTTTACTCACTTGGCCAGTAACAGTACGGTGTCATTAATTTTAACCCTGCTTTTGGGATATAGTCGCTGTTTCGATTCAGTGTTGACCTATTTTCGCTCGGCATATTAGAGTCTACACTGTGTGATAGCCGATCAGTTAAATTTGATTTTAACCCCCTGTGAACTATAAATGGACTATTCCGCAATTAATGAAAAGCAGGTCCATTACACAAGCACGGCAGGTTATGGATTAGATTTCGGTTTCAACAGCTACATGGTTATAACTGTACATGTCATAAAAACGTCAATAATCAATAAACGGTTTGAATAAATATTTGTAGTAAGGCTGTGTTGACAGACGGAATGTTTTATATCAGAAGATGTTGAAGGAGGAATTTTAAATTTTGTTGAGTTTAATTACTCGTCAGCTAAAACAAAGGACTTTGCCGGTGAGGTAAGAATATGTTTGTTTTTGTTTTGCTAATTTTCTAGAGTTAGAGGAAAAACATGTCGGCTTATACGAATCGAGAAAATAACACCGCGAATTGATACAATGTTTTATTTTGAAATTTAGACTAGAGTATGTCTGCAAGTACAAAAGCAGTTTTGAGTTTATTTATACAAGCAGTGTTCCTAAAAGTTGGGTTTTGACAATAATTAATTACCGCACAGTTATTAATTGTGTTAACCTACTTCCTGGGTAAAAAACTGTGAACCGGTACAATATTTACTTACACATATGCTGTAGGGCCTATGGTAGATAGTTAATATGAATTGAACAGAAAACTTCCCCACCGTGAAACATTTTGGGGTGTAGAACACTGTCTGTACTCCATTCAGACCAAGATCATAAACTAAAACTGGAGACCAGTCTCAAATCTCAACCATCTGATTGGCTAAAATTGCGACCAGTGCCATTTCAGCCAATCAGATGCTTGAGATTAGAGTCTGGGATCTATTCTTAGTTTTGTGATCATGGGCCCTGACACGCCGTGCGAGATTCGAACCGCTAACCTATGGAAATGGGATCGGCTGTGATTGCCTGGCCACAAGCTGGTGGGTTTTTGCAATAACAGTGAAACAAAACAACAGAAAACGAAAATTACTAACATATGTAATCAGATTAACGCTTGGCATTTAAACCGAGGTGTATTATTCTCATGAAGTTCGGTGTATAAAGACCATAAATAACACTGATATCGATCCGGCAGGTACGTTTGGTTGTTATTCTCAACATTAGTAACAAATAATTACAGTATCAGTGGCGTAGCTGCGGTAACGTACTGTCTATCCGTACATAAAGTTCGACATTGGAATACACAAAATATTAGAGGCAAAAATGCATTAAATCTGAGTGTAACTCGAGTGATTCTAGGATATGAATAATTAATTTTGCTATACAAACAGGTTACTCTCCTGTTTTTATATCATCAGATTTAAGGGTGGGGGTCTTCGATCCCTGACCCTCCCCCACCCCCTCCTACTCCTCAATAGACATCCGCTTCGTTGAATTTCTCCCAGTTGTGCCTACTCTTCGACATGGCCTTGCTACGCGCCTATTATTTGTCTGCTCATTACGTAATAGTTCGTTGAAAATGAACAAACAATTATCGACCATGAAATAAATTCTATGATGATATTTATGTATGGCATACTGAGTAGAAGGCATTCCTGTCAATGATACGGATAATCAGTTTTAAAGGAGCAATATTGGTACCTGCGGGAAGCAGAGGACTGATCGATAGCAAATCTGTGGTCATTGTTCTTTTATTATGTTCTGTACATCGCCATGAATTACACACATCGCGGGGTATACTTGACCTGCTATATCAATGAGTGAATTATCGGGAAAATCGACCGCTCCAACCTCGCTGATGTAGTTTATATGTTTACTGACTGCACCGTTCCATAGAGATGGCTGGCAGTGATCTATAATCGGTTTCCTAGGAACTTGGTCGTGAAACCGCTTTGAAAAACTGGACACTGTAGAAGTCATTGAAAACAGTGTCCAAGGTTATAAAACTGAGCATGGAAACCAGTCTCAAATCTCAAGGATCTGATTGGCTGAAATGGCGACCAGTCGCCATTTCAGCCAATCAGATCCTTGAGATTTGAGACTGGTTTCCAATCTCAGCTTTATAACCTTCAGTCCTGGACTTGAGATGGCAGGGCTTTGTTTCAGTTCCATGGAAAGGGGTCCATGCCCTGTAATTTTGGGGAAAATAGGGTAATTTCTTCTCTAAACAAGGGGAATGAAAACCACTGATACGTTTAAAGTACTTGTTTTTGGAAAACTGCATGATTTCAAAGAAATTTTTCGAAGGGAAGGCGCCTGGAAAGAGCCCCTTCTAAAGAATGAAAAACAACCCTGTGTGGACACTGCATAAGTCAAACTACTAACATTGGTAATAGCAGTGAGTGTTTTGTTTGTGTATGTATGAACGATTTGTATTTGTTTGTTGTCTGTGAGGACCTCATTTAAAATCCCCGTTAGATGTACTGAGGTGTTGGGAGGGGCTGTAATGAAACGTCATTAATAGACCTTTAAATAAGACTATATATTTGTACATATTTTATGCCCCCACAAAGTACGTCTGTAAGTCCCATAAATCTTATGGCATAAACTCCTCATTAACTATCTGGCGGATTTCTTTCAAATTTGCACATATGATCAAGCAGGATGTGAAGATGATCGTAAAGAAAAGATTTTTTTCTTCGACCATTTTACCAGAGTTATGACTCTTTGTTACAAATGTTGTAGCAGTGGGAGCATCAGTGTCTCGAGGACACAGTCTAGTTAATCTGTGTGAGGACCTCATTTTATAATCCCCGTCAGATGAACTGAGGTGGTGGAAGGGGCTCGGTACCGTCCTTCACATACTTTACAATAACACTATATATCTGTACATATTTTTTTCTTTTTTTTCTCTCTTTTTGTAAAAACATTTTCAACGATATATCCTAATCAGTTGTGGTTTCAACCATTCAACCAAAATAACATAATTATTATAATTTTTGGACCTTGAACCCAATCGATATAAGGTCTTCTCTTCTTTAAGTTCCGCTATTATATAAATCGGTGATGTGTTTCATCGGACTATTAAACTTCTCTAATTCACGTTATTTGAAAAAACAAGATAACTTGTTTATTTTAAGAAAATTTAAAGACTGGTAATTGCTGATAAAGTGTGGTCATCGATACGTTGCAGATACCTATTTGTTGGCAGGCTTTCAGGATCCCGTGTGGAGTAAATACGATATATTTTATTGGTATTGATAACCCATAGAAATTATCGCTCAAAATAGACTCCGGATCAGATTTTATGGACATTAAATTAATGTGAACTTAATTTTCCAATGCTGCATTAAACACAACAGTATTGCGCACGAAAATGCTCATTTTACCGGTACACTTGAGATTCAGTCATGTTGGGACACAACAAAACATAGTGTTACATTTCACTTACCATTAACGAAAATGAAACTCGAAAACAAATAATAAAACATACTGCAAAATTGCTTTGATTGAGCCTGACCAATAGCTGTATTTCTGCACAAGCCGCATAGCCTTGAGATGACCTACGCGTCATAGAATAGTGAAATATGACGGTGGTCGTGGAACCTCTTTAATACCCAGGGGTCGGATGCAAAATTTCAAGGAAGAATGCTTGTTTACGGCATTCTTGGGATAAATTCCAACCAACTTCCTGGCCAAAATCCCATGAAATTATAAATTGCTGCCCAAAAGGGGGATTCGAACAACCCCACCGAACTCTCTGGATCTGCCCTTGTACTTATGACGCTTATCAAAGGAATTCCGTTTGCAGATTAATACCATTTCATTAAATGTAGCATATGGTCCTCAGATAAAATAACAAAATAACGGATTTGCCCTAAACGAGAAAACAATGACATAGAATTCGACTTGAGATCCGTGAATATACGTATTTAGTGAACAAAAATTCCGATTTTTTGAATTCAAAAATCTTGTTCAATAATGCTGTATTTTATCCAAAGTTGTCTGAATCGTTTTTTACTGCGAGTAGATGTTCTTTATTCTCAGAGGTTAAGCTATCTTCTATTTCCCAAATAATGATTTGGTCCGATATATGACTTAACTTGTGTCTCAAACGGATTATTTAACTGTCAAAGTTAGGTATTTATGGTAGATACAGAAGAAAACACAATGTTAAAGTAAGAATATGAATTCGCTAGATTTCGGTCCCATTCGGTTATTTTAACTTTCTTTCGCTTCACTGTTTAATACGACTGTTTCTTGAGTGAACATGATTTTCACACGTACTGGAGAAATCGCGGTAGGCAATAATATTGAACAGTTCGCTCAGTTTCGTTTTTCAATCCCGCGTGATATAATTAAACTTTTATTACCAGTTCGTACATCCTTTTCAAACAGCATGATAAATTGTATAACTTAAACCATAACCGACAATGATCTGATAGCAGATACGGGGATTAGTTTTTTTTTTCAGTGATCAATTCCCGTCAAAAGAACTTGGCGATATCAAATTTGTGAAACATTTTTCTGATAATGAATATTTTAATTTGTTGCATGTTACATGTTCGTTACATGGCTGTCAAGATACAAAATTAATAATGTACTTTACAATTGAAACAGATTAAACTGTGTTTATATCGGGGGCGGATCCAGCAGTTGTTCAGTAGAGTTACCCGAACCAACTTTCAGGACACCAATACTCTTTAATTGGGATTTTGCCCAGAAAGTTAGATGTTAACATGTAACTAACCTAAAACTACTTCAAACGCACCCCCTTTCTGGAAATCTTGCATTCGACCCCGAGTCTATAGTACGATTGCAAGTTCTTAATCGTGAGGGCATCCGAAACAGACTTATTTTATACAAAGTTGCTGCTTTATTCAAAAACTCCAATGTCTTATTGAGTCTGGAGAAAAAAATATCCGTTCTCGACCTTGCTTTCGTACATGATTTAACTCTTTTTTTTAACTTTATTGCACCAAACGACCCCCTTAGTGGAAATATTGCACCCAACCCTACGTTTGTATTTGTAACTCTTTTTCAGACGTCATGAGAAATTGTATAACAAACACTCCAAACATATTAATGGTTGTTTATATACATTACAGAGAGACTGTTTAAGAGATGGGGAAGCAAAACAGCAAGTTGAAACCGGAAATGCTTCAAGATCTACGTCAGAACACGGAATTCACCGACGAAGAATTACAGGAATGGTACAAGGGTTTTCTGAAGGATTGTCCCAGTGGACACCTCACTGTTGAAGAATTCAAGAAAATATATGGAAATTTCTTTCCGTATGGAGACGCGTCAAAATTCGCGGAACACGTATTCCGTACATTTGATGCTAATAGTGACGGAACAATAGATTTTCGTGAGTTCATTTGTGCTCTGAGTGTAACGTCACGTGGGAGATTGGAACAGAAACTGAAATGGGCATTTAGTATGTATGATTTGGATGGCAACGGCTACATATCACGTCAGGAAATGTTGGAAATAGTCTCAGTAAGTATGGGATAATTAGCACGCAAGAGATTCAGTCTCCGTTGGCTAAACTGGTCGATGGGTTATTTTCTTAGCACAATAAAAACGCTTGTTTGGATATAAACTCATGAATTTGAAATTGAGTATTAAATGCCATTTAAGTGAGGTTGTGCATCCTAGAAACTGGAAAACTGATTTGCCACTGACTTTTCCAATGCGACAAATCCTGGGCTGCACTTTTTATGTTCCCCGAAATATTTCGGGGGAGCTTTAAGTCGCCGTTATGTCCGTCTCTCCGTCCGACTGTCTGTCCGTCCATCTGTATAGCTTTGTCCGGGCTATATAACAGCAACTACTGGCTTAAATTCAGTGGAACTAAATGCGAAAGCTTCACTCAATAAATAAAATGCGAATATTTTCACCCGACACATTCCGTTTCGATGATGTTCAGAAAACGGTTATTGCCCTTCTTAATTTATTTATAGTGTGATATAGGACCATTCTTGTCCGGGCTATTTCTCAGCAACCACAAATAACTTTGGAATTCAATGACACTTTATTAGAAGCTTCACAAAAAACTGTAAATGTGCATATTACTAGTATCAGCACTTTCTGGTTCGATGATTTTTAACGGAGTTATTGGCCTTTTCATTGTCTATATATTATAATGAAGGCTATTTCTCAGAAACGACCAGTTTGAGTTACTAAAATGTATTGGAAGCTTCGTTAACAAGAGGAGATTTGCTTCTTATCAGCACTTTTCGGCTTAATGATTTTTTTATAGATTTATTGTCATTTTCATTTCTGTATAGCTTAGTATAGGATTTATAAGTATTGTCTGGGATATTTCTTCGCATCCAGCAGTTCGAATTCATTGGCACTTTATTATGAATCGCTTTACTAACAAGACTAGATGTGCATATTGTCAGCATATTCTTAATTCATGTTTTACACAGAGTTATGGCTCTTTGAAATAATGTATCATATGAAAGTGGACCATTTGTGTCAGGTCTTAACAAACACTAGTTTGTATTTCGTGACATTTTATGAGATGATTATCTAGATCTGTATACTATCTCTATGTTCCAATTCGGTGATTTCTTCACACAGGACTGGCTTCGATATTGCCAGCATGTTTAAACTGAATGATCTTTACGTAGTAATTTATTATATGATATAAGGCTATTTGTGTCTGGGATATAAATTTTCTCAACAACCGTCAGTAAAAGTTCGATGACACTTAATTGGAAGAGATGCCAATATTTCCACTATTTTTGTCGCCCTTTTGAAGATAACGCGATACACAGGGATCGCTTTGTTCGTCAGTCCGTTCGGCTATCTGTCCGTCCGTCACGAAAACTTAACGTTGGCTATAACTGCAATTTTTTAAATATTTCTTCATCAAACTTTCAAATATATTGCTTATGACAACACGCTCTTGATGATACCAAATGTTTTAGGTCAGTGTCACATTTTGATGGAGTTATGCCCCTTTTTGATTTTGAAACGAAATCTTAACATTGGCTATAACTTTGACATTTCTCAATATTTCTTCATTAAGCTTTCAAAGAATATTGCTTATTACAACATGCTTGCAGCTTTTGTACTGCAAGATTCTTTAGGTCAAGGCCACATTTGATGGAATTATGACCCTTTTTGTACTTGGATTTTTACACCAAAAACTTAACGTTGACTATTACTTTGCCATTTCTTAATATTTCTTTATCCAAACTTTCAAATTATTTTGCTCATGACAACACGCTCATGATAACTCAAGAAAATAGTCAAGATCTTTTTGTTTAACTTAGTATACATTTACATGACAATGTGAGAATTATGCATTACCTTTTATTTTTCACCAGTATTCATGTTAATAAAAATAGAAACAAATGATCATGCGATAACTTAAGAAGTACACAATGTTTTTGATGAAGTGATGAAAATGGTTTAAATTTAAACGGCAATGTTATGCACGGCCTTGTAGTTTCACCAGAGGTTAAATGTCAGGCGACTGTTACTTAAAATAGACAAAAACTGGGTCATGCCATGAAACAATAAGTACTTAAAGTTAAAGATCTTTTATTTCACGACATTTTGAATGGTAGAGTGAAAATTATGTGCAATAGTTTTTTCACCAGAGGTCAAGTTCAGGTGACTGACAAAATACCGGTAGAACAAAAATGATCCAGCGATAACTCAAGAAGTTAATCTAGATTTATTTGCAAAACTTGTTTTTCATTTCAAAAGGCTTTTTCAGAAATAAGTATGCACGACTGTAATTTTTCATCAGAGGTCTATTCCCCATGAAAATGAAATATTGCTGCCCAAAAAGGGGCTTCGAGCAACCCTTCTGAACCCCCTCTGGATCGATTCCTATAAATGGTGTATAAATTACTGAAAGCATGAACATATGCAATGAATACCCTTAAGATTAATATTTAGCCATAAAGAAGTAATAACAAGTTATGATATTTCCTTCTGCCCATGTAAAATTTATGAGAATTTCTTATGAAAATAAAATATACCGCAAATTACCACTGCATTAGTAACAGATTGATTTCTTCGCGTAGCATATTATAAATAGTTGCCAGATTAAAGCAGGGCTTTTTTAGCCAGCCAGTCTCACGGGGCCGATATTGGGTCTCATTCCCAATGTCAAATAGAGACCATTTTCCCCAATTTCAAGAAAAAATCCCTATTTCAAGAAAAAAAATCACTTTTCAAACAGAAATTTCTTTTACCTATAATATAGAAACAAAAAATAAATAAGAATCCATATAATCAAGAGACTTTTCAAATTACAAAAGTTGTTTGTTTACATTTGATCAGTGATATGCGAAACCTACATTCCTTGAATTTATGTATGTAACCAGTGTAAAACCAGTGGAAAGCCAGTGTAAAAAAAAAATCCCAGTTTTGGCAGGGGCCTTTTTTCCAAAAACTCCTAAAAAAGCCCTGTAAATGCATAAATAGTGTTAATGATTGAAGGAGTTGGACTAAGATTCTATTAACAAACAAATCACTCATATAAAAATGTTTCATCTGACAGATATTTCGTACTAAATTGAAAATATTAAGATTGTTAGATTTCTGCATTGCAGAGTTGTCGTTAATGACACTTCCACTTTCATTTTGTGAATATCTATTCTGTGTTGTTTTTTTAACCTTTCATACATAGATACACCTTTATTGCATTGGTGGACAGTTTAGATCCAGATCAGTGGCACATCTGTGCTGTCTGATCAGGATCTTAACTGTTCGCGTTTTGATTCATTAGGTAATTTCTGAGCATAAATGCGACGAGTGCAGATCCTGATCAGACGGCACGGATGTGCCGGGTGATCTGGATATACACTGGTCGCACATGCGTAAAAATGCGTATCTAGGGAGGAAAGGGTTAATTAACCCGGCATATGATTCGTGTTCGAGTATGATTAATTTTAACATTTTTTCGACAAAACAGAAAAATGAATGATCTACTAGTATTTACGTCACAGTAATATTCGTTTTAAACAGCTAACACTACCACTACAACTCATCAACCTGCTAGATGCCTCACTGGTAAAAATAGCCAGAAATCGAAATATTTCATCAATTGTTTTTTCTCTCTGCATAATAAAAGAATACGCATATTACTTACAACACTTCATTGGTTGAAAACTATGTCAAAAACACTTCATTGGTTGAAAACTATGTCAAAAACCATATTCGACAGCTACGCCAAAAATATCTCGACCCTTTTTACAGATAATTCATTTACAAACCAATTATTTTTTATGAAATCAAGGAACATGTTTTATGGCGCAGAGCTTGCTTTCTAATTAATATTTAAACAGATGATTGCTTCATTCACTGCTTTTATTCCTGCAGGTGTTATCTTTTTGATCAAATAGTTTGCACTTTTTCCGGGCGGAGCAAGTGTAAAGTTGACAGACTCTTGAACCTTGATGAAATTAGCGAAAATAACCTGTATTTTAGTAGTTCGAATGGTTCTTTACTATGATGTATTGATGGCGATTTCTACTTACGGATCGCTTTGTCCATTCGTCCGTCCGTCACGAAAACTTAACATTTGGCACTTTGCCATGTCTTAAAGAAGATTGCAGTCGTTAACGGTTTTCACAACGTTATGAATTTTACGTGATCGGCGTTTGCACACACAAAATCGAAACTGGCCAACTCAGTCGTTGAATTAAACAAAAATAAGTTGATTCACACGTATAAAATTTAAGAAGAAAGGAATTCTCTTACATTTACTTGAAATAAAACAACCCAAAAAAGACCAAGAAAAGCAGACGGTGTTCATGTAAAATTTTTAATGTTATGAGATCGGAAACTACCGCAATAGTCTTAAATAATTCTTAATCAAGCGTTCAATTATTTAGGTTATGACATAAGGGTTTACGAAACAAACATCGTGCCATCTGATCTCCCTCTACACTGGTCACTTTTTGGTCAGAAAAATAAAGATATTGAATCTAAAGCGAACAGTGAAGATCCTGATCAGACAGCATGGATATCTCGGCTGATCTGGATCTACACTGTCCGCTGGTGGGATATTAGCCTTATCGGTTCCCATGGACTCCTAATCCCAATACGAGGCTGAAATAATATTATGTTTCATGGCCCCTAAAAAAGCAACAACTGAAAATGCGAGACACATTTTCCCAAAACGAGACTAAAACTAGTTTTATGTTTATTTCAGGCAATCTACAAAATGGTTGGTACAGTAATGAAGATGCCTGAAGATGAATCAACTCCAGAAAAACGCACAGACAAAATATTCCGCCAAATGGACAAAAATCTAGATGGCCAATTGTCTCTTGCGGAATTTATAGAAGGGGCGAAAAGTGACCCTTCGATTGTGAGACTGTTACAATGTGACCCGAATTCTGCAAGCAGCTGAGTGTGATAGGTAAAGACAAGGAAATAAACGTTAAGGAAATACCAATTTACGAAACCAAAGTTTTAATGCGAGGCGCGTCACGGGGAAAAAGGTGTCTTCGAGCAGATGACGTCATTATCAAAAATGGCGTTATAAAGTAGAGCAGACGACATTGCTTGATATGCATATTGCGGTAAATTTAACATATACATGTATTGATATTGTCAAAATGAGAAATAAAATCACATATAAGTAATGAGAAAAAATGAGATAATTGTAAGTTTTTTCCAAATTTAGTAACAATTAAAATGTCAAAAAAAAACAACACTTTTGACATCGTTTCCCGTGACGTGCCCATGTTACGATCATTGAAAAGGGAACAAAACAATCGAACTGTCGAAAGAGACTTGTACACCCAGAACATTGTCTCATTGTTGTTACAGCGGTTTCCCTGTGAACTTCAGAATTTCACGTGCTGTAAATGTTTTGTAATTTGTAGAGATAAATATGTATGGCTGCCTTTAATTTGATCCCTGCATGTGCTGTTTTTTACCTTAATATCTAATAGTTAAGAAATCCAAATTTGTTTTTTTCATATACCTGATCTCTTGTTGACAAGACATTGACTTTAATTCCAAAATAAAAACTGTGGTTTCCTTTAATTAAGCGGTGTCTAATTTCCTCGTAAATGACGCAAATGTCATTTTCGCGCAGACATAAATGTGTGTTGTATTAATTGTATAGAATATGAAATTATATGGTTAATATTGACTGGGGTTTGATTTCGCGCTCACTGCCTAGCGCAAAATACCCGAAAATTAAACCCGCGCAAAATATGATACCACAGTAAAAGTCGTACAACTCAATGATTTGGGCCTGTCAGTCATTCCGTTTCTCAAAAAGACATGATTTAAAAGAAGCTTTACTTCAATTCCTTATAGTAACAATTCAAAAGTCAGTATGACCGAAGACACGTTTTCTAAATATAGTAACAATTCAAATGTCAGACAGTATGACCGAAGACACCTTTTCTAAATATAGTAACAATTCAGATGTCAGTATGACCGAAGACACGTTTTCTAAATGTTGTAACAATTCAAATGTCAGTATGACCGAAGACACCTTTTTGTAAATATAGTAACAATTCAAATGTCAGACAGTATGACCGAAGGCACGTTTTCTAAATATAGTAACAATTCAAATGTCAGACAGTATGACCGAAGACACATTTTCTAAATATAGTAACAATTCAGATGTCAGTATGACCGAAGACACGTTTTCTAAATATAGTAACAATTCAAATGTCAGTATGACCGAAGACACCTTTTCTAAATATAGTAACAATTCAAATGTCAGACCGTATGACCGAAGACACATTTTCTAAATATAGTAACAATTCAGAGGTCAGAAAGTATGACCGAAGACACGTTTTCTAAATATAGTTACAATTCAAATGTCAGTATGACCGAAGACACCTTTTCTAAATATAGTAACAATTCAAATGTCAGACAGTATGACCGAAGACACATTTTTCTAAATATAGTAACAATCCAGAGGTCAGAAAGTATGACCGAATACACCTTTTCTAGATATAGTTACAATTCAAATGTCAGAAAGTGCGACCGAAAACACCTTTTCTAAATATAGTTTTTATTAAAATGTCAGAAAGTATGAAGGATGACATTTTTCCCGTGAAACGCCCTAACAACTATACAAACAACATGTAGATATCTACCTTACTGGTGGTGCTTTGCAAAACTTTTAAGTGGGTCAGTAAAATTAGTCATTATCATCCCACACAATTCACAGATTCCAGGCTTGTCAAGCACAATATTGTTGTTGTTGTCACTTTATTAGTAGACATTTCCATCACATCCACTTCCTGTTTTCCAAATACACAATTTTACAATGATAGAAGGATCAAGGATACATGTTTGGCATTATTGCTGTGGTATTATTAGATTTCGCGATGCCTAAATTTCGCGGGCAGAATATGATACCGGAGTAAATTATACTAAACTTATTTTTGTACCCTTTTTAATTAAACTAAGTGCCCTTTAATTTGATTTTAAATTATTCTTTTTTACCAAAATAGGTTATATTCCTAGAGACTATATGCTTTGCCACTGACCGTTCCATAGCGATGACCCCTCGGATTCTCCTTTGTTTTTTATAAATTGTTTATCATGTCTTTATACCCCCACAAACGAAGTTTGAGGGGGTATATAGGAGTGAGCTTGTCGGTCGGTCGGACTGTCGGTCGGTCGGTCGGTCTGTCTGTCGGATTCTTCGTTTCCGGATGATAACTCGTGAAAGGCTTCACAGATTAAAAAAATTTTGGTACACAGGTGTAACTTCATAATATACAGGTCAAGTTCGATTTTGGGGCTGGTGGGGTCAGTGTCAAGGTCACTGTTACTAAAAATAGAAAAATGATTTCCGGACAATAACTCCTGGAAGGCATCAAATATTTAAAAAATGTTTGGTACACAGATGTAACATCACAAGATACAGGTCAGGTTCGACTCATTCAAACATATTCAAACCGTTTCTGCTCCATAAATTTAGAAGGAATGAGATCTTGTGATGAACTTTGTGTATATGTGGCTACTTTGAAGATGACACTTTGGATTGAAAGTGGGGCCATTGTGGTAAAAGTCACTGTTACTTAATTTTAGGATAGTAAAACTTTTTATGCTAAATTACTTTAGTGAGGAATGAGAAATTGTGATGACACATACTGTTTAGGTTGCTTCTTTAAAGACTGCTTAGAATTGAAAGTAGGTGTGTGGGGTCAAGGTCAGGGTCACTACTACATGTGTCCATGTTTCTAGTGTTAGTTACATTATGCCATTGATTTTATGAATTCCCAGTTCAAGTATCAAGCACACATGTGGGGGTATTTAATCACTTTCAGTGATAATTCTAGTTATGAAATTGATCAGATTTTGTACTCACGCTCTCTATTGATTTCTACATTTTTACTGAGTGGGGAGGCTGTGTTTTATGTGTGGCTATTCCTGATTTGCCTATTTCACTTGATACAATTATCAACTACTTGTGGTAATAGCTTTGTTCTCACTCGACCGACCGTTAACTTGTTTCATACTTGTTTCATATATACCTTAAATGGAGGTCAAATCGAGTCCAATTAAATTATTGCTTAGTAACTTCTTACCTAAAGAAGTTCTTGATTTCGAAAATTTCTAAAGATTTGAGGAAATTCTGTAGACTATCACATACATTTTCTGTCACTTCTACTTAACATAAGTTAACTGCTCAACAGTTTGTTTACATGACACTTTAATTTATTCTTCAAATGGAGGACACACTCTCTCGCACATCATTTCTCTCATTTCAAATTGTTCCCTGGTTTCAAAACCCTTTTCCACGGATGAATCATAGCATCATCAAATAATGTTCACTGGCTCTAAACTTGTATGTACTGCCAACGCTGCTTAGCCCAGCGGTGAGCACTGCTCATTATTTACCAAAATAAATAGTACTTATTCGGAGCCATCCCAGTCGATGGCTTGAGATCATAGAACCATTAATGCAGTATTTTCAAATTAGTTCCATTCCTTGAACAACTGAATAATATCCTAAGATAAAAAATGTCATTATGGGAATCTAGTATAATATTATAGATTCCTGGTCCTAAACGAGAAAACAATTGGCGGAACTAAACAGAAAAGAAAGAGAAACGAAAATAAAGAGTGAAGTTTTTTTATAAATTATATAACTGACTTCCCTTTTGGAATATTTTACGTAATTGTAAACAGAAAATACTTTTGAGAGCGGGTATCATTTTGATTTCATCACAGTTTTTCAAGACTCATTAAATCACATGATAATTTCGAGAGTTTGGCGCTATATCGGTCTTACTCATAAAGAATTATGAAGGATGTAGCCCATTTTTGCGCCAAACCCACGAGTTGTACAAATTGCGTGTTCCATAGCCTTTGCCTTTCTTATCTGTACAACGCCCACTTTGTGCCCTTGTTCATTCCCTGTGCTGAAGATTATTAAACTGAGAATGGAAACCAGTCTCAGATCTCAAGCATCTGATCGGATGAAATGGCTTGAGATTTGAGACTGGTTTCCATTCTCAGTTTTATAATCTTAAGGCCTGTTGTCAATAGTTTGCGCCAGTGGCTGTGATAATTTAGATGGCTTTAAGTTCTGTTTTGTGAGGATGAATGTTAAGAAAAATATCTGTTAATTTTTTTTGACTGGTGAATGCTTGTTTTTTAAGATTGACTTGTGAAAATTGACTTGTGAAAGCTTGTGTAAGCTCTTCATCAGGGACGGATCCAGAGAGGGATCAATATATTTCCGCGAACCCCCTTTTAGGCAGCAATATTCAATATTCATAGGGAATTCGGTAAAAATAATTGGGAAATTATTATGTTACTACCATATGAATTTCCAAAACGAACCTTACTGGAAATATGGCGTCTAACCCTGTTTGCTAAGAGTGACTGGTGAATCCTTGTGTTTTTCAACTCTTTACTTAAGATTGATTGTTGAATCCTCGTACTTCTGAGTCCTTTAATTAAGACTGACTAGTGAGTATGCTTGTGTTATTCAACTTTGTTAAATATTGAGATTGTATTTACTGAGTTCTTTACTTTAGAATGACAGGCGGTTGCTCGTTTTATTCAACTTTTTATTAAAGATTGACTGATGAACTCTTGTATTACTGAGTTGTTTACTCAGACTTAATGGTGAATGCTTGTATTATTCAACTTTTTATTAGAGAATGACTGATGAATCCTTGTATTACTGAGTTGTTTACTTAAGAGCTTGTATTTTCATCTCTTTACTTTAGAATGACTGGTGAATCCTTGTATTACTGAGTTATTTACTTAAGACTGACTGGTAAAAGCTTGTATTTTTCAGCTCTTTACTTTAGCTCATTATTATTATTTGTTTTCATTCCATCTGTACCACACTTGTTAAAGCATATGACATCATATAGATTTTGATAAGATGTGTGACAAAACCAATTTTTAACAATATTTAAACATGTTTGGTGTTATTTCCTGTTTTATTGTTATAATTTTGATAATTATTTGGTGTAGTGTGCTCTCAATAGCTAGGTGTAAAATACTGAATATTTTTGTAATGATATGGGCCACTGGCGCTTGACCAGCCGCCCCACCCCCTGCCAACCCTTACTAATACGACTTTGTTGTTGTTGTTTTTTTTTTGTAAAAATGGTGTCAAGTTACATATATAATTCCGTTCTATCAAAATATGCGAAAATACACCATCAAAATCGTAGTTTAAAAATGTATAAAATCTATGTATATAATTGAATAATGGGCAGGAACGGTTCCAGACCCTACATCCGTTCGAGAGATTGTTTTTCCTACTATACGGAGGGTTCCAACCTGACAGCTGTTTGGTTCAACGCAACAAGGTCTGATCTAACAGTAAATGTCAAAGAGTCTCACCAAAAGCTCGAAATACGCATAATATTCAACCGAAAACGGCCTCCGAAATGCCGGTTATTTTTTCATAGATTATTCTCCTCAGTGCGACTTCCGGAAATCCCCGACGCTTTTGTTAGGAGCGTTCTGATTGGTCGAACGATTTGTGTGCAAAGTATTTCCCGGACTAAGTTAATAGTTCGACCAATCAGAACGCTCCGAACAAAAGCTTCGGGAATTTCCGGAAGTCGCACTGAGGAGAAGGACACCATTTTTATCAAAAATAAACAAACAAAGGCATATTAGTAAGGGTTTGCAGGGGGTGGGGCGGCTGCTGAAGCGCCAGTGATATGGGCACTAGATTAAAAACAATGAGTTCTTAATGTGGCCTATATTTGATTTTGCCAGAGTCTGTTTAATTCATTCAGACTTGATAATCCTAACAGTGTTTGATTTCCAAATAAGTTTTTCCGTAAATCTGTTTCAAACTTAGATTTGAATGAATGGGTATTTTTATCCAATTTATATCTCACATGTAAAACATGTGGTTTTGACTTGTTTAACCACTGCTACACTTGGTAGCTAGCAATATGTTTAACTATTGTTTATCTACGTTATCTATGATCTAATTGTTTGGTTATTGTTTAAATATCAAAAAAATGTTTAGCCTGTATTTTCACCTCAATTCAAGAGCATTTTAAATAAAAATGCAAGATTAAAATATTTGATTGTTCAAATGATTAAGATAGGCACGCCACTTTACTGTAGTTAGTTATAAACTTTGATAATAATACAGTGAAACACCTGTGCTCAAGATCATAAAACTTAATCAGGAGATCAGTCTCAAATTTCAAGCATCTGATTGGCTGAAATGTCGACCAGATTTGAGACTGATCTCAAAACTTAGTTTTATGATCTTGGATCCTGTATTAAGACCTCTGGAACTGGGCCAATGTGGTTTTAATGGTGGGGTCGTCTTAATTCCGGGTAAGAAAATCATACAACCCTGTTAAAAGGGACATTAAGACAGTGGCCTTATTATTTGGGTGGTCTTAATTTTAGGGTGGTCCATTTAAGGGGTTTACTGTAGAAACAATTCTTTTACTCGTTGAACTGTTTAGATAGTATGCTTCTAATTTTGAACCAAAAACTTAGAGAATTTCAAATTGCCAGACAGTGAATAAAATTAAAGTTAAACCTTTTCTAGATAATTCAATTTTCTACTTCTTTCTTCCGCAATTATATTTTCTCTCGCTTTAAATGTTACATATTGGATTTTTTTCTTCGAACGTTTTTGGCCCTAATATCACAGACTATTCAAATTACGAGTAAATATTGGTTGATTACTTGAAATGCTTTAAAATAAATATTTCAGATAACACTAAATTTTAAGAATAATTATATAAAGGTTTCAAAACTGCATTTAAAACAAAAAACATATCGTAAACATGTAAACTTATTTTTAAAACCTAAACCAATTGTTCATGTTCAGAATTTTAAAATTACCATTTTTAGTTGAGTTTAAAACCCAACACAATATTTCCCGTGAAATTGGGCCCTGGTTTCCATGGTTTCATTATAGTTTGTTTAGTGCATTTACCATTAATAAAAATATAAGTTCAGTAGTCAGAATTTTCTTTTTTAAATGGGGTACGTCACGGGAAAATGTGTCTTCGACAGATGACGTCATTAATTTGAGCAGACGACATTTTGAATAAAGTAACAAGTGAAAAGGCAAAAGTCACCGAAAACACTTTATCACGTTACGTGCCCCAAATGACGTCATTACTATCCCATGATTTTAATGTATGTTACACACATTATTGTACGTGTATTGAAATTAAAAACTGATCAGACCAAATAGTTATGTCTCTTGTTTTGTTTTTTTTTTCCTTTCAGGTTTTGCCAAATTAAAAAAAAAGACTTGAAATTGATGAAAATGGAACTTTGAAAGTCATTGAACAAATTATGGTTACTTCTTAAAATCTCCTTAACGGATTTAGGTCGCATGGCGCTGTCACCGTAAAGGTTCGACGCCCGGGGGCGCCTATCTCATTCAAAGACTTGTCAACTTTGTACGAGACTTGTTTTCCTTTTTTTACTTCTGTGGAAAACTTAAAAGTTGGTGATGGTTTGCCTAATGTTAAAGAATCTGCGTAAGTTAAAAAAATGTGTAAGAGTTTATATCTACCAAAAGATCTAAAACAAAGTTTATCCCTCAAAAATATGGTTGTATCCATAATTTTGCATAGATGATGTCAACGTGATCTGCTAACAAAAAAGCTAAAAGCAACTGAATTACACAAAAGTTTGACCGCCACTGACGGATCTTCTTTCCTTATCTAGTAACATAGAAAACTTATCAAGTCATCTCCTTTTAAACCGTTTTGTCTGTTTCGTTCCTACATGTTAATTTACGTGAACGATCTTGTTTTTAACCGGGTGCATTAAGATCACAAAGAGAACGCAGCGAAAATTCTATTCGTCTTAAAACCACCAAACTCAGACATTAAGAAAATTCCGGTTTTGCCAAATTAAAAAAACAACACAATTGCTTAATTAAACATGTCAGCTAATTTTAAGGGATGGTTCTCATTTTAGGATTTTAGACGATGACTTTCTCTTTTATTTTTACGATAAAATATCAGATTTAAGAATTTTAAGAATTTGAAAACAATATTTGTATAAATATACAAAAAACAGTTGGAATTATTGGTGTCTTGAAATATTTATGAACATTCTTAGGTTATGCTTTACGCTTTTGTGATCTATTAAGTTTCTCGCTAGACATAAATGGAAAATTACCTCAAAATCTCCGTGGAATAATATGAAAATATTAGATGAATGATTCAAGATTATTTTAGGCTCCGCTGTAATTGAGTTCAGAAATGTGTGCTGTCTTTTATACGACTTTCAGGTTCAATATTCTTTCACAATACTTCAAGCTGCAACTTCACAGATTTAGGTGGAATACTTCAATGTCTTAGAAGTGGTTAATATTCAGTGTACTACAGAACAGAACAGAACAGAACAGAACAGAAATATATATACATGTCTGATCGGAAGCGAATTTCGCCGAAATTTTTAACAAATAAGTACATTTGCGAATCTGTGGCGAGTGAATTTTATCGCTATAAAAACTTTGGCTTTAATAATATCAATTCCTGTGTTAACTGTGTATTAAAACAACTTTTAATTTACGTTTGTTTACCTTTTTCACAGTGTTTATTTCAAATTTAATGTTTGAAAACAGTATTGTTGTGCAGTGATACGTGATCAGCACATTTAAATGCAGGATTAGAATGTAAGAAGTTTCAGTCGTGATGTTGTAAATCGATCTTATTAATGGTCCTTAAAGAAGATTTGTGGTACTCTAAATATTTAAAAGTCAATATTTAGGTTAATCCTTTTCAAAAGAGAAATTTTATTACAACTTTATCTTTAAGTTAGGAAAAGTGTTGTCTGTTGTTGTTTTTTTTTCGTGCATGTCGCAAAGAAACGCAAGATGCAAAACGCCTTGCTACAAAATGCTTATTCATATAGTTGTGGAATCATCTTATTTCGCAGGGCCTACATATACTGTTGTATCATTCTCATAGGATAATATATTATATGATTAATTTTCGATTAGGGTTGGTTTCGCGCTAACCGCTTAGAGCGAAATACGCGAAAATTAAACCCATGCGTAATAAAATGATAACACCGTAATTGGAATATTAGATGAAAATGAGAAAGTCTATCTCAAAAATTGGATATTATTGCTCGCTAATGGTTCTGTGGTTAGTAGAACTAGATGGATGTTGAGTTGCACACTTTTGTCGCCCTCAAGTTTTTTGTCAGAAAAGAAATGATAGTTTGATGAATGAATATTAAGAAATGACAGTTATAGCCTATTTTAAGTTTTTGTCACAAAATCCAAGTACAAAGAAGGGGCATGATTCCGTCAAATGACACATTGCCCTAACGATTTTGGCATCATCACGATCCTGTTGTCTTAAACAATATAATTTGAAAGCTAAATAAATATTAAGAAATGGTAATGTTAGGCCAACGTTAAATATTTTAGTGTTGGACAGACCGTCGAAAAGCGTTCCTTACATATCGCATTTTCTTCGAAACCTCTAACATAAGGATTTAATTGTCGAAATGAAACATGTGTCATCATTAATATTTTTGGATGTTTTCCAGTCTGTTATAGGCTTCTGATCAATGTCAAGTTCGGAAGAAATTTGAATTTCTGGATATCACTTCATACTTTCGGTTTTTTATGGATATTGAAACCCAGAAGTCGGAATAAGAAGACGTAACAGGTCGAACAGAGGCCAATGATTATAAAGCATATCGCGTAACAATTACAATATATAGACAAAATGTGTAAGAAAATCATTTATTATTTAGATGAAAATAAAAGATGTTTGTAAGTTCTTTCCAACTAAAGTTAAAACTTAAATGTCATAATTTATAACCGAACATATATTTACCCATGGTGACCCATTCTATAATCAGTGATACTGATGTTTTTGATGTCTCATAACCAATACAAATTTGAAAAGTTTACACGTAGCAGCTGTAATAATGCACTTCTTGCTATTACTGCGGGACTGTTTTGTTACCCCGGCCTACATTTTAAAATTATTAATGACCTCTTAATGACGCTAAAGTTTGAACAAATATTTGAAATCGTTTTGTGACTAATTTCAAGCGAGTCCCATTAGTATCCGATACATTAGTTATTAAGCTCTGTATGAAGTAAATCTATAAGGCTACAAGTTTTGTCTAAAAGAACTGACAGTTAAGTCGAAATTCTAGTTGTTTTTCCATACTTAAATCATTTTGAACAAGTTAATAAATTTCTCTAATAATAAGTCAAGCCCCTTTGAACTTAAACTTTGGCAAGATTAAAATTAAAATAATTGAATCAAAATAAGATGTAAAACAAACAAAACTTCTTTTGTATGCAAAACCCGCGGTTTATCTTAACCGTAACCGACATGCCCCTTTTCTCTCCTCTTTTTAATGTTACTTCCCTTTCAATCAAGCTGGGTGCAGTTTATAGTAGTTAGCAAAGCCTACTTCGTAGTACTCAAGTCAAAATATTTTATAGTTACATACATTCTTTTCGTTTCCGTTAGTTTTTGATTGGTTGATTGATTGATCGATAAATTAATTTGATTGATTAATTAATTAATTGATTGACTGATTGATTTGATTGATTGATTGAATTGATTGATCGATTGATTGATTGATTGATTGATTGGTTGATTGATTGATTGATTGATTGATTGATTGATTGATTGATTGATTGATTGATTGATTTGGAAGGTGGATGGGATAGTGCATTTGCTTTAACTTTAAACTGATAAAAGAGGGGACTGGGATAAAGGCATTGATTTAAACGTGCTTGAAGTCAGTATTATAAATTGTCGGTTGATAAACTTGTTTTTAACAGTTCCTATACACTGAATGACGTTTGTTATTCCAAAATTGTTTCTATAATTTTATAAGAACTGTTATGTGCCAAAAAACCCAGACAGTGCACTTAGAAACAGTCAATGGTTTACCATTTTCGGTCTACATATCTCGAAGGGCACATAGGTAACCATTTCTCGCTAAAACACAGACAGTAAAACTCTGATAGCACTCCTATTTTTTCGGAAATTGACAGAATAGTAGATCCGTGCCTTTTTGTCTTCAATTTTGGTCTTTAAGGATGAGCAAATTATCGTAAAAGAACAATTGTGCCAAATATTGGCATATGGCGTTGTTCCAAAGTAAGTGTGCATAAGTTTAGTTTGCTAATCGGCGCAACTTTGGGTATATAAGAAGCTTGCATGAGTGTGAGGTGAAGATTGAAAAATCTGTCACCGAGGGGGGACTGTTTCACTTTTCTATCTTTATCGAATGTCTCATGCAAGATACTTTTTCTTGCATACCATTTACTGTTCATAACATTTGTGTACATTTAAACAAACTAAATTTTGTTTCCTTACGGTGAAATATTGACGTTAGCGCAAACCTTATTTTCTAAATGACGTCACTAACTTGAATTATCACGTCAGATACTTGAAGACGTGACGTCACTCGTATAGCACGCGAACGTTATCTTTTCCCTAGGGAAAAGATAAGATTTTCTTTCCCCGGTAAATCACGCGGGAATACTTATCCAGTATGCAAGAAAACACGCAGGTTCAACGTAGGGCCATCATTGCTATGTTAGCTTTATACAGTTAACCCAACGTTGGGCCATCTTTGGGAATTCAAAACATTCTTGCCGGTGTTAATCCAACAAAAGAAATGTGAACTAGTTTTGTAGCAATGTTGGCTTTTTCTGGTTGGCCAACGTTGGGCCAACTTTGAAATCGCCATTGTTGGTCAACATGAGAAATTTGTAATACTTTTTCTTGTATGCAGCGGTATTTGTTTTCTTGAATGCATCTTATCAGAGGGTGTGTCGCCTGGCTGAGGATTCTTAGTGCATCGCACTGACTTGAATTTATATACTAATAATGAAACTTAAGGACTTACTACACTCCTCCCCTGTACGTTCATAGATAAAAAGAAAATTATCAAAATCTCAATAATGGCAAAATGCCGTTCAATGAAACTTTGCACAAATGAGTGTTACTAATGTATCTTTATTTTGCATATGGTAAGACATGTTAGAACAGTACAGAAAAATAGCGAGATCTAAAAATTCCCTAAACTTCTATTTACATAAATTCACAAAAACTAAACAACACAAAACATCATTTTAAATGCCCACATGAGTAATATAATACTGACAACAATACTTTGTGTACTCGTGACTCACATATGTTAACTCTATGAGAAATTAGTAAAAGTGTGTTTGACCTTTAATTTCCTGGTCGCTTCGTGGTACCGTTAACGGATGACAATCATTGATTTCTCTTTTAGTAGTTGTAAGTTCTTTACAAAGTACACTGACAACAGTTTTCTTGTCAGTATCATTACATTCATGTGGGAATTTTAAATTATGTTTTGTATTGCTTAGTTTTTGAGAATTTTAGTAAATAGCCTTGTAAGGAATTTTTAGGTCTAGCTTTTTTTAAACTTTTCTAACGTGTCGTACTCTACGCAAAATAAAGTTACTTTTGTAACATTCATTTGTGAAAAGCATCATTGAACGACATTTTATCGTAATTGAATTTTTGATCATTTTCTTTTTATCGATGAATGTGCAGGGGAAGTGTAGTGGGCCCTTAAAGACATCGGCGTTTTTTTTTTCGGCGTTAGCTGTCTAAGCTCACTTTTGACCTAGTTTTTCGACCAATGAAATGATGTAAATAATACTCGTATTCTCTTATTATGCAGAGGGAAAATGAAATAAACTATTTCGATTGGTAGCTATTTACACCTGAGAGGCATCTAGCAGGCTGGAGAGGTATCTAGTGGGATTTTATTATTATGCAGCGGAAAAATCAAATAGATTAATTAGATTGGTTGCTAGTGGGTGTTGTATTGGAGGAAAAACATATTTACGATTTAAGTAACCAGTTAAGTCAATATTGATGGCTTAAATACAATATTATATGGAATATTCTTGGGTGTCACTTGCATACAATACACAGTGTAAAACGAAAGAGAAGTGTAGATATTCCTAGTTCTTACTGGTTCCTTTCTAGTTCCGTTGATACTGATTGTTAGTTTCAAGTTCGTAAGACATGTTCATTGTAGTGTAGTGGCTAACACTCTCGCCTCTCAAGCGGAGGCCCCGGGTTCAAACTCAGGACGGACACTTTTTTTAAACTTAATATACGTAAAAGTTGGTAGATTTCGCTCTTGTAACAGGCTGTTATTATTTATATTTATTAAATTTCAAGGACATTTATTCATCTTGAATTCTCACTCTACATGAGGTATTTTATTGAAACTGAATATTTTGCTTCTTTAATCGACTTGTTATCACTGTATGAAATTGTTGCAACAGCTTCAACATTTTTTTTGAAAGACACTTTCAATAAATTTATGAGTTTTCATGATTCGGTCGCTTAATCTCTAAGTCATACTAAGAAGGCAGGGAGGGTTCGCATGGTTCGTCAACAGCTATAACAAATAAAATAAAATAACTAAACTGTGTCTGCTTTGCCTCTCTGTACATATTTCTTTCTTTCTTATATACATGTATAAATCTTTTCCATCAACGCCGTTTATCTTTTTTAAAGATATTTCTTGTTTGGAGTATTGGGCATGAGGAAAGCAAGACGAGTACCTGTAAAACAGCTGTAACTGTATACACTGGAGTGTTGCAATTGAGGCCCGAGTGCTTAATCTGTAAGTGTAGTAGATTATGAGATAACAGCCTATTGTTAAACAATGAATTTTTTGCCACATTCATTTAGAAACATTTACACAGCACTTTTAATAAGCGTTATGCTGGTTTATTGGTGAATTGTAAACAGTGATGGTAAAAATAAAATTTAACTGCGTTCATACAGGTATGCGGTTTAACAATCAGATGGGCCTCGTACAAATATGTCTGGTTTATGACAGCTACAAGTACTACTTTATGTACAGTTGCACGTGGAAATCGTGAAAAGTGTGTATAATTTATACATATTACATGAAATAGGCTGTGCCTTTTGTATAAGATACCCATAGCAAAAATTTGACAGAGTTTTGCATTCAAACATTAGCAAAGGGTAGTATAGTTTTCGGAAGCACCTTTTATGACAGTTTTTGTGATTTTTCAAAAGTATAATCAATTTTATAGTTTTCTATTAGAAACATTTAATGATAAACTTACAAACGCTGAACATGGTATTTTACCCGTTTATGAAATGTCACAATGATTTCAGACCACGAAAGCACGCTATTTCGTGTGACAGTAACACCGCATGGCAACACCGTACCTGCCAGACCGGCAAGTACATTTTGAAAAAGTTATTTTCGAAATTTATTTCAAATCACGATCTAATTTATTATTTTAAAAATAATGTAATGCATTGCTTGATCAACAGGGAATATATTTAGCGAGGGGATTTTATTAAGGCCGAGGTGATTGTGAACTTGCATCGGCACTTTACTCTGTCAACTGACCGGCAGCTTCAACTACTAAGGGCATGCAGACGTCGGTTCGTGGATGTTACCTTAAAGGTTGTTAGGGCAACGTTTCATCAGCTATGGTCCATTCATTCGTTCGTTCATAGAGGAGACTACATGGAACAGATCCTGCTGGCGTTCGTGCTTAAGACAAACAAAGAAAATGAGGATTACGTCGCAGTAAATGTCTAGGCATCACTTTCGTATTCTTTGCGTACTTGCCAAATTGCCAATAAATGTATTTATAATTTACTTACAAATACACTTTGAGGCCAATTGTGTAACAAATAAAACACATTGTTATATTGAATAATTTAAACATTATTAAAAGATAGATGTCATAGTCACATTCTGCAGCTCACGAATTTCTAATTCATCTTATACATGTAGCATTTTATGCATTACTATGCTGAAGTTACTTTAACTAACTTGTATGCATATTTTATTGCAGGTGTTGAATAAGATCAAGGATTTTGCTGTTGACTTGGTGGTAGAAGAAGGGACACTAGATTTTGAGGCAACGTGCCAGACGGCATTCGTCGTTCTTCTGTAGCATTCAGGGATGCGTCTTCCATTGGTTGCAATGTGTGCGTAGAAGTTCAGGTGCGGGCTACAAGTAGCGTATAATCAACAACAGGGTGTACGAATATATCAGACGATGCACTTGCCATTCCTTTCACATCAACACACGAGAGCTGCGTTTGAGCACCTAATTAATGAAATTGACGCAACTTGCGACGTATAACTATTCACTATTTAACATATTAAACTTCAGTCAAAGTTTCTTAAATTAACTTGGTGATAAGTTTGTGATCTAGTTTCAGATAACTTTATTTAAAATTAAGTGAATTTAACACAAATAAAAATGCATAATAATATCTGCTGGGGTGGATGATACTTTATGTGTATTACATCTATTTTCTTATATTTTAGGATGGCGCCCGTGCGAATGGCCAGGGATAATTATTCTATCTATTGATCCCCTTTCTAAGGAAGGAAGCAGATCTTGTGACAACCAGTTGCGTTCCGGGTGCAGGATAATCTGTTGACAGAGACAATCGACCAAAGTACTGCAGAATACCATCTCACCGGAGTTCAGTCTGAGTACAGGGCAGGGCACCAATATTGTTCACCTAATGTTGTTTGCATGTTACTTATGAAAAAAATTACCGCCAACCAAATGCCAACGTTGTCCCAATGTCAGCGTGCTTGTAGGGCATGTGTCTTTGGTCCTGGAAATAGTGTAAAAACTGCTAGATCCTGTCTGAACTAAAAATATGTTAAGATATATAGTACAGTTACATATTAAGGATGTACTTGATTTTACTAAAAATAATAATTGTGTTTAAAGAGATACTTTTAAAGTGTCAGCTTCGATTGTTTAGTGGGCTATGCTACTGGCTTGGTCAGCTTGATAAACAACTATAGTAACTATGGTGGAAGCACAAACGCAGTCTTGTTCCCGATCTCAACAATTGTATGCTAATTGTTGGGACCGGGAACCAGACTACGCATGGTACAGTTTCCGAGGCGGCTTTCCGAGTCTGTTACTGCGTTCGAACTTTTTTTTATGAAACTATAAATTTTGGAATGCGAAAATTGTGTTATTGTATTTCTGTGTTGGATATGTATTGCAAACCACAACCAACTGTTCTACATTAATTATCCTTTAAGATTTAACTAGACATAATAAATTCACCCATTTTCCTGATTTTCCAAAGCAAATTTAGCAAAAAATCTATGCATTTGAAAACATGCAAAATATTTCCAACAAGAAACATTTAAAAAAAACATTTCATGTTAATATTTTATATGTCCTTTATTACCTAAACGATGGAAATTGCTTTCAACCAATTAGATTTTTTAAACATTTGTCATTGAAATACCTCGCCATTACTGTTATATTTCGCCATGGCTTAATTTTCACGTATTTCGCGCTAGGGTAAGTTCGCTTAATTAAACCCTAGCGAAATCAAACCATTGAATATCTAGTCTTATTAGAATAATACAAGTGCGCGAATTTAAGCCTTGCGAAATTTTCACTTATGTCATTTGCGCGAAATTTTATCACCGCGAAATTTTAAATGATACAAAAGTAAATTATTCTCAGATTTATCCTAGCAGATTGTGGTTTCATCCGATAACTATTAAACTCAAAACAAACAAAGCTTTCACCCATGCATGTGAGAAACGATTATCAGATTTCTTATTAAATATATAAATAGTGTCGTTTTTTTATTCAAAAATAATTGGGTGCATTTAATATCATGGTACCCCAAATATTCAAAAATCAAACGGGACAAAGTACAAAACTACCATGTCCACTGTTGGCGGCAGTAAACGGTTATTCTGATATATCGCAAACCAAAGAATCACAGCCGACACGACATGTCCACTTGCTCCCTACTAGCACATACCTGAAACAGAAAGGGCACATAACTGACATCACAATGACATTCAGTTTATGAAAACAAAGCAAAATTATATTCAAAACATATCAGTTGATTTTTAAGCACCATTAACTTTCAAATTCTGGTCGCGAAAACTGGTCGGCCGACGAGGCAAAATTTCAAACATTCATCAGTTCACAGCTTTCTTATTGCCAACAACCAAAATAAATGCTTGCCACTCACACATGGTAAAATCCCTACTGATTCATTAAATCATACTCAAAATATACCATAACCACCTAGATTTTGCACTATTCACACTTGTTTGTATGCCCCTTGAGAATTGCAAGTTCAACTGAAGGCAGAGCCAGAAATGTATTAGTTTCGCATTTCCAAGCACCTGCCTCACACTGAAAGTGTCAAGGTCAAAAAGAGCATGTCAGGCAATTTTTGGGGATCCTAGCTACAGATGTGAAACTGCAAATATAGCATCTAAAAATATTTTAAAGTGCCATGAAGCTTACAGTTTGCCCACTTACCTCTTATCTTCAAATTTGACCTGGGCCAATTCGCATCTACGGCTACAAACTCTTTACTGCATCCTTAAGAGCAGAGACTGATTTCCTTTAAGCCATTAACTCATCTCTGTTCAAGTTTAGAACCTTTTCTGAGCAAAATGAGACCAAAACCAAGCCAGTATCATCATCCTGGCAGGTGTAAAGAGCAAATGACTATCACCACTCACTTTCCAAAACTGACCAATTTTGCCTCCAGTTACAGTCAAGTACATTAATACAGTGCTTCTAAGAAATGCAACAAAACAGACATTGGAACCAGAAGACCTGACAATCATATACCATAAAGAAGCGCCTAGAAGATGAACGATGAGAATTATGCTGTTACAAGCACATATTTTTGTAAAAATATGTCAGGCACAGCAAATTTTATCAGTCAAACAGGCAAAACTGGCCATAATTCACTTTAATCACTCACCTACCATGCTGTCATCATGTTTCAGTTGCTCATATGAACCACCTGCATACCTTCCTGCCAATCAACTGCCACTTTTCAACCATTACACACATCACACTTTATGTTTATGCTTGCTCTTATGTCACCAGAATGATGATTGAATTATAAAATGGCCATGAAAAATAGCAAATGATGAAATTCTTACCTCTGGCTGCAGAAAGGAATAAACAGCTAAAGTGACATGACAGACTACAGCTTAAGGCCAAATCCTGCCTATCTGGGCTAAAATACCTGCTTAACTAATAACAGTGTTCATGGCAAGCCCTACATAGTTCTAGAACTTGATTTTCATTAGTCGACCAGAATTTATGTCTCGGTTCGCAAAGCTCGGACTGTGGAAATTTGCTTGCCGAGCTTAATTTTTCTTAATTATTTTTTATCGGCTTGATTTTCTAGCAAATATTATGCCAAATGCGCATTCGTAATCATTTGAGACATTTTCATGTTGTATTTGATGGACTTTCTATGAAAATATACATTTCTGACATTTCGCGACTGGTTTTTATGGCTCGGTGCAGCATTTTTTTTTCTCAAAAACTGTAATTACCTCCCTTTATTTTTAACCGTCAGCTTGTCAGCAAGTATTTAACAGCTTAAAATGATGTCATTTTGCAAATATGGCAGTCCAACACAGAATTCTAGACCAAAATTATGACATAATGAACACTTACAAATTTCAGCGAAATCCTTAAGGCGGCAGTAAACGGTTATTCTGATATATCGCAAACCAAAGAATCACAGCCGACACGACATGTCCACTTGCTCCCTACTAGCACATACCTGAAACAGAAAGGGCACATAACTGACATCACAATGACATTCAGTTTATGAAAACAAAGCAAAATTATATTCAAAACATATCAGTTGATTTTTAAGCACCATTAGCTTTCAAATTCTGGTCGCGAAAACTGGTCGGCCGACGAGGCAAAATTTCAAACATTCATCAGTTCACAGCTTTCTTATTGCCAACAACCAAAATAAATGCTTGCCACTCACACATGGTATAACCCCTACTGATTCATTAAATCATACTCAAAATATACCATAACCACCTAGATTTTGCACTACTCACACTTGTTTGTAGGCCCCTTGAGAATTGCATGTCAGGCAATTATTGGGGATCCTAGCTACAGATGTGAAACTGCAAATATAGCATCTTAAAATATTTTAAAGTGCCATGAAGCTTACAGTTTGCCCACTTACCTCTTATCTTCAAATTTAACCGGGGCCAATTCGCATCTACGGCTACAAACTCTTTACTGCATCCGTTGTTCTTGTCTGCTCCGTGAAAAAAACCTACAGAGGTATTTCGAATACAGACCATAATTCGGTGGTTATGATCTAATTTTATGCAAGAATTATCTTTATTTTTGATATCTCATCAAAAAAATAATTACTGGGTGCTTTCGTGTAAGTTTACAGAGGCGGATCCAGAGGGGTTCATTGGAGTTGCTCGAATCCCCTTTTGGGCAGCAATGTATTATTTTCAAAAGATTTTGTCCCGAAAAATTGAAAATAATCATATAACTACCCTAAGACTGCCGCAAACAAACGCCCTTTTAGAAATCTTGCATCCGACCTTGTTCATCAAATCAATTATAAAGACTGGAATTATTATCCGGTAGGCCTATTAATTGCGGATGATGTTAGCCTATAAAAAGTCTGCATCATTTTTCAGTTTTAGATATAACAACCCATTGTTTCCCGTGATTTCAATGTCTTTTATTCAGGTTCTACTGGTGCCGTTTTGACATACAATATCTGGTTTAACGAGTTAAACACGTTAGTATATGTATATTTGTAATGTAAATATTAGGTTTTAAATGATATTTTGTATCTTATTTATACGGACAGGAATCTCCTGTCAGCTTATCGGATAAATGACAAAATAATCTACATACTGACTTAATTTGTTGGATCTTTGCATACCTGCTCATATTTCATTCTCATTCTAAAGATGTTGGTATCAAAATGAAAATAATTTATAAAAACAAAAACAAAAAAACAATGCGCTTTAAAGATATTCTGATGTTTTTGTCCTAATGTTATGGCAATACAGCTTGCGGCTGTTAATACCCATATATTTATTGTGCATTTATAATAAATAGAAAGTCATGTGACAGACAAAAGAATTAAAATGGGATCAATGAGAAAAAGATTTCACAAGTTTTTAACTATTGTTTTGTATCTTCTATGAGAATTGCTCACTGAAGAAAACATTAAACTCGCCCATATCTGCTAGAAAACCATATTTTTTTCTTCTATAAATAGATCATAACGTGACTGTCTATTTTTGTCTATTTTAATAATGAAGTGACACGTGACAGTCTAGTTATCGTTAACGTACTATACTCCTTAACACGGGTTAGGTCAGCACCAGTCATGCGTGCCAAATTACCCCTTATAGTAGCTGTCCAAAAACTAGTTGTCAATAGGTGAAAATGTCATTTGAGCTGAATATTTTTCTCAACTTCGTGACATTTGAAATAAAGTACACAGTGTTATTACAATATAATATTGTTATAATGATGGATAGAACAAAATTTTTATCGTGATTTTAAGCGTAAATTTATAGGTTTACTGGATAAATCAGTAAGTAATTTTTCACATTATGCAGTTTGGAAAATGTGAACTGGTGCATAGCTTATTAGTATTTTATTTATTAATATTTTTACATTGTCTTAGTTTATACCAAATATCGAAAAAAAATCCAATACAGTCGTTTAGGGTGTTCTGGACCGCTAACAACAGTGTTTCAGCAGTCATACATAATAATATAACCATGACTCAATAATACAGTGCAAACAGTGCAATGTGGCCTTTGATGTTGGTTATTAAAACATATTATATGGGGATGGCTTAACATAATACATGAACATTTATATAACAGTAAGGTGTAGTTTTGTGCAATGCTAAATATGTGATTAGAACTCACATTTATAGCAGTAGAAGTCATCGTCCCTAACTACAGGGTCTTCACTACATTCTGTGTGCAACCACTGATCACAGAGGTCACATTGTACCCATAGATGTTCCACCCCCAGTTCGCGCTCCTCAAGAAAACGTATATGACAACGCATACATGTCACATTATCCTCTTCTTGACTTGAAGACTCTTTTGCGTTTGATTGTTTAACATTCTTTCTAGTTGTTCTTTTCCCAGCTGACCTCAAATTACTAGAACTGCTGCCTTCAGATGTGCTAGTATTTCTCTTACTTTTTGCTTTTGTTTTACTGTTCTGCTTCAGCAACTGAGACATATACTTTCTTTTTGCCTTAAGCTCTCTCTTTAAATACTCTTATTTTACTTAAGCTTTTCAGAGACATGCTACGTAGAGATTCTGATGATGTGAGGTTGTCCGGTAAGTTTTCAAGTTGTGACTTTCGTTTTGGTTTTGTTTTCTGCTCTGCTGATGGGAATGTAAGCGACTCTTTCAATATTGGTGATAACACTGGTGATCTGATGTCTGTCTGAACTGAGTCTTGGCTTTGTAAAGATGCAGCTGATGCAAGCAAATCAAGTCCAGAGACAGGCTCTTTTTCAACATATTGTTCATTCTGTACAAATATATTGTCATGATCACTTTCCAATATGACCTCAGCAGGCTGAGACTTTGTTACCACAGCTGTGTCCTTGGAAGTTAAAGTTTCTTCTGTCAGAGAGTCTGTAGCATTTTCTGAAGTTTCAGGCTCTTTGGTTACAGTTTCACATCTCGATTCAGAAAACAGCTTCTTATATACATCGAAGCACGGAGATTGACCTTGAATACCATATCCCTCTTCCAGACGTTTAGCGTATTTTGCCTTTGTAGGTGTTGTTAGTGCACTTTCTAATGCTTGAAAAGCCAGTGATGGTCCATGCGGTGGTTCCACATTTGCGACTGTTGTTGATTTACTTGAGGAACACTGGGTATTGGACTCTATCTCCAGAGATGCTGACTCCGTGCTACTGAATGTGATACCTGGTTTCACTTGCTCATCACATTGCTGTCAACGGGGTAAATTCCAGAGGACCGAAATGCATTGATAATTGTCAATGGCTTGTAAAATAACAGAAATGACTCTTTCAGTTTTTCTGCAAAGTTCTCTTTGCTGATCGGTGTTCCGGGGCTATTTCGTGTGTGGGTTCTGACAACCTGGTGCCAACGCTGTTTAAGGGGTCCAAACACCCCAACATACAGTGGCTGCATTAGATGGGTAGCATTCACCACTATTCGGTAAAGTTCAATACCCCTTTTACTAGATAACTCAAATGCTGTACTAGAAATATGACTGCTGACATGGTCGATTAACAAAAGCACTGGGCGTTCCTCACCAGCATATTTATGGAAGTGGTCTAGGAACTTCTCAAATGTAGGAGCATCCATCCAGCCTTTCTTTGTGTAAGCTATGTCAGATCCATAAAGAGCACCAGTCATCGGATTGTATCCTCTGGGTTTAGGTTCAGGATAAACAAAGAAGGGGGGCATCATTGTTCCATCTGCTGACCCACAGAACATTACAGTAAGACGCTGTTTACTGTGACCACCAGACAAATGAGGCACTTGAGTTGGGTGTTCTGCTCTTGTTGGGCCAATGACTTTGCCGGATGTACTTCCCATACTGAACCATGTTTCATCAGCATTCCATATGCGGGTTGGCTTATCAATCAATCCTTTCAATGACAAAAACTCTCTAAATGAACTGTACCATTTGTCTGTCTTCTCTTTTGTAAGTTTAGCTCTACAAGTTTCCAGTGGGGTTTCAGTTCTCATTTCAACGATGTGACTTTTACGCCTCATGAATGCATAATACCAGTCATATCAAGGCCTATTATTTGCAAATGGTGTTTGTTTCTTTTCATTGGTGACTAATTTCTGAACAAAGTCCAAAAAATCTCCCGGCTTTAACCCCATGCCTCGACTGGCCATTTCTTTCAGCCAATGTGCCATCGCCTCTTCTTCAGTTTTATTGAAAATCGGCTGTGGACCATTTCGACTATCTAATTCAACCTCTCCAGAAAGACGCCTATGTAAATAACCATAAGATAAGCCATACAGTTCTGATGCTTTCCTGACAGTTACCTCTTTTTTTCTATGGCCAGAATAGCTCTCTTGTACCGGAGTGATTTCCCAGGTGAGCTCCTGTTGTACTTCTTTTAAACTGCGTTTGCTTTTTTGACAGCTGGACTCTGATGTTTTGGTTTCCCCATTTCTGAAAATAAATTACATATTAAAGTGCAACTGATGTCATTTGAAATTGTTTTTAATTTCACCATACAACAGGAAATAAAAAATGAAACACATAAATATATTTTACATGAATAACTCTGTCAGTCTGTTAAATAAAGTTGTAATTTAAATACATTCAGATAACATTCTAAAAAAAAATCACATTTCAAACAAATAAATCCTCAATAAATCAGCTATAATTCAGGAAAAATATCCCAATTATCAAAACAGTAACACATTTTAATTTACAACATTATTAAACATCAATTGTGACTTGAAATCAGCTGTTTTGACAGTCCAAAGTGCTTTTGTGAACACCCCCAGTATGGAAGGTCACGTGATCCGAAACTAGATGAACGACTGCTTTCATTTCATGGCATGTGACTATTGTCAAGAACAGGTGATGGTATTTTCGCTTACTTTGATTGAAAGAGGACATGTTTGTGAACATTTTGTTATATAAACATGATGTATTTGTTCAATATTTACCGATTCACGAGGCCCTGTTCACAGAATCGCCATTTTTTTCCCGTACTTTTTCTGGAGTAAATGTGAAGGTCACTTGTCATCAGTAAAAAAATCATGTCATGAAAATCGCTTTTGGTAAATAAATAACCGACAGTTTTCTCCAGAAAATACCATTCTTTCAAAATCAAACAACCATTTCAAGAAATATTTACCACAGGTTTCACAATTTTATTAGTTTACTGACAGTTGTCCGGAACTAACTAAGATCCGGAACACCCTAAACGACTGTATCGGACTACGAGCATGGCGAAGAGAGCCGAAGTTTGCCGACTGTATCTTTGAGATGTACATAAACAGTGAAACTGGTTTAAAACCCGGATAAGACATTCCATTTTCAGGCGTATTCGATATTATACTTTCAGTAGCATCGCTTAAATCACTCACACAAAGTACGGTTTGCACTGTGTACTGTTATAAAATCAGCGTAAATGTTTATGTTTTAACAGGTTTTGAGAGGTATTCTCATGCTAGCGATGATGAAACATATCATTTTTATTCTTACAATAATAAGAATACCATAGCTGATCAATTAAACATCAAAACATTAGACCAAACATGCATGTAGCTTCGATTCAGACTGTATCATTTATTGAACATGTTAACCCAATCATTTGTATGTTTCTAGTGATCTATGTGTATCAGTTAAGGCGATTTTTTAAAGATGATTTTAGTATATTTTTCGGATTTAAGAACAACGGCTTGATGTAAAAACATGTATTAAAAGTGCTTCGTACGGAAATACGAATTCGTTTTCTAACATATTCTCATAATACATTTATACTAGCCATTAAAATACTATTTAGACAACTGATTTGTGTAAACTATGTGAATGCTAATACATCAGTTACAAAAACAGTTAATAGTTTATTTCGAGTTTTTTAATGAAAAATTAAAGTCACCCAGCTGCGTTGGGCCTGACAGTTTAATTTTTATACAAGCCTCCAAACAAACAATAACCTATAGTCACTATTGTTGTATCATTCTTTTTTATTATTTTAAAGTTCTTCTCTACGTGTTTTTGTACGCCATGATTTATTATTTCTCCAAATATACCCGATTTGTATAGACAATATATTTAGACGAACTTCTCCATCTTACCTAAAAGCATAAACTTGATAAAATCAGCAAATGCGCATCGCCATAAGTTATACAGATTATTGGAAAATCATTCAACGAAGATCGCACTAAATGATACAACACAAATAGGTGTGTTTGCTATAAATGATAGTATGAAAATGCTTTAGATGATACAGTCATTACGAAACACACCCCTCAAACATTTTAATAATTTACACTTTCTATACATTTAAAGCAATATTGTAATGTAATAATCTTTATAGTAATGTCATAGAGTCATATAACCAGTATGTATTCGTGCATCAGATATTTGTAGAGAATAACAGTATTTTGATACAATCATGTGGGTCATTTGCCAGACCTTCTTGTGATTAAATGCAATATTGCAAGTTTGTATCCCTATATATGCGCAAAACAAATGGTATTACAACCAATAAGGACTATACAAAATATAACGTACTTGTTTTTGTTGAAGGTACTTAAAATGATCCTAATAATTCCGTTTTCAATGTGTTATTTATGAATTGTTTATATCGCAGCCATGCAATCAGCTTGCTATATCCGGAATTCCGGAATATGATACAATCGGTTTATATACAGTGAATTATGATGTATGTAATAAATATATAAATGTTTGGTTTGCTATAAATTTACTGTAAGTCTTGTCATAAAGTAGTTTATGATACATTTTTAAACAATCATACCTTGGAGATATGACAAATGTTTCTATAGTAATTTATTTTCTGCTATTTTCATTTCAGAGAGACGGTGTGTGAAATGGGAAAGCAAAACAGTAAATTGAAGCCTGAAGTGCTTCAGGATCTCCGAGAAAACACAGCGTTTACAGATGAAGAATTGCAAGCATGGTACAAGGGTTTTATGAAGGACTGTCCCAGCGGAAAGCTCACTGTCAAAGAAATGAAGAAAATATATCGAAATTTCTTCCCCCATGGAGATGCTTCAAAGTTTTCCGAGCATGTATTCCGAACATTTGATGTAAATAATAATGGAACTGTTGATTTTCGAGAGTTTATATGTGCGTTGAGTGTCACGTCGCGAGGAAAATTGGAACAGAAACTAAAATGGGCTTTCAGTATGTATGATGTGGATGGCAACGGTTATATATCACGTGACGAGATGTTAGAAATATTTACTGTAAGTATCTTAAAATACAATGTAGTTACATATCATTTGAAATCAACATCTAACACTCCACCTTATGTCAAAAGTCATGGTCACGCATAGACTTCAATTTCAACATTATGCAGATTGCTAGGAGTCGCAAAATGTCATAAAATGAAAGTAATTGAGAACGACAAATATTTTAAAAATATTGCAGGTTTGGTTGATTGAGCAGCGAAACCATATTACATACTTTCATGTCCAAGTGACGTAGTTGTATGAAAATGTTGATTCTGCATTTTTCTTATTTTCTGCATATTTCCCGTATGTGAAACTTGCTTATTTCATCCAATTTTACTCCAACTATGCCTATATGGGGCATGTCACGGGAAAAGGTACTTTCGGTCACTTTAGTGATATTTTAGTTTTTACTAATTTTAGAAAGAACTTACAAATATAAATCAATTTGTTATTACTAAAATGTAACTTTATTACACATTTTGACAATAAAATGGTATTTTTTACCGCGAAATGCATAATAAATAATGTCGTCTGCTCAAATTTATGACGTCATTTTAAAGAACGACGTCCGAAGGTACCTTTTCCCGTGACGCGCCCCATATAACTTATATTGTCATAGTCATATGTATATTTTTTAATATAAATTTATGTAATCTCTTATTTTACCTACTATTCAGATGCCATGAAGGTTATACTTTCTGAACGTAGCGTTTCTGTTATGGGAATTTCAAATTTTATCATTGACATTATTTACAGGCGATCCACAAAATGGTTGGTACGGTGGTGAAAATGCCTAAAGATGTATCAACTCCAGAAAAGCGAACAGAAAAAATATTCCGCCAAATGGACAAAAATCTAGATGGTCAGATATGTCTTGCAGAGTTTATAGAAGGGGCTAAAAACGACCCATCGATTATGAACCTTTTAGAAGGCGATTCGAATTCGGATATTTGAATTTGATCAGATGAAGGCAGCATGACAGTAATCGGGAAACTATATTTGAGCATAGCCTTTGTTAATATAATGTTTAAATGCTTATAAGATTTGTTCTAAATGGTTTGTTGATCAAAATGTCTGAAGGTGTACATCTTTCGGATTTGCAAATGCATTTGATTTGAACATTGTACTTTTAATGGTCTTACTGTGTTAAGGGCTTACCACACTCCTCCCAATCCTCTTCATCGATAAAAATAAAATTATCAAAATCTCAATAACGGCAAAATGCCGTTAAATGATATTTTGCACAAATGTATGTTATTAATGTATCTTTATTTTGCAGATGGTAAGACACCTTAGAACAGTAAAGAAAAATAGCGAGATCTAAAAATTCCCTCAACTTCTATTTACATAAATTCACAAAAACTAAACAACACAAAACATCATTTTAAATGCCCACACGAGTAATATGATACTGACTACAATATATTGTGTCCTCGTGACTTACATATGTAAACTTTACGAGATGTTAGTAAAAGTGTGTTTGACCTTCAGTTTTCTGGTCGCTTCCTGGTCGCGTAAACGGATGACAATCACTGATTTCTCTTTTAGTAGTTGAAAGTTTTTTACAAAGTACACAACATTTTCATGTCAGTAACATTGTACTCACGTGGGAATTTAAAATTATGTTTTGTATCGCTTAGTTTTTGTGATTTATGTAAATAGAATTTTAAGGAATTTTAAGGTCCAGCTTGTCTTCTTTATTATTCTATCGTGTCTTACTGTATGCAAAATAAAGATACATTAGTAACATTCATTTATGCAAAGTATCATTGAACGGCATTTTGCCATTATTCAGATTTTGATAATTTTCTTTTTATCGATGAACAGGATTGGGAGGAGTGTGGCAAGCCCTTAAATGTAATATCTGGATAGTTGAACATGGCAACTTGTATAGATCTTCATTTTCTCTTTTTTTCAAGTGAAATAATCGCAGATAATAAAGTAAGATCTAACGAAATATAACAAAATGTTAGATCTGATGACTGCCCGCAAACACCGTATATAACCATGAGTGGTTTTCCACCGATAACTATTTTTAGAAATAGTCAATACAGGAAACAAGATTCATAACGTACAATTCACACTGAACAAAGCTTTAACGCTTTAGGCGTGATTATCGCAACTAAAAGGCTTTTGATAAGTTTTCAAAAGACAAACAAGTTTAAAGCTGCCTCTTTTTCACACTTACCTTAGTCAGGTCCTCGTTTGAACAAACACGTGATAGTTGCATTGGTAATTAACTCCTACCCACATCCTACTGCAACATGTAAAACTCTTTGGGACGACATTATCCATCTGACTTAATGGGCCAACTTGTTGAATATGAACGAAAAGGCGTGTTTTATGATCATGATTGGCACTACACTCGGGAAATCGCTGTAAGCTCATGTAAGCTCATGTGTAAACATTGTTATTAAATTTGTTTTACGAAACATTACTTATACTATTCTTGCTCATTATTGACGGTACATAGGCGAACCCTTTATACTCGGAAGCATAATTTGTTAGTTTTACGGTACATAGGCGAACCCTTTATACTCGGAAGCATAATTTGTTAGTTTTACGGTACAATGGCGAACCCTTTATACTCGGAAGCATAATTTGTTAGTTTGTGCAACTTTATTAAGGCAGCCCTAGCATAGCTACGTCACTCTGTAAAAGCATATATAACGATTGAAATTATGTAAAATTTACTACAGACTATTCATGGAATAATCAAATACATTTCAATACAGAAGTTTAGGTTCTGACATAAATTGCGAGTAGTTTCATTAAAATAATTTTCGGTCATCCTGATGACCGACATATTATAATGTACTAAACTTGAGCTTTCTACCTGAACACCGGTTAACAGCGATGTAAAGCAAAGTTCACGGACCAGACGGAACGGATAGTTTAGAAAAGTAGACTCTTACTAAGTCGTTATTTATGGAAAGACTCTTACTCAGTCGTTATCTATGAAAACCTAGAGGCCTCTTATTGGATGTTAAACGACGTCATATATGGAGTCTGTACCTATTCTTAAATCCTCTCTCCAGCTTCTGATCAGCTAGGCTTATTACTCATAAAGATATTTCCGACGAAGAACAATAAACATATACATGGATTTTGTCTAGTAAATGTATACTGTGTATGATAAACAAAAGATGTACAGCTTATGACTCTATTAGCAACTACAATGTGTAGAGAGCACTGAACAGAGATTAGCTAATTATTTTGCTTTATTTTCTTTTCTACGAACTTCTGCAGCATTTTGTGAAACTCGGGGACAGGGGTATCACGGGGAACGTTTTTCATATTTAAGCTAGCTTGATATGGATTACATTCGTCATTACTTTGATAAGTTTGCTAAACTGTAATCTTGCATTTTGCCGCTCAACTGGTTATTAAAGTTTTATAAGGTTTTGAATGTAAAAAATATCATTCGAACATCAGAACACACATTTTTGCAGGAATCTTAAATCGGGTCATGAAACTGACAATAATAGACGATACAAGTTTTAGCTTTCCAAAGTTTTAATTTGGTTTTGAATCTACAAAATAATCTTTGGAACATGCGAAAACACATATTTTTGCGGAAGTTTCAAATCGAGTCATGAAACTGTCAATAATAGACAAAACAAAATTATGCTTTCCATAAAGCTAGTCGATCATTAGCATAACCTTTTAACAAACAAAGACGGCGCTGAAGTGCATACTTTAGAAAAATTTGAAATAAACGCGTTTGGTTGTTATTGGAAGTCATAAGACATTCTAAGTAAATACCAACATTCTAACGAAATTGATCTAGATCAGAAAGAGCAATGTTATACCAGTGAGTCCCGGCCAGACTGTGTGAACTTTTTTCTCCCCCACTCTGTGACAGTGAAAAACTTTGTTGTTTTTTTAAACATATTCTGAAGCTTTTGGTATATATTTACAGCTTGATTATCGTTGCTTTCTAACACTTTGTGACACAAAATAGTGTTTGATAAACTTTTCAATTTCGGTTTACCTGCAGGTGAATTATTTTGTTTGCAAACAGGGTTAGTTTAACACCTGCTTAAATACATCTCCTTCAAAAGAAAGAATACCTTTAAATAAACTTACATTTTTGTATGACATCCAATAAATATAAAGCGATTTAATTTCAAGTGGCTTAAAGTTTAAACTTTGGTGCCGTTTTCTTAAAAGGTTGTGCTAATGACCGACTAGCTTTTTGGAAAGCTAAAACTTGTGGAAAACTACAGTCATACGGCGCAAATCTTACTTAACTCGTATTTGTTTTCATTCTTATCAAACAATATGTTTGTGTTTTAATGCATCTGGTGCTTTTGCATAATAGTTTGAGGTAAGTGATACTATAAATAATGTATTTCACCTAAGTCATCTTTAGTTTGAGCATTTCTCTTCATCCCAAAAACTAGTTGTTTTAAAAATATTATTCATTAAAACAACAAAACTGTTCGCCCGCTCGACGCGATGCGGGTTAGAATTATTCACCAAGTGAGAGGTTGTCAACAGTCAACAGAAATAGAATAATCAATGTTAAAGGCCCGACAATATCAGGTTGTGGAACTTGGCAAAGGCACGTTCTCTCCGCACAGAAGAACAGAACTTTAAAAGCACACGTTTAAAATATGCCCGATATATAACAAGAGAAGTATACCATACATCAATGATACACATGGACGATATTTTATGGAAATGAGAAATTAATACATGTTAATCACTTTTTTGCAATTTCACAAATGTAAATTAAACAGTTTAGACATATATATTGCATTCCTCTTACAAAACTTGTAATTGAATAAAAAATTCTTCACCCTAAAACAAACTGTTTTCGGTATTGTTTTTTTTTTAAATTCAGATGTGCATCTTAGTTGTTTTTAAATTTGGCACAAAAAGCACACCCGCTAAGCTAATAGCAGAACAGCAATTTATGTGTGTGACGTATTAGATTAAAAAAAGAAATATGCAATAAACTGATATTTAGGTTTTCTTGAAATAGGGGAATCCCATTTTGGGGAAGTTCTTATTCCACTCAGGTTTATACGATGCTATTCTTTCAGAAATAAACAATAAATATACATAGATGCTCAGTGAGCAGTGGATTTTAATGTTCTTCTGTTAGAAAAATAATCTTAAATTCATTTGAATATAGTTATAATGATTAAACGGATTAAGCCATAGGATATGTTATATCAGTGTCCAATTGCGTCACATCCCCAAGGTTATCCGAAACATCAGAGTTGAATTTCACGCTTAAAATATGTAGAACGTAGACCTGGTATGATATATTAAATATAATAAGACAAAAGTAACATTTGCATTCGATATGAACGATTTATTAAATTTATAATGAATTTATTTAAAGCAAAACATATAGTTAGATGGTACCCTGTTGTTTCGATGTTATTAATTAAAGAACGGAGACCAATTAGTCTGCAAAAGGGACGTTGAAAATTTTCTTTTATTTCCTTGCAATTACTCGATCCTTTTTGGGTGACATAACAATTCTTTAACTAATGAATTTGACATTACGCTATATTTCGACTACTAAGACAAAAGTCTCAAAATATACTGCACTTAAAGATCTATCTTTACATGTCCGTTATAATTCGTCCACAAATATCTATCACGTACTAGAGCACTGATCCCATACGACCGATGGTCATAACCGAGTTTCCAAATGATGAAAAAAGGGAAGTTCGAAAGCCAATGAACTTGGTAAAATATTTTTTTAAATACTGCAGACTCGGTTTTGCTGAGTCTGTTGATGGGTTTTAATGGAAATGCATATTACTGCCCACACCGCCCAGATACAAGATACAAAATTTTATTTAAAGTCGGTGTTTACAGAGCAAAGCACAACATAAGCTATCAAAAGCTATTGACTGACATACAAACAGAAAAATAACATTAACGACAAGGCATGTTAAGACCTAAATTAAAATTAAATACAGGTTGCATTCTACTAGCAAACATGTTATATATGATATATAGTAGTATTTTAAAAATTATAAGCACAGCATTACAATTAATATGCAAGTTTGGTAATAAAAGCAGAAAAAAAGTAAAACAAAAATAAAACAACTTGAGCTGCAAGTGCTAATCCTGACCATTGCCCTGGGGCCTTAAGTCCCAAGCATGAGGCCTAAAAGTGACTAAAAGGAGATGTATATGTAAGAAATAAAAAAATAAGAAAGGCAATTGTGAGTGTTGAGTGTTAAATATGATAATTAAAAAAAATATAATCTATAAGCCTAAACTGACGGGAGCAAGACATTTAGATCCCAGGACATTTCGACCCAAAGGTAATTCTTGGGAAATCGCCTGGTCTTCTAAACTGAGTGCCATTTTTCATTATCAATTAACCTGCTTGTCTTATCAACTTTCCTCAATTATTTCTCATTGCTTAACTTTATGTTGTGCAACCAGGAATTGTCCATTATTATATAGTCTTTGTGCTGCAATACAACATTACGTTCCGTTTAGTTAAAAAGTCATCCCTTTCACATTGAGTTGGAGTCATCGTTTCGTAAATAGATGCCCTTCCCTTTCTAAAATAAAACCGGAAACACTGAAATTTTTCAGTAAACAGAATAATTTGAAATAAGTGTTTCCTTTATTGACATGCCTACAATGAGTACCGGAGACAGCACTGGCGACCCAGTTATTCTTGCTACAGCGGGATATGATCACACTATTCGTTTCTGGCAGGCACACAGTGGCATCTGCTATAGAACAGTTCAGCATCCGGATTCTGTATCCTTCCGAAATATGTGCTACTTCCCGTTCTTTTGAATATTTTTCCATAAAATTTGTTGCGTTCATTATGAAAATAGCATTTGTATTTGTATGATTGTTTGACTCTTCAATTCATGCTTTATTAATCTTTGCATAAAATCAAGTTACCCATGGTCAGCCACTGTTTTTTACATCTGTTCTATCTTGAATAAAAGTTTAAAATCGAAAGTAAATTGTTTCTGTTTTGTTTAACCCAAAATGGGATTGTAGAAAGAAAGCAAGGTCAGCATCATCAAATCTTCACACTTAAAAAAATTCCACTCCTTTGAGAATGACAAGTGTCATTGTGTAAATCTCTGCCTGGATTTTTCTAGACCATAACTTTAGCATGCATTGAGCAAAATTGTTTATATTGGGCATTAATGATAACCTCAGTGAGGCGAAGTGTCGCACTCAAACCCCAAGTTCACATCTCGAAAGTCAAGGTGACATGGGCAACACAAGTATTTGATATGAACAACTATCTAGTATGAAGTTTTCTACCGAACTCCATTTCTATTTCTTGCTCTCAGAAATAACATATTTCAATGTAACTCCTCTTGCAACCTTGTTTTGAATAAAATTTGAATGAAAGTCTTTTGTTGTTTAATTTATAATGAACTGTCCTCCAAAGCTGATATATTAGTTTATAGAAAAAAATGCTGCCGCTTTCTAAAATAAATTAATGGTTCCCACCCATCCCATTTGCACGTGTTGTGTTCAGAAGTAAGACATACTTTTGATTTCAGAGAGGTTCAAACAGTAATGACATTGTGCCTTAAATTTTGATAACCTTAACAGTTTATAGCAAGTCAATGCCCTGGAAATAACTCCTGATAAACAACTGATTGCTGCTGCAGGTAAAATTTAGATACTCAGTAATTAAAATATGCTGAAAATTAATGAAAAGGTAATACTCGTCTTATTATTAAAGATGATTGTGATAGTTACCGATATCACAACTTTGTGAATTACCATCATTGTTCGAATATAAGCCGCACTAATTTATAAGCCGCACTGCCCCCAAACCTGATGGAACAGATGGAAGTGGCTCAACGCAATGAGTAAGCAGCCAAACCTGTGTATTAGCTGCACCCCCAACTTTTTACCACCAAATTCTGGAAAAAAGTGTGGATTATATTCAAACAATGACGGTATAAGTGCACATCATTTGCATTCATGACATAGTAGTTATTGGCAAACTCGGTCATAGACTTTAGACTGACAGGAGTTGATTCATAAGTATTATTTACATGTCATAAATGTAGACTACTGTGCCAACTGATGTCAACGTTTACATGTCCATGAAAACTATAAAAAGACATACACCGTGCAAATTGTGTGTGCATAAACTTCATAATGTATGAAATCGGAAACTACTGCAGTTGTCTTAAAATAGATTCTAGTGAACATGTAAATGCAGGAATTTCTTCAAACAAGAAGAAAAAAACAAGACACATTTATCTCAAAGTGAATCACCTGCTGTGCCCTATATCATAAAACTAAATCTGGAGACCATTCTCAAATCTCAAGCATGTGATTGGCTGAAATGGCCATTTCACCATTTCTGTCAATCAGATGCTTGAGATTTAAGACTTGTCTTCAGATTTAGTTTAATGATCATGGGCCCTGATATGTTCTAGGGTACCAGCATATACGAATGTATGATGTCAACTCCAACAACCCGAAACCTGTTGTGAACTATGATGGCATCAGTAAGAATGTGACTGCCGTAGGATTCCATGAGGAAGGGAAGTGGATGTACACAGGAGGGGAAGATAACTCTGCCAGAATATGGGACCTTAGGTAAATTGTCATTTGTAAACAGTAATTTTATAGCCAGCATATGAGTTGAAAAGTGGGTACATGTACCAATTTGTTGTTGTTTTTTTATTAATGATTTAATGATAATAGCCATTTATATGCTGTATTTTTAATCTAAAAATGATCTTTTCCAAGGTTTGAGCCCAAAATTTCCTATTTTAAAAGTTAGATAAAATACATAGATATTCAAATTATGGGCTGTTTTGTGTTTTCTATGTTGATTTATATAAATAATCTGTGAAAACTTTATCCATGAATTTCAATTTCATGAGTTTTGGTGATCTGATGTCACTTCTAGGTCAGAAATAACTTGGGAACAGACTGAGTAAAGATCCTGATCAGACAATTTGGATGTGCCAGCTGATCTGGATCTACACCGTACACCCATGGGATAACAGCCATATCCCAAGGAGTACAGTTTTTTGTGTCTTTTAATTTGTTGACATAAAAATTTTATAAAAGTATATTAATGTCGTATTTTCAGGTCAAGAAATCTTCAGTGCCAAAGAATATTTCAAGTGAATGCTCCTGTGAACTGTATATGTCTGCATCCTAATCAGGTAGCCACTTCTATTCTGTTGCCATAATGTGTTCCACCCTATTCACTCAATATGCTTGAAACAGCTTGAGTATGATGCTCTCACATTTGGAAATTAGAAATTTTAATGAAACTTTAATGTGTCACAAGAGAAGATACGAATTAACTCTTTATTAGATACAATTTTTGTTGCATGGACTAAGGGCACTAGACAACTTCTGGGGACATGAACCCATACCCGCAGGAAGGGGAATTTTGCGTCATTTTAAGACAAAAAGGGGAATTTTAAGTCATATACACATGTTTTGACTAAAGGGTCACACACACTCGTAACATTGTTTTCTACCTCTGGTTATAATAGCAAGCATAATTTGTGACTGTAGACTTACAAATAAAACAATTTAGTTACTTTTTGATTAATTTTTTTCAATTTTATTTTTTTATAGATTTTTTAGAGGAATTTTTTTCTGAAATAGGGGAAAAACATACTATTTTGACAGGGGAATGGAGCCCATATTCAGCCCTAAAAAGACCAAACGAGTGCCCTTGGACTACAGTGTAGATCCAGATCTATATTTACCAAGAATCTGAATCAAACCGATTAGATCCATATCAGATGGCAGGTAAGTGCCGGCTGATGTAGATCTACACTGTTCACTCATGCAATAAAAGTCGTATCCATGGTGTAAAGGGTAAAGTTTGTGTAAGAGAAGGACACATACAAACGAAATTTAAAATTTATTGTATTGAATATACTTATGGATGTAGTAAGATACATGTTTGTGTATGTCTTTCACAATATGTATGATAGAGGGTTAACCCTTAACTTCATAGGATGTGGCTCATATCACATGATGTGTGACCAGTGATCAGCATGATATGGGATTAACATTGGGTCAGTGTGAAATCATTGCACATGTGTATTTCAGATCTAAACTGGCATTTAAGATATCCCTACTGTTTCAAAGAAAAAAAAATTAAAAATTAATATTCTCAGAGCCTAATAATTGCTAATAAAAACTCTCTTTTTTCAGTAAAATGTGTACACTTTTTATACATTTGGCATTTTAAAAATGGATGCTCTGCGTAAGATGATACAGAGACTGATGTTTTTAAAGGCTCTAGATTCTTTTTATTCTTAACTCTTTTCTTTAAATATATCACATAGTCCACCAGTACAGATTCTGATCAGTCGGCATATCTAAAAGAATGATCTTGACCTACACAATTTTCTTCATGGCCAGAAATAACTTGATGAATCTAAAAGCAAACAGGTAGATCTTGATCAAATTGCAAGGATGTGAAGGCTGATCTCAATCAACACTGTGCTCACAAAGGATTGAAAATATGATGTTGTTAAAAGTTTTCTCACATTTTGATACTGTTTTCTTCTTCTGTTGGAATCCCTGAACATTGTCAAAAGCTAGATAGCTAGATAGCTACAAATGTGATTTGCATTTCCAATTGTTAACTCGTCTCTAGTGAATTGTAATTGATCAACAATATTTCCTTGCTCCATTATCTGGTCTGAACATCAGGACAACAAATTTTCCACTGCATTAAAATTCCTGATGGTAGAGACAACAAATTCTCTTTTACAGCCAAATCAGTACAAACATCTTCTCAATCTGTTTTCATATCTGACATTTTCTTGAATGTGATTTAATTTACAATAAACATGATTTCTTGTGTAATTTACATAACCAGTTAAATTTGAATATATTTATAGCCAAAGTTATAATAGCATTACTAACACAGTAAAATTCACTCACAAGAGGTACCAAAATGTACTGGTTATTCCAAAATTTTGGTGAAATTTGCTTGTGTCATTTATTTATAGGCATAACATAGTAGTACACTGAAACTCCTTTAAACCGGAACCCCTTTAAATAAGGATTTTTGGAAATTTCAAGAGTCAAAGGTTCATCTCCCAGGTCAGATGAAACCCGTGAGAATGGGAAATCCTTAAACATTACCATATTTTATCACATGACATGTTAAACTAATATGTTCTCTTATTTCAGGGTGAGTTGTTTATTGGAGACCAAAGTGGATCAATACATATCTGGGATCTGAAGACGGACAAGAATGAACACTTGGTATTTGATATAAAACTATTTTATGTTCCCTTAATCCTAAACCTTTTACTCCATCTGATATGGCCTATATTCCATAGGCAGCCAATGTAAATCCAGGTCCCAAGGTTATAAAACTGAGAATGGAAACCAGTCTCAAATCTCAAGCATCTGATTGGCTGAAATGGCGACCAGTCGCTATTTCAGCCAATCAGATGCTTGAGATTTGAGACTGGTTTCAAAGCTCAGTTTTATAACCTTCAGGCCAGATCAGTCTGCACAATCCTTCTGATCAAGATCTTCACTCTTCAGTTATTTTCTTTGTCAGCTATAACCTAATGAATGTAACCATGGTTAGTGTATATCCTGATCAGACTGAAAGGATTTGTTGAATAAATCTAGATCAGCCTGCAAATCCATTCAATCTGATTAGGATCTACATTTTACATTTCTTGGTCAGAAATAATCTAACGAATCTAAAAGCAACTCAAGTAGATCCTGATCATTAATGGTTTTGCGGGATGATCTGGATCTGCACTAGTTACACATGGTTTATGGTGTAAGAGTTTAGAAAATAACAGTTGATGACTGGCATATTACAGAAATGGCTGCTATATTTCAGATCATTGACTGGTATGTTTCAGATCACTGACAGGTTCATTTCAGATCCCTGACTGGTATGTGTCAGATCCCTGTGACTGGTATATTTCAGATCAATGACTGGTATGTTTCAGATCAATGACTGGTATGTTTCAGATCAATGACTTGTATGTTTCAGATCACCAACAGGTTCATTTCAGATCACTGACTGGTATGTTTCAGATCATTGACTGGTATGTTTCAGATCACCAACAGGTTCATTACAGATCAATGACTGGTATGTTTCAGATCAATGACTGGTATGTTTCAGATCACCAACAGGTTCATTACAGATCAATGACTGGTATGTTTCAGATCATTGACTGGTATGTTTCAGATCAATGACTGGTATGTTTCAGATCACCAACAGGTTCATTACAGATCATTGACTGTTATGTTTCAGATCAATGACTGGTATGTTTCAGATCACCAACAGGTTCATTTCAGATCACTGACTGGTATGTTTCAGATAATTGACTGGTATGTTTCAGATCACCAACAGGTTCATTTACAGATCAATGACTGGTATGTTTCAGATCACTGACTGGTATGTTTCAGATCACCAACAGGTTCATTACAGATCAATGACTGGTATGTTTCAGATCAATGACTGGTATGTTTCAGATCAATGACTGGTATGTTTCAGATCATTGACTGGTATGTTTCAGATCACTGACTGGTATGTTTCAGATCAGTGACTGGTATGTTTCAGATCACTGACTGGTATGTTTCAGATCACTGACTGGTATGTTTCAGATCACTGACTGGTATGTTTCAGATCACTGACTGGTATGTTTCAGATCACTGACTGGTATGTTTCAGATCACTGACTGGTATGTTTCAGATCATTGACTGGTATGTTTCAGATCACTGACTGGTATGTTTCAGATCATTGACTGGTATGTTTCAGATCACTGACTGGTATGTTTCAGATCACTGACTGGTATGTTTCCGATCAATGACTGGTATATTTCAGATACCTGATCCAGATGCTTCCATACAGTCAGTCAGTATAGATCCTATGGGCACCATGATGGCAGCTGTAACAAACAAGGTATCTTTCTGTATGAACATTATCCTTTACTCAATAGATACTCCTTTATTGCATGGACGAACTGTCTAGATTCAGATCAGCTCCATTTCTTAATATTTTTTCATCAAACTTGTTTTTTGTCTGACTAAATAGCCAAGGGTGAAACAAGTGGTCAGCCAAGCACCCATCTAGTAATTCAATTTTAGGCTGTTGCTATATGAAAATATTCATCTGAAAACCTAAAGAAATGCATACAAATTGTGAAAAGGTAACAGAATCTGGGAATCATTTGAAATATGATCTTTTAATTGATTCTCAATATTATCCCTAGGGACAGTGTCACATCTGGACTTTGACAGGGGGTAGACAGGAAGAGCCGACACAGCTTCATCAGAAAGCCGACTTCTCCGTCAGTAACAGATATGCTCTCAAGTGTCTCTTCAGTCCAGACTCAACGTAAGTTCATTGTTTATAGTCCAGACCATTCATTGTTTATAGTCCAGACCCAATGTATGTTCATTGTTTATAGTGCAGACTTGACCAAAGTTCATTGTTTATAGTGCCCACTCAACGCAAGTTCATTGTTTATTGTCCCAGCTACACAAAAGTTCAATGTGTGTAATAAACACTCAATGCAGGGTCATTCTTTATAGTCTGAACTCAATGTCTGTTCATTGTTTATTGTTCAGACTTAATGTAAGTACATTGTTTATAGGCCAGACTTGATGTAAGTTCATTGTGTATGGTCTGGACTCATTGTAAGTTCATCGTTTGTAGTCCCAACTTAACATAAGTTCATTGTTTATATTCCTGCCTCGACGTAAGTTCATTGTTTATAGTCCTGACTCATCGTAACTCAATTGTTTATAGTCCTGACTGAACATTAGTTCATGGTTAACAGTCCCCATTCAACATAATTTCATTGTTTATAGTCTGGGCTTAATGTAAGTTCAGTGTTTATAGCCTAGACTCAACGTTTATTGTTATAGTCCATACTCAATGTCAGTTCATTGTTAATTGCTTAACCCTTTACTCCATATATACAGTTTTATCATGTATGCAACCAGACTCAGATATCTGTGCCATCTGATCTGGATCTACACTGGTTGATTTATGGTCAGAAACAACCTTATGAATCTAAAATTCAGCAAATAATAAATTGACAGCAGATCAGGGACATTGTCTCACTATGTTGTCTTGGTCTTGTTTTCTTCTCTGTTTTAGTTTCACTCTGCCCTGCACTTTATCAATTTGTTCTAATAAAATATTAAACAAATTATTGTAATAACTTTTGACACAAACAAATGCTTTCTTAACATATTTATCTGCAACAATATCAATTGAATTATATCCCTGTCACATTTCATTCCCATCCTTTCCAAAGTTTTGCATTAAAAGCTATGTTTTTTGCAGTCTGGAATATAACAAGATACTTTCTATGAAATTTTCAGAAAACTCACTGTAGATTACATGAAATAAAAGCATTGAATTTATTTCACTTTGATGTCCAATAAAAATTTGTTTTTGACATTTATTTATTTTATATTGGGTTTTAGGAGTTATGAATTTCATCCAGAGAATTTCAGTAACTTAGTTTGAATCCGCAAAACTACATATCGACCTCAACATTAGTATTTACTTGTTATATTATATACCCTATGAATTTAAAGCATTCTGATGATGATGATGATGATGATGATGATGATGATGATGATGATAGCAAAGGTAGTTATTAATTCCCGGGGTAGTTATCACTTTTTTCGGACTCGCAAGTACGGAGCTCTCGACCAATCAGAATGCTTTAAATTCATACAGTATATGATATAAAATGTTATCTTTGAAGAAAATTAACATGTACACCATATGTATGCCTTTTATCGCATGTGGGAACATTGTAGATCCAGATAAGATGTGCCATCTGATCAGGATCTGAACTGTTTGCTTGTTGGCAAAAATAACTTTATATATCGAAATGCAAACAGTATAGATCCTATTCAGATGGCACCAACGTGCCAGCTGATCTGGATTTACTCTGCTAGCCCATGAGTAACATAAGTATCCCTTGGAGTAATGAGTTAAATCATATGTTAACTTTTACCTCCATAGATATACCTTTATTGCATGGGCGAACAGTTTAGATCCAGATCAGCTGGCACATCCGTGCCGTCTGATCAGGATCTAAACTGTTTGCTTTTTTATTCATTAGGTTATATCTGACCAAAATGCCACCAGTGCAGATCCTGATCAGACGGCACGGATGTAACGGCTGATCTGGATCTACACTGGTTGCACATGCGTAAAAATGCATATATATGGAGGAAAGGGTAAATTTCTTGTAATTTATTGTTTAGTTTATTAGCGACCACCCTAGCTGATAATTCTGCGAAGATTTGGAAGACTGCAGACCTGACATTACATACAGAATTGAAAGAGAACTCACAGAGATGGGTATGGGACTGTGCTTTTAGTGGTGACTCGCAGTACATTATAACAGGTATGTTAACTAGTTTATGGGATACAGTTTTTATCCCATGGACTCATAGTACATTATAACAGGTATGTTAACTAGTTTATGGGATACAGCTTTTATCCCATGGACTCATAGTACATTATAACAGGTATGTTAACTAGTTTATGGGATACAGCTTTTATCCCATGGACTCATAGTACATTATAACAGGTATGTTAACTAGTTTATGGGATACAGCTTTTATCCCATGGACTCATAGTACATTATAACAGGTATGTTAACTAGTTTATGGGATACTGCTTATATCCCATGGCTTAGCCATATCCAGGTATGGTAACTTTAATCCATGGGATACAGCTTTCCTTTTCTGATCAGGATCTGCACTGGTTGCATTTTAGTCAGAAATAACCTAATGAATCAAAAAGCGAACAGTGCAGATCCTGATCAGACGGCACAGCTGTGCCGGCTGAACTGGATCTACACGGTTGGCCCAAGCAATAAAGATGTGTCTATGAAGGAAAGGGTAAATCCATGGGATACAGGTTACATCCCATGTGTGACTCTATTCTAAAAGACTCCCAGTACATTTATAACATGTATAGACATAGAATAAACGGGTAAATGACATTTGTTTTATAGGGACTTTGGTCTTCTTTATTTCATAACAAATCTAAAAGACCCTGTAAAACTCTGTTCATGCTCAACTCAATCTGTGCTCAAACTTAAAGTGGACAATCTACAAGATTAACAGACTTCATAAATAAAAATATAACTGTCTGTTTTACAATTGTTATTGAGATCAATCAAAATGTATGTGATATTTACAGTTTAAAATATTTGATTTTATAAAATGTAAGGAGAATGAACCCGTCAAATTTTCATCCCCAAATTGAGTTGAGCATGAAAAAAGTTATATAATCACTGGGCTTGATCACACATTGCCCAAGGTTATAAAACTGAGCATGGAAACCAGTCTCAAATCTCAAGCATCTGATTGGCTGAAATGGCCACCAGTCGCCATTTCAGCCAATCAGATCCTTGAGATTTGAGACTGGTTTCCAATCTCAGCTTTATAACCTTGGGACCAGGTGATGTAAGGCATGTCTGTGGATTGATTGGTTGAAGGTACAGTGAAACCCCGCTATTCAGACCACCGTTGGGACTGGGAAAAAGTGGTCTTATTAGTGGGGTGGTCTTAATATAGGGGAAGAAAATAGTGCATAACTGTTTTATTGGACATTGGAATAGTTTGTGGTATTAATAGTGAGATGGTCTTAATTTCGGGGTGGTCTTAATTTCGAGGTGGTCTTAATTTCGGGGCGGTCTTAATTTCGGGGTGATCTTAATTTCGGGGCGGTCTTAATTTCGAGGTGGTCTTAATTTCGAGGTGGTCTTTATTTCGGGGCGGTCTTAATTTCGAGGTGGTCTTAATTTCAGGGCGGTCTTAATTTCGGGGTGGTCTTAATTTCGGGGCGGTCTTAATTTCGGGGCGGTCTTAATTTCGAAGTGGTCTTAATTTCGGGGCGGTCTTAATTTCGGGATGGTCTTAATTTCAAGGTGGTCTTAATTTCAAGGTGGTCTTAATTTCGGGATGGTCTTAATTTCAAGGTGGTCTTAATTTCGGGGTTTTACTGTATAGTTTCATGGGTGAAAGTTTTCCGTATTATGACGGAATTCCGTATTTTGAACCTAGCCAGGGACCGTTTTTCCAAATCGCGTAAATCCGATGAGATTTCGGGGGGGGTGGGGGGGGGGGGGGGGGGGTACAGGGCGACAGACGATAGCGATATTAACAAAACCAGTCGGTAATTTAACCGCGCGGAGTGCAGTTGTATCGGCAATTCTGATTGGTCAGTGAGACTCCGGCGTCCAATCGTATGCTACTTTATTTAAGTTTTCGCTTGAACAACAACAAGTACAAAACAACGCACGCAAATGATAAAGGAAATCTGTAAAAATAAAGATTTTGCCCCAGGGTTATAACACGAAGCAGCTTGAAGCTAACATAAAGAATAAATGAAGATGGGAATGGCTACGCGAAAGTGATTCTCGCGGCAAAAAATGGGGAGAATGGCTGCAGAAGCCGGAAGCAAGCGGCATGGCGTTCTGTCAATATCAGGTCTAGGAAACGGCTGTTTTTACGGACTGTCTGTAAATTTACAGGCTGTCAGTTTATTTATAGATAAATGTGTCCGTAAATTTATGGACAAGGGTTGATACAAAAGTTAACACATTTTAGAAATTCCCAAACCTAAAGCATTTTTGTTAATTCTGATAGCAAAGAGCATGACATGGGGCATAAACAAAAAGAACAGAAGTTTGTTTACACTGCCATTTCTTCTACAACATGGTCACCAATGATCTAACAACATTTCACACAATCATCTGAACATAGTAATGATCTTATAAAAAAGTTATGTTGATTTACAATATTTAATACTAATTTATTTGTAGATTTTCATTCATTTTTATCCCTATGTGGTGTAGAACCAAGATTTAAACTTTTGACAACTTTTGTAACCTCCCTTGTCCATAAATTTACAGACACATTTATCTATAAATAAACAGACAGTCTATAAATTTACAGACAGTCCGTAAAAACAGCCGTTTCCTGGACCTGAATATTGCAACAAGACTATCAATTACAAATCGAACGGAAAAAATTCCATTCGTCTTAATGCAGACGATGCTGCGCATTTAAAGAACAAAAAGATCGTCAAAACTAACCAGAGTTATAGATAGATTACTTCTGAAGGTTGTAGTAATAATTTTGAACTCGCAAAATTGGTGAATATTTTCTCAATTGCCAACTTGAAATACTTAATCATACCCCTTTTATAGTAGCAGCTAGTTGCCAGGAGAGGCCATTTCTACACATTAATTTGCAAGGAATGCAGGAGCTTCCGGGGGCCTCCGGCCCCCTGGGCCCCTGGCCAGGGCGTTGCCCTGGACCCACCGGGGGCCCTAGCAGCCCCCAGGCCCCCAGCTTTAGGTTTCAGTATTTTCAGTTTTGCCAACTTTCACCCATGTAGTTTGTCATTTGGTAGATTTCCCCCATGTGGTGAAACAACAACATTTATCTCAGGAAGTAAATATTTATGCTTAAACTTAGATGGTATGAATGATAAACTACAATTCCAGTGCATTACATCTGCATTTTACCATAATTTAATATCCAGTGTGGATTGTTAAATCTAGTTATAAATTAAGATAACCAATGCATGTCTGGATCATTTCAATGAATTCAAAACATTTATTCTGAAATATCTCAGCAGGTTTTAGTGTTTAGTTAGAATAAATAAAAATTTCTATGAAAATATAGGAAGATTTTATTTGATTTTTATGAAGTACCAATATTCCAAGTAAATAACCAATATTAACCTAGAATTTGAATAAATATTTTGAGTTAAAAATTGAGTTTGAGAATAAGATACAGATATTGGAGACAGACTCAAAACAGTAGCTTGTGATTGATTGATTTGACATCTGGCTACAGTATATGTGCAGTGCAGCTGCTTAGATTGAAGACTGGTTCCAAGATCATAAAACTAAGGCTTGTGACCAGTCTCAAAGCTCATGCATGTGATTGGTTGAAATGGAGACCAGTCTATGAACTGACCAATCTAAAGCTAGAGTTTTGAGACTGGTCTCCAGTCGCAGCTCTATGATCTTGGGCTTAGTTCTCCGAGCCTTCTGTGACTCTAGCTTGAAAGTATCATTGGGTCTTTTTTCCACATAGCTCCTGTTTTTCATTTGTATGTGTGAGCTTTGAACATATAGATTTGTTTCAGTGAAATATTGATTTTATTTCAAGATTGAACAACAGAAACAATATTTTTAATGAGTGGTATAGACAGGTGTAAGATCAGGTTTAGGTGTTCACAAATGATAAATAAAATCAATACTTCAATACAACAAACAAATTTTCTTATTATGATAAGTTTTAAAAAGTAGCTCGGCAAAAACAGTGAAAATAAAAACAGTATTCTCTGCAGTTTCACTGAGAAGACTCAATAGTTCGCCAGAAAAAATACAATTTAAGTTGTTAATTAATTGAATAACTCATTTCCTTACCTGGAAGTCTTGTCTTATACTGGTAAATTGTTTCTTCAGCCTCTTCTGACAATATGGCACGGCTTTGGAGTGTGGATACAGGTGAAGTCAAGAAGGAATACAGTGGTCATCAGAAAGCTGTTGTCTGTCTCGCATTCAGGGACGAGTCAATTCAGTGATGTACATGTGTCTGTTTAATGCTTGGGCCGTTTTGCAATAATTCAACTGTGTTGATTGTTTCATACAACACAATTTAAAAGTACTCAGAATGAAGAAACAGTGAAGAAACAGTCACTTGCTATAGATTTTCCATTTTGGAACTATGAAGGCTTCAGAGGAAATTGAGACTACATGTAATTGCTAAATATTACCCTTAAGAGTGTCGTTTATGGTGAAAAGGCAATATTAATCAAGAAACCTGTTTAAAGGAGTCTCAGAACTCACTTTGATTGGTCTATAAGGAGTCTTGTCACTCTTCCAACCAATCAAATGATGTAGATTGTAAACAAATCTCAAAACTAGCTGTTGATTGGTCTGTTCAGATAAAATTTCAACCAATCAGATAATGGAGAGGGAAACACTTTTGATTTGACTGTAAGAAGACTTGTCCCAATATTTTAACCAATCAGATGATGTAGATTTGAAACCGGTCTCAAAACTCACTTTTGAGGAGACTTATCACAATGTCAACCAATCATATGATTGAGATGTAAACCACTTTTGATTGGTCAATTATGAGACTCGTCATGATGCCATCCAATCAGGTGGTGGGGATGGAAAACATTTTTTTGATTGGTCTATTAGGAGACTTGTCACAATTCCAACCAATCAGATGGTGGAGATGGAAACCACTTTTGATTGGTCAATTAGGAGATTCGTCACAATTTCTACCCATCAGATGGTTGAGCTGGAAACCACTTTTGATTGGTCTATTAGGAGACTTGTCACAATTTCTTCCAATCAGATGGTGGAGCTGTTAACCACTTTTGATTGGTCTATTATGACACTTGTTTTGATGCAAACCAATCAGATGATCTCTTCCAAATTTTTACCTCTTATAGAAGAAAGAGAAAAAAGCAGTTGTATGACTTTGTCTTGTTAGCATCTAGAATTAGTCCCAGAGAAGTCTTACAAGCATCTTTGCAGTGGCATTTTTAATTTGAAATATACTGACTCTCAGCTTTTCAGAACTCTAAGAAACTGGTAGCTAGATTTTTGTTTTTGTGAGGCTTTTCTGGCCTCTTAGCAAACTTGTTTGTTGTTTTGTTATGGTCTTAATTCTTGTTAAGCTATCTTGTTCTTGATTCTGACTTGTGAAGATGTGTTTTAATTTTTTTCCAATCAATGAATTTTGGAAAAAAAAAGTGTTTTATGATTTCTAATAAAATACCTATAAATATCTGGAATAGTTTGTGATAGATTACAATCTTAAAGAACTTTTCTCTGGAGGTTTTTATAGGGTAAATTTTGTGTCATTTTCTACAGATACTGACCAACA